>JAMRYA010000178.1:0-220152 GCA_024447215.1 Panagrolaimus sp. LJ2400
ATTGTTCCATTTTGTATATCATCGTCATCATCATCTATCTGAATATAAGATTCATCATCATATGGCACAAGTTTTTGTTTTACAGATTCTCTATATTGATCCAAAATTTCAAGATCATTGGAAAAAGATGGTGAAGTTGTAAGCTTAAGCCGATCGAAGAACAATGATTTAACATTACCCATTTTTCTTTTTTCTGCTTTTCGAGGTGTTAATATTGATGGACCAAATAATTTAGAGAACCCGCTTTCGTTTAATGAATCTTCTTTTTGATATTTAAATGAATGAGAAGAAGCTGGAGTATTATTGAGTAAGTATCGCTGATATTGATCACGAGCAGCAGTATCAAATGGAGATTCGCTTTTGAAAGATGAAACAGAAGTTTCACGTAATGATAAGCTCTTTTTCGATATAAATTTCGGAGTATCTGTAAGTGATCTTTGAAATATATCACGATTTTCACGAAGTCTTTGCTGTTCTTCTTTTTCTATATATGTAGGTGGATTTGGAGTACGTTTTAGTACCTGTTGATAATTGTAAAGAGCAGTAGGATCAAAAATCTATAAATACATTTTTTAACATACAACAGAGAGAGCAAAAAGTAAAAAAAAAACATACATTAGTTGACTTTGCAAAATGTGAACTAGGAAGATTTTGTGAACCCAAAGGAAATGTAAAAGAATTTAAAACTTTTTGTGTAAATTTATCTTCTACTTTTGGAGGTTCTTCTTCTTTAACCTTTGATTCAGGTGGTATTATTTCAGTACAGACAGGCGTTTCTTCAATTTTTCTTCTTTTAAATAAACCTTCTAAAAAAAGTTTATTCAATGAGAAAAAAATTTGTTTAAATAAATCTTACGCTCAAAATCAGACGGAATGTAATCGCCTTTTGACCACAAGGTCATTATAGAGATTTAAGGATTACAAACAACAATTTTAAAATTAATACAAACGGTATTACGAATACTTTCGATACAAAAATATAACAATAATGGTTTTACAAAAAATACGTTTGTAGCCCGCAATCAGAAGAAAAAAAACGAATTTGAATTTGTAATGGTTCTTTCTTCTCTCAACGCCAGCACGTTCATGACATTTTGCCAATTTTATCATATGATAAATAGTGTTGCAATTTTTAGCAGTAGAGGGATTGTTAGTTTCCAGATTTTTAAGTTATTTTTGTCATGAATCAATCAGATCGAAAAAAGGCTACACATCTTAGATGTGAACGACAAAGACGAGAAGCGATTAATGTAAGTTTTTATTTCAGCTTATGAAAATGCCATCCAATACTTTTCATCAAAGATATAAATTTTGATTAACTCTAAATTGTTTTTGTTTTAAACAATGATTCATTAATTTACTAACATTTAAACTTAAACTAAAAACTAAAAAATTTTTTAGTCAGGTTACAATGATTTAAAAGATTTGTTACCAGCAAATTCATCATTTGTTGGATGTAAAACAACGAATGCCGCTATTCTATTTCGTGCAGCAGATTATGTAAAACAGCTAAATGAAGAAATTAAAAAAGATGAAGAAGAACTAAGTAAAATGCAGACACAACTATCAGCCCTTGAATTAATTGCCCAACAATATGAAACATTTTCAATGGATTCTAAAAAGCCCGATGCACCAGTACAAGTTGAAATGTTAGAAAAGTTTTTGGATAGTTGTTTTGAAAATTTTTCCAAAACTTTTGATGATAAAGATTATCAAAGTGTTACACGTTCATTTTTGCAATGGGTTGAAACAACTGATTTACAAGTATGCGTTTTTTAAATAATGTACGGTAGTTTGGTAACATTTGATATTTTTTAGAAGCCGGCACAAGATATGTTAGCTGTTGCAAAGAATAAATAAATAGAGGCACATGTTCAGGATACATTTTTGCATATTAATTACTGGTATATATTATTATTGTTTTTCATGACTAGAGAGATTTATGTATTTAGTAAAAATTGTTTGTTTTGGAAAGATGATTACGGTAATAGAAGAAATCTTTTAAAATAATTTATTGCTATTTGTTATTGTAACAGCTTTACCGTAATTCAAAATATGAAATTAAGGAATAATGTAACAAAGTACATTGTTTCTTATTTCCATTTCCAAAAACATAAATGAATACGCTTAAGATTAATTCAATCATTACCGTAACCTTCCTTATTTTTTACAAGTTTTTTATTTCCTATTTTCAGTAGTTTTTATTAATAAAAAAGAAAGCAACATTTTTTCACAAGTGGTTTTTTCTGTAATGTTTTTGTATTTTTTTTTTTGAAACTTTTTTAATAACAGGAAAAAGATGAAAATAAAAAAAAGAAGTTCTTTGTGTGTTAGAACGCATCAATTGTGGTGATGATTCTTATTTTTTCCACCATGTGTGAAATATTAGTGTCGCGCAAAAAAGGAAGGAAAAAAGAAGGAAGGAACGTGTAGACAACGACGATAACTGCTCTGACAGAATCACCGACAACAATGATGATGATGATGACACCCCCCTTTGCCCCGTGCGCAACTTCTTCTTTTCCTTTTTTTTAGTGGCAACAACGCCATAAGGGAAGAAAAAGACAGAATCAAAAAAAAAAGAAAATTTCTCGTTTTTGAAAAATAAAAAAATTGTTGAATTATCGCGGCATAATAATAGTTGTCAAAAATGTTAACCACAATGACTGGTTGTGTATCTATATGTGTCTCCCATTCTGATGGAGATGAGAAGAGTGATGGGACAAACATGCCGAAAATCATGTTTCTATGTTTTCCCAAAAACTACATAGGTAGACAAAATTTTTTTTGGAAGCTTTTGTAAATAGAATTTGTATGCTTCAATGCCTTTGAATGTTCAAAAATCAAAACAACTTTTTCTGATCGCCTCCATGTGTTTCACAAAATATATATCTTTTTTTGATCGATGTTTTTGAAACATATTTATTTTTTTCTCATTTTTTTTAAAGTTATTCTTTTTTTGCAATTTTTACAGAAGATACACTCTCTAAAAAGTATCTCCTATGAAACTGTGACGTCACAAATATTTTTTGTACCACCTTCTCGTACACTTTTTTTTTCATATTTCTCAGTGTTCTTTTTTTCTGATTCGAGAACAAAATTATTACATTAACTTTTTTATTATTTCTAGACATTGAAATTTCTTTTGTCTCAAACAACGGGGAAATTATTTTCCTGAAACCTTCAAAAAAAGCAATGTTAAATTTGAAAATATTTTTTGTTACAACAACTTTGGCATTTGTGGCACAGATCTCTTGTGCTGATCCCCTACAATGTGATGTCTTTGATCCAGCATGTCGTGCCAGAATTCAAGCATCTAATTCACATTCAGTTCGAACAAAAGCTCGTAATCAATGTCATTATCAAGATATTTGGTTAATTCCTGGTAGAGCTGATTCTTCGTGCAGTAAGTTCTCTAAAGTGAATGTCACGTGATGATATAATTTATTTATCAATCTATCGCTCCCTATCTCTCTCTCTTTTTTGCAGCACGTCCGGATGCAAAGCGTTTAGTTGATATTGATCCACGACAAGTTCACATAAAACCTGCAGTCGTAAAATTCCCAGGATGTTTTACACTTGAAATTCGAAATTTACGTGTTCATGATCATCACGATGTTTTATCCAATAGTTTCTTTGCCAAAAGTGAATATCAATGGTTAAATGTTAAAGAATTTGGCGATGTTAAATGTCAAAATGCATCAAATAATGGCTGTGGTGGATACGGTAATAATTGGTTAGTTTTATCTTTTTTCAAATTTTGGAACGAAAACAAATTACCGTATTAAAAGCAATGATTAACCTAATTCCTTTTCATCTTTGTAGTTATTACTGTGACATTTGTGAAAGTTTACAAGCGATTGATCGAGATGAGCTGACTTCAAATAATGATGGAGGGGGATTCGCTGAACAATTTAAAGGACTTAATTGTCCTCGAAAAGCTGGGTATTATACATTTCGAAAAGAATTCTGTTTTAATGATTGGAGCGCATTTGACACAGATGGAGATTGTCAAATGGATTTCTTACAATCGGATAAATCGGATTATAAAGGAGCTTTACAATCTCTTCAACAAATTGGTTATGTAAATTACTTTCTTCTATTACTTACAAATACAATATGTATTTATTTAGGGTACTGTAATTGCAAAGATTCGAATGGCATATAATGCAACAGGTTCAATTCAAAGAAAAAAAGATACAAAAGAAGCACAGATTGAAAAGACTGTTTTACGAGAGTTGGAAGAGCGTCGAAGAACATGGGATATTAATCGAGGACAATTTGAAAAATTTCAACAATGGTATATTGAATATCGTAAAAATATTTGGCACAGGTAAACATTATTTAATATTTTTTAGCATAATTTTAAAATTTATTTTCAAAATCTGTTCCTTAAAAATTTTAAAATTATATAAGTTGCATTTAGTTTATTGCAAAAACAGTGATGAGAAATAATGTCGAAATACAAAACATTTCTTTCAAATAATACTGTTTGTTTGACGAATTTAGAAATAATCGCAATTGTAGAAATAGAGGGTTTAAGACTTAAATTTCAAAATTATATTTTTATTTTTGTAACTTTTGTGAAACGCAGTTTTTAAACCCCGTTGACACATCGTTGAAACTTTGGCCAAAATCTTCTACAGTAGCGCATGAGACATAAATGCATTTTTGTTAACGTTTTCACTCTGCCATTTAACACATTAATTAATATAGTGTTTATTTACTACTAGTAATAACTTGCCTACCAAAAATGAGTAAAATGTCTAACCACAATTTTTGTCTACCTAAAACATTGCATTACTTTCAGAACATTTCAAAAAATAAAAACTGAAAAAATACTGCTAAAAAGTTATTTTATATTTAAAAATGAGCTTTCAGCACTTGAATAATTACATATACAGTTTTGACATTGTTTAGAACATTAAAACCGATTGCTCGTACACATTTTTAAATGTTATTATCTTCAAAGTTTCACTTTTATATTCTCCCTACGAATTTGAAGCAATGAAACAAAAACGCAAGGTTAAATTCAAAAAATAATATTTGGAGGGCTATTGTATTAAAAATTTCTGAAACCAAATATATTGATATCTTATTAATCAAATTTCAGAGAAGAGTATTTGCCTTGGTTAACTTATGAAAATGAAATAGCATGCCTGAGACTTACATTCGATGTTTGTGAACGTGTACCTCGACGTAAACCATATGGTGGAAAAGGTTATACATGTGATTAAAATTTTAATTTCAAAAAACAAAAACTTTCTATTCTTTTTATGGGTTTATTTTTTTATTCTTTTTTTCTATGGTTGTTTATTTTTCAGGAGATTATCTCCATTTCACAACTCTATCTCTTTTTTATTATTCCTTTCCGGTATACTGTAATGTATTTTGTATTATAATTGTATTCCTTTCTTTTTTTTTCTCATTACTTTTTTTTGTTGAATAGGCATTTTTGTTTCTACAGACTTTTGTGATCTCAATGTTAACAGAAACAATAAAAAAAATTATTTTAAAAACTTTAACATATCGCCTGAGGGCATCATGTTTCGTCCACATATTCAAGGACAAAAAGTTGTTATTTAAAAAAAGTGTTCCTCTTTATCATGTGGGCATGTATGTGTCAAATAGTAATACATTCATTCAATTTTGCCGCCTAATTTTTGATTATTAGATATTGTTTTTAAAGGGTTTGTAAAATTGAAAAGTCCATGTGTGTAAACCTTTGCTTCTATTTTTTTCGTTTGTTTGTTGCGTATTTATAAAACAAATTTGTTTACCCATTTTTTTTATAAATAAAAGGACGTATAAAAACCTTCAACAATAAACCAATTTTTTGCACTGTTCCAAAAGAGTGAAGGCCATTTTCTTCTGCTGCTTTAACGTGTTATCAAAAAATGTTTCCATTTTTTGCTTGCTTTTAAAGGGTTGAAAGTGAAAGCCATCAATAAACTTTTAAATCATCTCTTTTTTGTTGCTTCAGGGATGATTTTTTTTACTTTCCTTTTTTTTCTTTCAATCACCTTTCTAGCAGACAAAGTTAGTAGTAGAAGAAGAAGTAGAACAAAGAAAGCTGCCTCCAGACAAGACCCCCATCATCCACTTGTTTCAATTTCTGTAAAAAGAACCGGAACCGTCACGAGCGCGAAGAAAAAATGAAAGTATGAGAGAAAAAAAGGTCCAATGTTACTGCTTTCTCTCTTTCCCCCCTTCAAAGTACTTTTTTCCCTTTCCTTTCTGTAGCAGCAATGAAAGATGATGATGTTGATGTTGAGAGCCTTACTACAAACAGCTGGAATAGAAACAAATATGTCTAAAAATTTCTGCTACTGCCGCTGTTGCTGCAAGCCTTGACCAAAAGCTTGAAAAATTTTTTTCAACGTCTAAAAGTTTTTGTGGCATTTTTTAAAAAAATAAAAAAAGTCAGCTGTTTCCATTTTTTCTTTTCTCAGTCGCCTACACTCTTATCAATTTTTTGGTGTTTTATTTATTTTTTTAGACTACAATTTTTTTTACAAAGCAAAAGTTTTTCAGGGTTTAGAAAACCAAAAAAAGTTAAAACATGTTTGAAGATTTATGTATCTTCGTTGGGATTCCTGCCATTTTGGCTATCATCACATATTTCACATATCAATATATTCATTCTGGTCTAACTGCTCCAATTGAAGTAAGCAGTTTTTTCTGCGATTTTTTATTTGCTTCCAATCAATCTTGATTTTTTTTTGAATGTTTATCGATTCTTTCCCATAAGCGTGTTCTTTTCTAACTGGTTTTTTTTAAAGTTAAGCCATGAATGAACACTTCTGATTTTGTAATTATTCACAAAGTTTTATAAGAAAAACATGGATTTATAATAGATTTATAAACCTAACAATTTTGAAAATTTTTTAATTCCAATCAGAGGTTTAGCATACTGTAATTTTGTTACAGCAAATTAAAACAAAAAATTGTTTCGAACTCTTCTACAGTAATCCACTTCAACCCAATTTCAGGTATCTGAAAAGCCCCATCTTTCAATTTTACAACGAACTACAACTCTATTTTACAAGCATCATATTGGCTCATATTCTGCCCACCGTTCAATTCTTTCTGAGTTAACATCCCTTCTTCCACAAGGTGCTTCAACAATTCAAATCTTTTATGATGATGAAAGCCAAACTTCATCTCGCCGTTTACAATCTGCAATTGGAGCTATTTTTGGAGAAGATGGCGAAGATTTCTATACCCATAATTTCTCAGTACAACTTAAAAGATTTGGTTATGAAAGACTTGTGTTATCTCCAGTTACAAAAGTTTTACATGTTTCATGTCCACATAATGGTTCAATCTTCTCAAAATTAAATATGACATATCGAGTTCATCCTGCTTTAAAAGCTGCATATGAAAAGTTGCAAGAGAAACCTGAGCCAAAGCTTATCATTCAAGTGATTGATACTTCTTCCAATTCAGTTGAATGTTTTATTCCGCTGGAATCAATTGAAAATTTCGTTGATGCACAATATATGACCCCCGATGAAATGGATGCAAAATTAGCTCGACAAAAGTTTGATAGTGATGAAGAATCATCTGAAAGTGAGCCTGAAGCAACATCCGACAATGAAGAAGCAGAAGATGATAAAGAAGAAGAATCAGAAGGTAAAGAAGAAGAACATGACCAGTAAACATTTACAAAAATAAATCTTTCAAAATATACATTCACAAAATAATAAGTTGCCTTTCAATGAAATTATCAAAAAAATATACTGTAGATTATTTTCCATTTAGTTATTACATCACTTGTTTTTGTTTTTACTAACTTGTACATATAATAAAACAATAAAAGTTCCTAATAAATCAACAAAAAAACTAATTAATTAAAGGCACATAATCTTTCAAAATGATACGGATTAAAAGCAGATAAATAATAAAGTTCACGACGACCTTTGTCACTTCGAGCTAAAAAATATAATTAAAAGATTACTGTAGCTGTACAAGCAAAAACAAACCTTCTTCAGTAACAAGCCAATTCTTTTCCTTATAATATTCATGAACAATATTAGCTTCATCTTCAGTATAGAGTCTTGTTTCAATAGGAATAAATGGATCAATATCTTCAAAGCCTTGTTCATTGAAAAGTTCCAACGGTGTATCAATTGGAACTGTTAAAGTATCACGAGAATCAACGATTTCACGCTTATCTGCAATCATAAGAACAAGACCATTTGTCCAATTATCTTTTAAGAATTTTCTGATTTGAATAATGAATGATAGCTCATCAGGTGTAGCCTATAAATAATTTACAAATGACTACTGTGGTTGTTTTAAATGATCAACTTACAAAAGTTCTATCAGCTTTTTTGATACGAGTTTTACCATACAATGAATTCCCAGCATCCATAGCTACCAATAATTTAATTGCACCACTTGTTGAATGTCTTTTTAATTCGCGTGCCAACGCTCCGATGCAATCATTTGCCATGAATGGTGATGCAATTCCCATTTCAACAAGTTCTGTAATTGGTCGATCTTGTGCCGTCTTTTCAACTTTTGTCCATTCATATGTTCGTTCAGTTTTTAGCTCTGATAAAGTTTTCCAAATATGTTGATTCTGTTGTTTAAAATGTTGAAGAAATGCTACAGAATGTTCAGGTAAATCAATTCGACCAGGTTTATACGTTGAACTTTGGACATCTTTTACAGTACGAGTTAGATACATTACTGAAAGAAAATGTTGTTACAAATAAAATAAAGTATTAAAACATACCATCAACAATATTAAAAATGACCCAATTTTGTGTTTGTGCAAAATGAACCGTTTGTGCTACTGTCATAGTTTTACCAGTACCAAATTTTCCCCATAGCACAACTCGAATTGATGGTAGAGTTGTTCGAACTGCATTTAAACAATTTAAAACTTCAAGGAACTGCTGCCGACAAAGAATTGCGCAATCATCCAAAGTATTAATTTGTTTATTAAATTTTGATGGAAGAATTTTTTCAAATGCAAGCGCTTTTGCAGTGTCTAAGGGGATATGATAAAGCTTTCCAATATCATTTTGAGTTAACTTTGATGGATCATCTGTTGATGTTTTTGCATATGATCGAGAACATGATAATCTTGCCAGTCGCAAAGTAATATTAAATGTTTGTCTTGTAGCTAGCATACTGTAACAAACTATTTTTAGCTTTAAAATACAAGAAAATTATAGATAAAAAATGGCAACAATAACCTTTTTCTGACACTCAAACATTTCTGATAACAAATAAATTTATTTTAAAATCAACAAGTTAATAATATTTATGCAACCTTAGCATATTCAAAGTTTCCACTTTTCTCGTATTCTGACATATCAATTGCAACTTCACAACTTTCACGTACAACTCGATCTATATCTTTAGCATATTCTCGAACAAGGTCTTCACATTCTGGAGTTGCAATTGCCCCCAGCGCTTCAGCACATTCATGTCGAACCATACAATTTTCTTTATCATTCTTTAATCCAATCGCTAAATCTTTGATAGAAAGTGGAGATTGGATTTGACCTAGCACGTAAGCAATTTCATGACGGAATAACGCAGAATCAGGACAATGAAGACCTTCACCAAGAGCCAAAATAGATTCATCACTGTTAATATTACGAAGAGTAAACATTGCTTTGTAACGATCAAATAAAGTTTGTGATGGATCAATAAGAATCTTTTTTAATTCTTCAACATTTTTTACGGTTGATGAAGGAGTTGGATCTGAAATATGTACATTGAACATTTTAATACAAGGATACAAAAGAACATACCAACAGAATCATATGGAGAATTTGTATCTTTTCCTTCTTTATGCACCCATTCAATACGTTGATATGCAAGCTGACATGTTTCAGCAACTTCTGGAAGAGGGTCTTCAGAATATTCTTTTAGCAAATTAAGAACAGATTTATCTCCAATTGCACCTAATGCTTCACCAGCTTCATGACGGACCATTGGTTCTAAAAATTATAACTTAAAAAGAAATAAAAAAAAGCTAAATACATACCTTGTTTAACATCTTTTAACACATCACATAGCACCGGAATAGCAGATTTATTTTGCATTTGACCTAAGCAATAAGCAAGTTCATGCTTCAGCAAAGCTGATGAATCATAAAATGCTTTTCCAATCCATTCAACAGATTGATCATCTTTTAAATTTCGAAGAATAAATAATGCTCGAAATCTTGCAGCTAATGGTAGGCTAAAAATGTAATAAAAGTTAATACATTACGTTTAAAGAATAATGATTTAAAACCTTGAATCATTTAAAGTTTCACCAACTTTATCAATTTGTTCATGAGAATATTCAGCAACTTCAGCCATGTTAAGCAAGAGATAAAAGCAGTGCTAAAAATTAATTATGAATTTTTGTGTTGAAAATTTGTTAAATTTTTTTATGTTTTGGGAAATAAATTTCTTTGCGCGAAAATCAAAAATCTTTTGAATGGAATGTTAGTCGGAGTTGATCAAGGAGTGAAACCAGTGAAACAAGAGCCAGCATCTGGTTGGTTGCTGCTGCAACGTGTCTTTTTTATTTTCAGCCTCTTTTGATGATCAAACAAAAGAAGGGAGCTGCTGACTCGATCGAAATAATATTATTTAACGTAATATAAAACCCCAATCAATTTATTTAATTCTATCCATTTCCTTGTTAAACATAGTTATTCCCCCTCATTATTATATTAGTAGCATTTATTTTATGTTTTTAATTTAAAAAAATTATGGAAGAACCATTATCGTATCAACGATCAGAATCCGTTTCAACACTTGTTGAACCTGTGGCATCGAATTCTTTTTCATTGAAGAATGGTGATAATGTAAGAAAATTTCTAGCCCTCAGGGCTTTAATAATTAAGTATCCTTCTATTTAATTTTTAGCTTACGAATGAACAGCTATGGGACAAATTAAGCGTTGCACAGGAAAAAGTTCAAAGATATGAGGATGAAAATATTGAATTACGGGCACAAATAGCTGTTTATAAAGATAATGAAAAGGTTTTTAAATTATTTGTTGTGATAAATGAGCTTATCAAAAAAATGTTTAGGAATTAAAACAGCAACTTGAAACTTTATCATCACTAATAATTTCCAATGGCTCTCATCAAAAAAGTCTTGATTTACAACGAATGTATGATCAGCTGTTGTATAAAGATAGCAGAATTGTTGAATTAAATAATACCATACTTGAAAAAGAGAGACAAATAATGGATTTACAAGAGTTTACTCGAGAACAAGGTGAAGTTGCTGCTGTTAAAAAACAAGCAGTACAAATTGTTAATCGTCGACTTCAAGTAAGATACAAAAATACAGCAATTACAGTACCTGTATACAAATAAATTTAGGAAATTGATGCCCGAGATAAAAAGGATGCTTCAACAGAAACCGATGTAGTATTTGCAGAACGTCGAAGTGGAGGTAGCTCCAAAAAACGTGTAAATTCACCAGGACGGGCAATTCCACAGTTACGGCTATCAACTGGAAATGGCTCTCCACCGCCATTAGATCCAGCAGAAGATCATTCATCTTTTACAACTGAAACAGCAACCTATGATGATCCTGATCGAGAATGGTCTCCCTCTCCATCGGCTTCACATGCTCTAAATCGAATTTCACGAAAATACCGTAAAAAGGTTACTTTTGATTTAAATACACCTGGAAAGAAAGATCGAATTAAACGTGAAAATCCATCCCCTGATCCCTTGAAAGTTCCAATGCAAGGAATTGATGGTGAAATTGCCCAACAAATTATTGATTTAACAAATGAAAATGATGAACTCCGTCGGATTATTGCAGAAATTGAACGAGCTCCATTACCGGAACAACAACTTAAAATTGAACAAGTTTGTTTTAGAATTTTGAGTTGGATAAAAACATAAGAGTTGTGTTTCTTTAGCTTGAAGAAGAGCTTGAAAATGTTCGAAGAAATGGCAAAAATCAAGTTTTAAGAGCTCGAGCAACGTCTGCTGCAAAGATTAAAGAACTTGAAGGTCGAATTTATGAACTTCAAGCAAATCAGGCAAAAGAAGTTGATTCATTAAATGCCACAAATGAAGCACTTAAAGCAAGCCGTGACTTTATTTTGGATGAAAATGCAGAGCTTTTGGAAAAGATTGAAAAATTGAAAGAGAAAGATGCTGATCTTAGAAGTGAACTTGAAGGTGCAAATGAACTTGCAATCGGATATCGCCGAGATTTGGATACTGAACTTCGAAAATCTGAAGAACTTCGACTCCGTTTGAAGGAAGCAAATCAATCCACTCAAATGGCATATGATGAAAGGCAGCTAGCATTTAATGAAGCGGAAAAGTTGAAGGAAGCCATCTTTGCCCAAGATGAACTTATTCAAGTTTTGGAAGGTGATTTAATTGTTTATGAAACGAGAGTCGGGCTTCTGCAAGATTCACTTGGAGCAACAAAAATAGAAGAGTTACAAAATGTTCGAGCTAAAGCAGTCAGTGCAAAAGTGAATGCATTGGAAATTGAAAAACAGGATATCATGAAGAAAAGAAATGGTAAGTATTTATTATTGCTTAAATTAATTAATAATCAGGAATATAAAAAACTAACAGATAACAGAAAAAATAGTACATACTCGCTAAATACCGCGTATTCAACAAAACAAAGAAACCTTAAAAAACTGCACAAATCTCAAAAAAGAAAATAAAAAATTTCGATTACTTTATTAAGCATTTGTTTTTGAAAACAAAATTTTTGGGTTAATTTAATTTCGAGCTTGATTTGGTTCAGTGGTTTGACTTGATCCAGGTTGATTTGAGTCAGTAGTGGTTGTAGTTGTTCCATCTGGAGGAGAAGAAAGACCAGCATCAATATTTTGTGGTAAAGTTGTTGAAACTTGTGGATCAGGGATATCTTGATTTCGTCGAAATTGCCATTTAAAATTTGTATAATATTTAAAACTTTTAACAACTTTTGGAACTGAGCCATTTACAATATATACCTAAAAGTTTGAAGGAATTAAAAAGCATGATTAAAAAAGCAAAACTTACTTCATGATCACAATTTTGGCATCGTAATTTTCGTCGTCTCATACAGCATAAAATTCCACATGGAAAGCATAATATTGCCATCAAAATACCTCGCCATGTAAACTTTTCAACCAGCTGTGTCTTACATACAGGACAAAAATGTTGAGTCATTTTACTAAAACGACACATAATAATTTTAGATTTGAATCTTTTTTATCGACTTTTTTTTAAAAATTTAAAGAGAAATTGAAATATCGGGAAAAAACAATAATATAATAAATACACGGGTGACACGTTTGTTGGAAAATAGAAGGAAAAAAAATTGAGATCAAATTAAAACCGGTTAAATATGAAAAAAAAGGTGAATGTTATTCAGCAGCAAAAATTGATTCAAAGAATTTTTTTTAAAAAAAGTGGTCAACGAAAAAAAAGGGAGAAAAAACGTAAAAGAATTTTTTGCTAACAACTTCTTCTTTTTCGGTCATCAAAAAAATGAAGTCAACACTTGTAAAAATGACAAGACGGAACTTGAATGACTAACAAAATATAAGTATTTTTTTCAATCAATTTTTATCGAGAAAAACATTACTTTGTTACAAAAATATTCAGCAATTGCGCAAAAAGTTAGTTTTGTTTTTGAAAAACAACAAAAATACTCAATTCAAATTTAAAGAAACAGAACCACGGACGAACGCGAAGCTTTTTTTAACCTTTCAATGAAGAGCCTTCATTTTTTATTACATATTCATTCTGCCGTCCTTTTTCAGCATGTGTCGTCTGAGTCTGTCTCTTTACTGCACACTAACACTTTGTCGTTATTGTTTTTTTCTTGGACTTTTTAGAACCAAATAAAAAAGTTGACGCTGCTTTAAAGATACTAAACAAAAAACAAAAAAAAATATAAATGCGATAGGAAATAAAAGTGGAAGAATTGCAAGGAAATGAGAGAAAGGAAGCAAGAAATAACAGTTGTATAAACAAGCAAGCAAACACCACAGCAACCATTTCGCTATTATCGATGATGATTTCAACAATGATTTGTCCATAGCTTCTTTTTTCTATCAATAAACAATCAATTGATTTTTAAAATTGTTTTTAATTGAAAGAAAGCTTTTAACATTTCATTAAAAGACTTTGAGAAAACACTAGGGGTTACGGTAGAATTCAAAAATACATTTTTAAACATGTCTGGCGAATTTTAACAATAAACAAACATTATTAATTAAAAAAACCTAAAAATTGATCTATTAAAACCTAAATTCTATAATTCACATATCAATAATTCCCTAAAAAAATTTCAGACGAAAAGCTTCTTATCAAAGGCCTTCACATTAAAGTTAAATGTTTGGAAGAAGAAAGGTCAGAGCTGCTAAAAAGAATTCAAAGACATGAAAATCACGAATTTCAACCACAATCATTGGAAGATCTTCGACGATATGATGCAAATGTAAATATTTTTTTGTTACTTACTTACTTACTTACTCACTTTTTACTTTCTTGTTTTCTTTTAACTCTGATCATTGATTTTTTTAGCGACAAGTTGTTTACCATCCTCCTTCCTCTTCTTTACCATCACCCTCTATTGTTCATGACCAGCATTACCAGCAACAGCAACAATATGTTCAACCACCACATCACGTTCCTTTTGATAATACTTCTTTACAACAACAACAACAACAGCAACAAGAAGAGCGTCACCAGCAAGAACTCCAAGAGCATGAACAGAAATTATTTGAACTTCAACAACAGTTGGATACTGTAACAGCAGAAAAAGAAAAGCTTGAAGCTGAATTAGCATCTGTAAAGAATTCAACACAAAACGATGCACAAGGTTTTCTAGGACTTTTGCATGCTGTTGAAGATATTGCAATGGCACCAGTATTTGAAGATCGAAGATCCGAAGAAGTGGATGCCGGATTAAGCGTTGAAGACTTAAAGAGATTAGAAGAAGAAAATGAAGAACTTCGACGAAAAAATGAAAACTTAGTAGATAATTTGCAACAATTCCGTGAAAAAGTAACAGAAATGGAAGCTGTGGCACAAGATGCCACACAAGTTCAAAATTTGTTAGAATCTCAAAAAGCTACAATTGAATATGAATGCAATGAGCTTAAACGAAAGCTTTCAAAGAATGAGGAAATGTTGGATAAAGTTCAGAGTTCAAAAGATGTAGAAGCTAAATGGAAAACAGAAAATGAAAAGCTTCAAAAAGAGAATGCAACACTTACAGAAGCAAAGAAACATCTAGAACGAAAAGTTAAAACTTTGCAAGAAAAGTTTGAAGAAATTCAAACAGAAAAAACACTTTTGGAAAACAAAATTTATGGGCTTGAAAAGCAGAATATCGGATTAGCAGAATCAAATGAAAAAATGTCCAAATTTGAAATTGAAAATAATCGCCTTGATGAACTTGTTTCAAATCTACGAACTCAGGTTGAACAATTTCAAGTTGAAGCAGAACTTTCTCGAACATGCTTGGATGATATGAGGAGATTAGTTACGCGAGCAACCGATAAAACAATTGCAGCAAGTGGAGTTCAAAGAATTCCATCTATCGATGAAGCAATGACAATGAAAACTGCTTTAGAAGCATTAAATGCATCTTTGGCCGCCCCAAAAACTGACCAATTTTCTTATCAGCAACCCCCGCCACAACAACTTTCCAGTGCAGTTTCATCGTCTCGACAATCCTATGATGATAGCGATGAAGGTCAACCACAAAGACATGCACTACAACAATCCCCCACTGACAGCATCGCTGATGAACAACAACAAAGTGAATCAGCAAAATATGTTCAAATGGCACAAGCTCCTGTTCATTTAGCTTCAGCATCTTCATCATCGAAGCCTCAGTATTACCATGAAGCATCTGCCCCTGTTGAAAGTCCTCTTCAAACTCAATTCTATCACCCCCAAAATGTTCAAAGCTCAAATCCATATATTCAAACACATATCAATAGTTTTGGATATCAGCAACAACCTTCTTTAACTACTGAGCTATATCATACACAATCAGCTGATTATCATCAACAGCAACAACAGCAGCATCAACATGATCAATATTATTATCAACATCCACCTCAACAACAAATTGAGCAGAATAATCTTCAACAACAAGTTGATCAATCATATCCACAGCAACACCCGAAACAACAATTAGATCAAACTTCTGAATTGGAAAGTTCACAAAAACTTGAAGAAACTGTTGCTGAACTCCATTCTCTACAACAACAATATACAGAATTACAAAAATCATATCGTGAATTACAGCTATATTATGAACAACGTGAACGGGATCTTCTAGAACAAAAAGAACATTTTGAGCATAGAGCAACAAATTTATCGACACAACTTTCAAAGGCTGAAGAAAAAACTGAAGATTCTTTTAAAGAAAATGTTGAGCTTGAAAATGAGAATTTTAGTGTAAAAGAACAACTTAAAAATTTGGAAAAGCTTTTGAAACAGCTTGAAGAAACTAAGACAAAATTAGCAGGAAATGAAGAAGAGCTTTGTCAATTAAGAAAACAAATGGAAAATATGGATAACGATTATAATCATTTAAAAGATACAAATAAAAGACTTGAAGGATTTTTAACAGAAGCTCGAACAAGTTTGGGTGAGGCTGAAGAAACTCGAAATACTTTGGGTAAGTAGAATTGTTGTAATTTAAAAGTGGTTTTCGAATAAATAAATTTTTAGGATCAGAAAATCGGCAACTTCGTGAAACTTTGGAAAATTTACAAAAGGCTTTGAATGAAGCACAAGAAGAAGCTCGAATGGAAACACAAGAACAATTTTATTCTGGAAAAGCCTATGAAGAAGCCAATCGAGAGTTGGAAGTCGAAAATGCTCAACTTCGTGCACAGCTTTCTGCTGCTTTGAATAATATCAACGATAATACTGAAAGTGTTGTAAATTCAACGCTAAGAAATCTTGAAAATAATTTTGATGGTAATAATATCTATTTTATCACCATCACAATTAAACAAAATGTTAATTTCAGATAGCCGTCCAAAAACTTTTGAAGTTGAAACACAATGTCAACTTCAAGATGAAGCTGCCTTGGATACTGTAACAGATTCAAGTCTACAAGAACAACCACAAATGTCTGAAATGTTAAAAGATTATGTAAAGGAGACATCCAAATTTACGGATTATCTGTCACAAGATGTTGAAAGTTTATTTGTTTTGAACGAAGAGCTTGCAAATGCAGCAGATTCCCTTCGAGGACAAGTTTGGGCGTTGAATCAACAACTCAAAAAATCAATGATTGATCGACAAGAAATTTTGGAACAAATTGAAAGACTTGAAGCACAAAATTTAAATGCATCAAATGAAAATCAGCGCCTGAAACAAGAGCTATCAGAGCAACAACAAAAGCTTGCAGAAATTCAAAACCAAAGCAACAAATGGAAGAATGAGTTATCGCTGTTGTACGATAAAAAGGCTGAAGTTGATGCAGCTTACAATCAGCTAGCAGATAATTATTCTCAACTTCAAGATGCTTATAATACTATTTTGCAAAAACTTTCAATTCCAAAAATGGATGGCTCTACTGATCCTCTTGTGGAATCAGATGTCATTGATTCAGCAGAAGCTATTAAAAATGAATATGCAAAATTAGAAAAAACTTCTCAACAAATGCGTGCTGAGCTTGAAGCTCGATCAGAAAAGATTCGGCATTTGGAACAACAGATTAACCTTGGGGTTGCTGTATCACATCCATTACAAAGCAGCGCTGATGTTGAAGAACAACAAGCTCGTGGAGAAAAAGCAACAGCACATTGGACAATGCTTGAAATTAAAAAGTTGTTGGTTGAAGCTGCAGACACTCTTCAACGCCTACCCATCGATGAAGCATATGAACATGTTCGACGTGAAACTGAATGTAAATGGTCTGAACGTGTCCATAAAGCAATAGAATTTTGTGAAAATGTTATACAAGAAATGCAAAAATGTGATGAAGAAGGCTCAGAATGTATGGTCAATTTCCAACTTCCTGATGATTCTGATAAAGTTGGAATTGAAACTGTTATTCTACGATTACATGAACGATGGAGGCTTAAACATCACCAGTTACTTGAAAGTTCAAATATCTTACAAAATCAACAACAAATTTGTCGTGAATTAGAATCACGGCTAAGCGATGCCCATGAAAAGCTGGCAGAACTTGAATCACAGCGATCATCTGAATCTCGTAAGTTTCTTTTTTAAAGAGTAGAGATAAATCCTATGTTTCTTTCTTTTGTGCACTAATAGTTTTGGCCTTCCAATGGGCAGTTTACAAAAAACATTCTAGAAGCTTTGTGACAACGACTCGTAGCTTGCTTTTCTTTTTTGTGTGCTTTGATCTTTTGCGCTCTAACAAAACAATTCACTGCTACTTTTCTGTTTTTTCTCAATGTTAGTATAAATAGTTACAGTACTTTTAAAATATGTTATTGTCAAAGTATATCACAATTTCTACTTATAGTAAATTATGTTTTGTAACACTCTTTTCTTCACCAATAACAAACATGTCTTTCCAATGCACTTCCCTTTATTTTGTGATTACTTATTTTTGCATTAGCCATTGCCACCTTTTTCTTTTGCAGCGACAGAATCTGAAGCGGCATATCCTTCTCCAGCTTCATCAACAACTTCAACAACACTCAGTCAATCACAGCTAGATTTTTGGAAAAAATTGGTCGAGTCGTTTTCACAAAGCTGCCGCGCAACTGCATCCATTGATATGCGCCTGAAATCCACGAATAGCCTTATTCATAATGCTTTAAATCAATTGGATTCCTCATCTACAGATGCAAATAAGGCAATGGTATCAGCAAAATTGCAATTTGCTATTTTAGCTGCTCGTTTGACGGCTAAGCAAGCTGATAATGATGCTCTATTCCGATCAACTGCAGAACTGGCACATACAAATGTTGCATTACAAAATGAAATTGATGAACTTCAAGAAAAAATAGAAGCAAACAAAATCGAAGAATTCAAAGCGGTAGAAGAAGAAGTGAAGCCTGAAAAGAAAGAAATTCCAGAATTAAATGTTTCAGTTGATGCAAACTTTAAAAAGATTCGACAAGGTGCAAAAACAAGAGCAGTTGTTTCAAACAAACCAAAGTTTCATGAAAATATTGAAACATCCGTTACTGTTCCATCAAAGCCAAAACCGTCTGCATCCATTCAGAGACCACAAGAAACAGATTCATGGGGTTGGAATGATGAAGGCACAGAAGAGCCACCTCACCAAAAAGAAGCAACTCCACCAGCTGATGATAATTGGGGATGGGATGATAAAGAAGAAGAGACACATGTCGCACAAACTCCTGCACCCATCCCCACAATAAAAGTTTCAAAAGTAAAAACTCCACCAAAAGAAACTGAAATGGAATTGACTTCTGCTATTGTTGAACCTACAGTACCTCCTTCAAAAGAAGAATCAAAACCAAAGACAAAGCCCGCAAAATCAAGCACCGCCAAAAAACAAAATGTCCCAAAAATTCAAGAACCATCTCCAAATCTTGAAGAATCAACAACAGATGATTGGAGATGGAATGAACCTCAACCACAACAACAAACTTCAGCACCCTCAAAGCCCAAAAAATCTTCATCAAAACCTTCAACCCGTGAAGCTACTCCTTCAAGTATTTCACCATCTCAACAACCTCCACCAGATCCATCAACAACAACTTCTGATGATTGGGGATG
Organism: Panagrolaimus sp. LJ2400; assembly: GCA_024447215.1. Taxonomy (NCBI): domain Eukaryota; kingdom Metazoa; phylum Nematoda; class Chromadorea; order Rhabditida; family Panagrolaimidae; genus Panagrolaimus; species Panagrolaimus sp. LJ2400. The sequence continues at coordinate 19,694 of JAMRYA010000178.1, forward strand.
GGGTGATGAAGGTTCAAAAGAAACAAATGAGAAAGATTTAAAAGTTTCTGAATGGGCATGGAATGATGAAGCTGCTGTTGATGAACTTCCTAAACGTTCAACTTCTCGTGCTTCCTCCACAACATCTAAAACTTCGAAAGCTTCAACAAAGAAAAGTGTTGCCCCAGTAAGCAAGAAACCTGCACCACCTCCTTCAACAACATCAAATGATTGGGGATGGGGTGACGAAGAAGCTGTTGAAGAACCAGTAAAACAAAAACCCCAAACACCTTCAAAATCTAAAAAGGTTCAATCAAAACCAAAATCAGATGATTGGGGATGGGGCGACGAAGAGAAGACAGAAGAAGCTGCAACAGATGATTGGGGATGGTAACAAAAAAATAAATAATTGCAAAAATGTGTAAGTTTTAAAAAACAACATTTAAATAATTCAAAATAATCTAGAAATTTCAGATTTTTCTCATAAACTTATTTAAACGGTATACTGTAAGGATAACAGGTTATTTTTCTGTAACAAATTTTGTTTTTTGTAAAACTCTATTTAAAAAATATGTATCTTTTTAAAAAAATAAAATTATCAAATCATTCATAAAATCTATTTTTGGCTTTCATCAAGTGGATTCATAGAATTATGTTGTTGAAGTCTTGCAGTTTCAGCTAAAAAATCATGACATTCTTATCAGTAATATTAAATTAAAGTATACCTTCAAGTTTTTGAAAAACAGGACGAACTTTTTCACATTCTTTAGCAGCAAATTCATGAAAATGTTTCATTTCTTGCATTAAATAAACAACTTCAATTTGATGCTTTTCACGCTTTTGTGCCATTTCTTTTACAATTGTTATAACCTAGAAAATGATTTATTACAATAACAAATGTTAAACACAGAACTACAGTATCTTTAAAGAGTTTGTATAACTAAACTAAACATATATGCACGTAGAGTTACAGTACTCCCTTTTTAAAAAAATTGACATACTTTTTGACATTGAGTTTCATACACTTTCTTTGCTTTTTCATATGCTCGAGTTTTACCAGGTGTTGCAGATCCTTCCAGTTCATGCTTTGCAAAATCCATTTGTTGTCGACACGATAATACTTTTTCACGTTCAACTTTAATTGCATCAATATCCACTTTTAAGAATGTACGAATTTGATGAAAAGTTTTTCGGCATTTATTTTGATATTCTCGATGAGCTTTTGCAAGATGTTTTGAAATTTTAGCTAGCGCTTCACTTTCTTTTGAATGGGATGATACATGTGAATAATCATCTAAAGCTTTCTGCAAATGTTCATATGGATCTTCACCATTTGGTGCTTCAATCGGACAACGAAGTGATGGACCGATTTTATTATCAGGAACAATAAAGCCTTCATTTTGTTGAAGAATTTTAACAACAGAATTCATCAAATATTGTAAAAATGCCTAAAATATAAGGTTAATACACTATACAAGAACACAAGATCAAATGCATACCTTATAATTATCAACTTCTGTAACAGCAGCTAAATAATCTTCACCAAAATCCGAAGTTTTAACAGTACCAACAGATTGACCAATTTTCAAAAATAATTTTTTGAATGCTCCAATTTCTTCTTTTTGTTGCTCAGGATTTGCTAATTCCATAGGTTGTTGATTATTTTGTACTTCATGATTTTTATCAGCATTCTTTGGATCTTTTGCATTCTTGTTTCTTTCATTTGGTGAATTTGATGTTACTGGTGAAGAACTTTGAGCTTCTTGACCTGGAGCATGTGGTGGTGGAGGATCTGACATTATTTTTTAAACACGAAATCAAACAAGACGATGCAGAGAAAATAAAGTGAACGCATTGAATGTGGAAAAAGCGAATCGGAAAAAAATGTTATTCAAATTTTATCAGCTGGGAAACAAAAAAATGTGGGATCTGAATTTTCCAAAAATGTTTAAATAAATAAAATTTTTACTACACATTTTTTTCATAAATATTTTACAAGAAATAAATAAATTTTAAAATCAATCTGTTGAAGAAGATGAAAATGAGCTGTCACTTTCTGAACCATCATTATCCGATTCTTGTGGTTTAAGGGCATCAATTAAGGCATTTGGAGTATCCAGCAAATTAGCATCAACACCTTCAGATGCCATTTTTTGTTTAACTCCAAGTTCTGGGATACCCTACAAAATATATATTTGAGATACATAAATTCAAGCACAACTGCAAAAAAGCACTTACAAGACGAAGCATTTTAAAATATTTTGAAAATGATGGATGCTCACTAATTTTTATTTTTCCTTCATCAGTCTTTGGTTCTGGTGGGGGGATAGATGGAGGAATTTCTTGTTTTAGCTCACTGACAGGTTCATGGGATGGAGGGGCAGCAGCAGGAATACTATCAGGAAGTTGCGGTACTGTAGACGATGGCATGGGTTCATTAACTACTACTGTTTTTGGTTCTTCAACATTAGAAACTGATGCTGGTACAATATCAGCAGCATTTTTAACTTCAACGTTTTCAAGCTATAAAAATTCAAATTAGGCGAAAATGTTTTCTTCGAAAATAGAACCTTTGTTTCAACTAATACTAATACCGTATCCAAAGCATCAATCTTTTTTTCTAATTCAAAAATTTTGGACTCCATATTTTGCATGAATGAATTGGAAATATCAGCTACCCGCAGAAGAAACTCATTGGTTAAATGAATAATCTTTTTTGTTTCTAATCTCGAAACATCCTTAAGATTTACATCTGGCTGAATAAAACTTAAATCTGGTTCACGGGACATTTTCTGGAATTTAACGGGTTCAAGTTATATAAAATTACTTGCAAATAGTTATTACTGTTAAATATACTGAAGATATGATGTAAGATAAGTATACTGTAGAGAACAATAAAGAAACAAAAGCTGAAATTCAAATGCAATTTATTTTTGTTCACATGATAAAAAAAGATATTATATATTTACAAAAGTGATAAAAATGCAGTAAAGTTAATAAATTAATTAAAATTCTTTATCGACAACTTGACATTCTTCTGCTGGTTCAATGGAAAGATTCCTTGAATCTAAAGTTGGTGTTGCTGTTGAAGGGGCGGCGGGAGTTGTAGCAGTTGAATTTCCGATTGAAGAATAGGATGATCTTGGCATTAAACAAAGTGGTGGCAATCTATCCATGTCAGGTAGCAATTCATTTAATGTTTCTAATACTGGAATAACTTCTTGCAATAGGAGATCAACACTTTCAAGACGTTCTTGTAATTCTTTTACTTTACGCAATTCTTCACAAAGACGTTCAAATTGACGAGAATTCTGAGATAACTTTAGTGTAACAGCAGACATCGCTTGATCAGTCTAAAAATAATTGAATTATTCAAATGCACAAACCAACAGACAATCTCAGGATGTTCGTAAGTTTAAAAGCGAGATCCTATTAGCGACTGTGGGACGATAAATGAAAAAAAAAACTTACTTGTACAATATTAGAAAACACAGTGGATTGCTCAGAATTCACACATGTTGAGCATATGGCCAAATGAGTTTGAAAACGATGAGCAAAACGAATAAAAGGTTTTGAATCAATTTTTGAATAGATATCTGTACCATCTCGCATACCCGGAAGACATCCTTTTAATATTGGAGTAAAACGTTGAATTTCTTTTAATCGTTTAAGATCTTCATCGTCTTTGGGATCCCCGATCGGATATCCCCTTGCATTAACAGTTACGATTTGTGAATGACGAGATTGTGGATTATCTAAAATTATAATGTACATATATTACAAAACATAGGACTTAAACACTCTTACTTTTACGAGCTAAAAATGAAAAAGAAGATGAAACACCGCCACCCCCAGTAGAAGAAGATGGACCTGCAGAAGAAGGATTGGATGAACGACTATTTTCGTTACCCATTTAATTTTGATTTTCAGAATGATTGTGATCCAAGCACATAAATAATGGGCGCTTGTCGTCCCAAGGCTTTCCTTGTTTACGTTCTTGATCACAGTCTTGAAGTAGCTCAGGTGGAACAAGAAGTCCTTCGTCAGCCAATGCAGCTTCTGGTACAGCAACTTTTCCAAATGCAATTGGTTTACAAACAACTCTTTCAAAAAATCTTTGTTCGGCCGACATTCAATTCAACAATTAACCTGAAATGTTCGATTTTATACTAATGTTAAAAATGGTTATCTAGGTTTAACAAATTTTACACGTTTTAAATACAGAGCTAAACATTAGTTTCTAAAAAAGATACAAAAAAAGGTAGATTAACTATTGGATAAACACAAAAATTGGAAAAAGTTGGTTCAAATATTTTTATAAAAAAATGTGAAATCGCTTCGCGCTAGGACTTTTTCCTTTAGTCAAAGCCTCAAAAACAGAGCTACAGTATTCTTAAATTTGGTAATTGTTTCAATACTGTTTAGACCATTCATTTAATAATAAATCTCTAATTTATTTTACAAAATATTAAAATCTGTTATCAAAGTTAAATAAAATACAAAAAATGATTATGCACGACCAAGAAAAAATACCCATCACCAATTAGGAAAAAAACCCGACATAAAAAATGTAGCACAAACACATCAAATAATTTAATCAAAACGTTGAACAAGAAAATTATTTCCTTCATCTTTTTTGTATCCAAATTTTTCATAGAACGGAATCAAAGCATCTTTACATTCAAGAGAAAGTTTATAAACACCAAGGCTTTTTGCAAGTGAGACGAGAGTTTCATTGAGAGATTTAGCAAGACCAAGTCCACGCTTTTCTTTATCAACAACAACATCTTCAATACGACCACGGCAACCAATTCCATGAATAAATTTAAGTTCAATTACAAGTGTTGCAGCACCAACAATTCGATGAGTTCTAAAAATTAATATTAAAAATACGTAGTTTTAAGATAAAAGAAACATACTGAATATCTTCAATAACAGTAATATAATAAGATAGCGGATCCATTGAAGCCATTGTTTGAAAGCGATTCAAAGTTTCTTTCGATGTAACTTCTCCAACAACAGTTAGCTGAGATAAAAGTTGTAGAAAACCATTATCAAAATCATGTGCAGCTAATGGACGAATTTGATAGCCTTCAGATAATTCAACATTAATATTATCTAATAATGATGGTGGATAAATAAAACTATTGATTGTCATCTTGAATTGACAATTAATTCTTACACTAACGTTATTTATTACACACCTTTTTATAAAAAGAAGTCCAACATTAAAAACACAGTTTTCAAGAAGAACCCTTTGCCAACAAAAGTTGACAAAAAACAGTTTAAAAATTAAATACATTTAAAAAGAACTATGATACTGTAGTTTTTTTTGATTATTTATTAAAATCTTCAAGTTTATTAAAAAAATACAACAGTTGACAAAACGTTGAACCCTTCGTGAAAAACCGTAAAAAATCGCGGAATATCGTGGAAAATCGTACTAAACTTTCTACGATTTTCCACGACTTTCTACAATTTTTTACGATTTTCCACGATTTTTTAATACTTTTATCCATTCTTTTTTGTCATTTTTCGAGGTTGGGGGCGTTGTTTGGATTCCAGCTGATGTCAAGGGGTATATAGGGGTCCAAAAGTGATATAGACCTGTTTTTCTAAAAGTTTCATGTAATTTAGTCTTCTAGAAAACGTTTAACTAAAAAAATGGAAAAAATAAAATAAAAAAGGGATGAACATTTAGTCACCCATTGTATCGTATATTTAGTAAAAAAATAGAACACGTTTTCAATTTTAAAATGAGTTAGAAAATTCTACTTTCACCAGATATCTTTGGAATTAGCTTAATTTTTATAACAGCTTTCAAAAATGTATAAAATTGTAGATACATTGGATAATCGCCGTGAACATGGCTATGATATTGCAATGGGTCACAATCAATTAATTTTAAAAAGGATTCAAGATTTTGTCAACCATTGTTAAAGGAGATATTTAAACATTACAATAACAAATAATTTTTGATTAAAATTTATTTTTTACAGTATACATTAAACAAATTATTTACAAAATACAAAACTAATATTAATCAATAATAACAAAACCATGATCTTCTTCTTTACTTTCTTCAATTACGTTTTTCTTCAATGATTTCCATTGAGCGCGTTTTTTGTTGTAATTAATAACATATTCTTCTACTGTTAAATTATTCTTATTGGTTTTATAGCAGTCATGAACATGGACATTCAACACTTCTGGAAGCATCCATGCTTCAAGCCATCCGACTAAAGGTGTATATCCACGAATATATTCTCCGTTATTTTGATAAAACCGTAAACCCATAAGTTCAAAGTCTTTTAATTCAGACATCATCTTTTCCATTTCTTCGGCAGTGCAAGGGCAGCGAGGTGGTACGGTAAAATGTGGAATTTTCTTTTCATTAAGTGTTTTTTGATTAATTACAATTTCTTCAGCTAAAGCTTCAAGTTGATTCAGTCGAACAACAGCTTCAATTTCACAGAAGGACATCATATTTGCATAAAGAACATCAAGAATATAGAATTGCTTTTTATTTTTTGGATGACGAATACAATCAAGGATAGTTTTTCCGTGTCCTGCAGCACCACCACCAGGAATACCACTTTTAAATTTACCAATATGTACACCACATCTGTTAAAAACTTGTGTAATACCCTAAAACATGAAACATGTTATTTATGATTACCTCCAAAACTTGAAGGATGAGGGTTAGCATTAATTACGACAGCAGCAACATCCCTAATTATGATGTATTAAACTCACATTTTCCGCAACAACCAGACATTTATCCCCTTGTGGGCATGCAACCATTGTCCAGGAGGTATGTAGCTCTTTTGGAATATTAATAAACAATTCACTTAACATCAAATTATTTTTATATTTTTTAAAAATATTCAGTCGGTTTTGTCGTTGAACGGAATTACCGATTTTACCAGTTTTCATGGAAGTTTTAATTGTTGATTCAACTTTATCAATTTCTGAAGCACTGTTTTCAAAAACTTCATTATTTTCTCGTTTCTCTCGTTGACTTGTTGCAGCCTTTGTAACATTTTCATGATTATCAGGTTTCTCAATTACAGAGTAATCGCTTAATAAATTGCTTGTACTTAGGGAATCTACTAAATTATCCACTGCTTCCTGTTCAGTTAATTCTGCCATTCCAAGTTATAACAAACTACTTCTAAAAGTCCACGATTATCAATGCATAATAAAGGATATAACTAACCATAAATACATAAGATCACTTTTATAAATTTGCAAACTTAAAAATTGTTTACTTAAGTGTCTGAGACCACAAGAAAAGATGCAGGTTTTTGTCGTTCTTCGAAAAACAAAGACAAAAATAATCGATCGATTTTCGACTCCCCCGAAATGCGTATATCTTAAAGGAGGGGTAAGAAATGTTCAATTTAGAGAAAAAAGATAACTAAAATTTTAATTATATTTTGTAATTTGAAACATCATAAAAGAATAGGTTACAGAATTAATAAGTTTATTTATTTGTAAGCTGATGATCTTTTGTCTTTAAGATTTTTGCCATTAACAGTATTGCTGATATACTGTAGTATTTACGATGGATGAAACTTCTTTTTTTTGTTGTTGTTTCTTTATTTGTCATTTAATTCACAACTTTATTTGTTTATGTGCGTAATAAAGAACGTATTTTGCAGTGATCCATTGGAAAGAGACAAAAAACGGCTATGCTCCAACAAATTTTTTAAACTTGTTTTTTTTTTCAGATAGAATGAAGCTCCAATTACAAAGCAAAATCTCAAGTAATAAAAAACGGATTTTTAAAGAGCATAATAAAAAAATTAGTTTCGATCAAATAAAAAAATCTTTTTTTTGTTGAGTGTGTTTTTTATTGACCGGAACCCTTCGAAGAGGGAAGAGAGAACATCAGCAAGCAGCAGCAACAGAAGTGGCGCGAATATTTTGTGCGCGTCTTTTTTATTCAAAAAAATGAATTGAAGGGAAAAAAGTAAGCCGACTGGCAGCTGTCCACTCTCTCACTTTGAACATATATATTTTTTGGCTGTTTTTGTTGTGTCCATCCTTTTGCTTTTTCGTCTAAAGGAAGGCGAATATTAAACCGTGTGTTTTTGGAAAGAAAAAGCTTTTTCTCGCTGCTGTTGCAAGAATAAGTAAAATCTTACTCATTCCTTTACATTCATACAAGGCAAAAGTAATATATCTTACCACTTTTTTGCCTCAGGAGATTTGTTGTATATTTTCCTTAACGTTGACTTTGACACTCAATTGATTACCCCCTCATTTATTTTTTGTTCATTTGATGGCGAAGACTTAAAAACAGATTTAAAAAAAGTTAATCTTTTCTGTGTTTTTTTAAGTTACACATTTGGCTGTTTTTTGCGTCAAAGAATGAATTTAGTTTTGTTAAAACTGAAAACTAAAAAACAATGACTGAAGGAACACGTTCATTTAGTGCCAAAAAATCTCGGTAAGTTTCTCTAAAATTTTATTGGGGACCGATTTTCTCCCCATTGAACATATATATTAAAACCACATGTTAAATCTGTTAATTAACAAATAAACCCTTTCGGTTTTAGATTAACAGCAGCTGAAGTTCGACGGAAAGTATTAGAGGGTTCATATATTGCTGTTGCTGGAAATCAACCAGAAACGTTTGATCCAAATGCTGCAATGTCCTCCTCATCTTCAAGTCAGCAGAGAATAATTTTGACAGATATTGCAAATCCTGTGGATGTTGAGGAAGCGCTATCTTCACGAGTAATTGCTCGAACAGAAATTAAAGCTGTCTCTTCCTCCCCACAAAGGTTTTTTAAATTAAATTTTATTGCTTCCATAAAACCCCAAGACTTTTTCTAGGATCAGAGATTTAACGGAAAAAGATGTGGATATAGTTGTAATACCTCGAAATAAATCTGTTCAAAATCCGGCAGTATTTGAAGCGCTGTCCTCTGATTCTGTTGAAACTCAAGTAAAAGATTTGATAGTCTCGTATGAAAAAGATTTTACGGTTGTTGAAAGAAGATACGAATCATTTTCATCGGCTGAAAGTTATTCCCGAATGACCCAACAACGAAAACAAATTGCAGAGTTAAATTCAAAGCAGGTATTTGAGAATGATACGGCTGAGCTTGAAGAAGCACCAGGTAGAATTCCGTTAAGATCTGTTTCACAAGTTGGAGATCATGTATGTTTATAGTTATTTTAGCCATGAGTAAATTTGCATAATTCTTTAGCCATATGGAAATCGTGAATCAACAATTTCAATAGAATCCAATGGTTCAACGGGGTCAAAAGATGATTCACAATGTCAGCAGTTACATGCTTCAACCTGTGATCCAATTGTTCCAAATGTTACTTTAAAGCTTTCTCGCTCACAAATTGATGAAGCAAATGAGAAGAAGCGTTCAACAAATCGTTCAAATTATTTAATTAACTTATTACCTCTTGAATCTGAAGCAGAAGTAATTGAAAAGCGACCAAAAATTTCGTGTCCAACAGAATCTACAACAACTCAAAGATTAGTTGTTCGACTTTTAAAGGTATTTTTCAAAAGCACAAGTTGGAGTTCATATATCCTCTTTTTAGCTTAATCTTGATCCAATATTTGAACCGCTATTTGCCAGTGCAGCTTTATACGATATTAATGAAAAGAAAAAGCTATCAGAAAATTTTTATTTTGATTTAAATTCTGAAGATCTACTTTCACTTGTTCGAGGGCATTTGGGACTTGAAGAAGAAGCAAGCAAATGTCGGCAGGCGATGTTCTCTGTCACTGATATTCGGCCGGGATTATTTCTTGTTTTTAAACTTGAAAAAATTCTTCAATCTTGTGATATCGGTGAAGCAATTGAACCATATACAAAAGAAGAAAAGAATAAAGAAAAGTTATACCAAAATGCAAAAGAATATTGTTCAAGGCTAGGGAATTATCGGATGCCATTTGGATGGGCTGCTTTGGATTTGAATGCGGTGCTTTTAAATGCATCAAATTTATCAATTTTTGATATTGGTGATCCAATGAATCGTATTGATGAAGAGTTAGAATCACTTGGTGGTGGTTCACAATATCATGAAACTGAATCCATAATATCTGCAGATCGAATTTCAACAATGACTTCTGAAACCCTTCAACATACTGCATCATCTGCAACAATTACATCACAAATCTTGGATACACCGAGCAAGAAAAAATCATTTTTTACTTCATCGGCAACCCTTTCCCAGCCGGCTACTGTAGCGGATAGCAATTTAATGATGCAACAAAGAATTTCCAAAATTGAATCGTTACAACCTTTACTCGTCAACGTTAATTCCTTCTATAAACAAGATCCTGATCGGTTAACTGATGATGAATTAATTAAAACTTTGATCGAAGCAAAGAAATCAAATTCATCAAAATTAGGAAGACTTAAAGCTATTCCAATTGAGCTAAAGCTGGAGCTATCGCTGATGAAATTGGACGAAATTCCTGCAAAACTATCAGCCGAGTTAATTCCAATGCAACCATTTGTTCGAGAGATTTCTGATCCACTAACGAAAGATATTCTTCCATTTGCAAAAGCAAAAGATTTTACAGTAAATACTTATTATCGGTAAGGTTTATAAATTTGTAGTAATCCCTACTATCTTAATCTCAATTTCAGTAATCTGCTATACATACATCCAAAACATGTAAACTTTTCTGCAAGACCTGGAAATGCAAGAAATATTTGTATTCGAATGCAGATTATGGATTCACATTCAAAACCTTTAAAAGTTGTATTCGGAAAATCAAGTACTTCAAATTTTTCCGAAAAAGCTTATACCTCTGTTCTCTATCATAATAAGTATGTTTATCATTTTTGTCAGTTTATGCAAATTTACAAAATTTAGATCTCCACAATTTGGCGATGAAGCGAAATTCCAGCTTCCTGTTGACCTGAATGACGGGCATCATATCTTATTTACATTTTTGCATATTTCTTGTAAACCTGGAAAACCATCTGAAACTTTAGAAACTCCTATTGGATTTACTGTATGCTTCCCTTATTTGCATATTATACTTTTACAGTAACCTATTTCAGTGGCATCCGCTATATCGAAATGGACAGCTACAAACAGGAGAATTCGCCCTTCCAATTTCTTTGGAGCCACTTCCATCATCAATTTGTTATCTTTCACCATTTGTTAATGTCCCCTCCATTAAATGGTTAGATGCACATAAGCCACTTTTTCAAGTCTCTATCTCTGCAGTATCAACCATTCATCCACAAGATGAATTTCTTGCAAACTTTTTTACAACTTTTCAAGCTCTTAAATCTGACTCCAGAAAACCTAATATTCCAACTCCGACAGAAGCTCGAATGATTGAAGTTGTGAAAGGCGTGATCAAAGCGCCACCGCAACCATTAGCAAATTTTTTATATGCAATTTTGGATCGAATTTTAACTTTGATTGGTTGTCAACCTTTTACGGCTGCCTTAACACAAGCATGCTTTGAAACTTTATGTCATTTGGTAAAGGTTTGTAATTTGTGTAATACTGTAATATAAGCATTGTTCAACAATTCTTTTAGGTTTGTACAATGCTTTTGGATAATTCTGTTGATAACCTGGGCAGAAGTCAACTACTTACAACATACTTAAATTATTACAAAATTACAACGAGTGATTGTCTAAAAGGACAAGATGAAACTCCAACAAGAAAATTTCCAATGGGTTCAGCGCCATTAGCAGGATTTGAAGATATCGCTTCACCAAGGAATAGTGCTCGAGACAGCGTGGATTTAATAAATGTAATAAAAAATTATGAAAGAAAAACATCTAATAAACTTTTGGCAAGTGTTGAAGAAACTGAAATTGATGGTGATCGAAAGGTGAGTGAGAAATATGAAAATAGTGGTTTCTGTTCAATCACGAAATTTTGATTTCGAAAATTAGAATTACAACATTCCCATTTTTAGCTAATGCATGAAGAAATCGCTGCATTTTTGGTCAAAAGTACCGGATCAATTCGAGAAACCACATCAACATTTTCTTGGTTCTTTCTTGAGTTAATTGTAAGTTATTCTTAAAATAATTTCAAAAACCCTCTTACGTCAAAATTTTTACAGTATAAAGCAATGTCAGAATATTTGGGTGCATGCAATCGCTTCTTTTTGCCGCGAAAACTTCGATTCCGTGATACTTTTCTTCAAAATATTCATACTTTGGTGACAATTTTAATCAACGATGTCATCGAAAAGATTATCAAAGATCCACGACAAGCCCGATCTGTGAATGCAAGCTTGGGATTTTTCCTACGGGATTCTTTATCTCTGATGGATCGATCCTTTTCGCTACAGCTGATTCGAGATTACCTTGTTATCTTTTCTGAAAAGCTTTCACAAGCTCCTTCCGAAGCTTCTCAAACATCTTTAATGTCACTTCGAATTGCATTTTTGAGAATTATTTGTTCACATGAACATTTTACAATCATCAATTTACCATTTGATCTTTCGCCATCAACAAGCTCATCCTCTGGAGCAACTTCAAATTCAATCTATCAATCACCTTTCAAAACTTCAAACAGCTCATTCAATAATGGAATTAATGCAATCTCATCGACATCAAATAATCAAGGAACATCTGGTGGAGGTCCACCAAGCCCAACAGGGTCATCAAGTTTATCATCGCGAGAATCATCAAGTCATGCAACTGATTCACAATGTCCTTCCAATCTGCTTGAACTTTCATCATCATATAAATCAAAGCATTTTTTGTTGGGAGTAGTTTTATCAGATTTAAGTGCCACGCTACATTCAACAAATTCAATGGCACAAGCAAAAACTATTGCATTGGTTAAAACGTTGCTTGCAACACATGAAACAGATTTAAGGCTCTCTGATTCAGCATTAAAGAATCGAGTAGCATCACTTTATTTGCCGTTGGTTGGAATTTTGATGGATGTTCGAGGATGTCTCTTTGATCCATATGGGCAATGTTTGGATGGGTATGTTTTTACCACACCATAATTCGGTATCTAAATAATTCATTTCAGGACTCCGGTATTTCCACGAAAAACAAAACATTCACCAGGAGTTAATCCAAAAGTCGCATTAGCTATTAGCGGATTAACACAATCTGAAAGCTCAAAACATTCAAAATCATTTATTACTCATACTCTCTCAAAAGATCTCACACAACAACTTTTAATTTGCTTCTGTTGGGTTATTAAAAATATTGATAAATCAACTTTGAAACATTGGATGCGTGAACTCTCACCACAAAGAGTCCATCAATTTGTTGATTTGCTTCAACTTTGTGTTTCTTGCTTCGAATATGATCCATCAAAACAGAATGCCCTTGGTTCAACAGCTTCCTCTGCCGTTGTTGATAGCTCTGCGGCATGCATGGAACCTGATGAAACTCTGATTATGAAAACAATTGAAACTTCAAGTATATTTGGCGGCGAAAAAGTTACTGGTACAATTCGATGGAGAATGGAAGATATTGGATGTATGAGTAGAAAACGAAGTAAGTATTTTTTGGAGCTTTCGAAAAGTAAAACATATTTTGAGAAAACAAAATAAGAATTTCTAAATTGAAATTTTGGTTCAACACTTGTTTTAATCTCATGGTATTTCAGAAACAACAATCTATTCACATCCATCTGAAGTTGAAATAGCCTTGGAGAAACAAGTTGCAACTGAAGTGACCCTAATTACAGTAGATACAATGGAAACGTTGTTAAAAGTTTTGGCAATGCCTGCTTCCGATCACCTTCATTATCTTCGACCAATTCTTGTCCGACTTTTAATGCATATTTTTGCTTGTCATCAATCCGTGCAAGCGTTGGAATCTGTTTTTGCAACTCAAAGATCGATCGTTGCAAATTATGCTTCTTTAATTTTTGAAGAACGAACAGAACTTTGTGCAGAGCTTTGTCTTCAACTCTTGCGACATCTTGCATCTCGACTTCCAAAAATCCGATCAAATGCTGCGGCATCTCTTTACCTGCTAATGAGAAATGCCTTTGAACATTCATCAAGTTTTAGCAAAGTTAAAATGCAAATTACAATGTCTCTTTCAACACTTGTCTCAAATGCTTCGTCATATGGCTTTGCTCTGCATGAATCAAATCTTCGTCGATCTCTTAAAACTTTGCTCACATATTTGGAAAATGATTTATCCGTTTCTTCTGAACTGCAGAAAACTTCTTTTGCTACACAAACCAAAGATCTCGTCTTCAATTTGCATATGATTTTATCGGATACTGTAAAAATGAAGAATGTTTCAAATGATTTTGAAATGTTGATAGATTTAATGTATCGAATTGCAAAAGGTTATCAGACAAATCCAGATTTAAGGCTGACATGGTTAATTAATATTGCCAATAAACATGCTGAACGTGAAAATTATGCTGAAGCTGCCCAGTGTATACTGTAAGTTTATCTTGTAATAAGATCTCTACTATTTGCATGACCCTCTATTTTTACAGACATTGCGCGGCATTAGTTGTTGAATATCTTTCAATGCGGTCATTTGGTGAATATCCACTTCCAAAGGGCGCAGTTGCTTTTGAAGAATTAAGTGAAAATATTTTGGAAGAATCTGCTACTTCTGATGACGTAATATCTCCTGATAATGATGGAGTATGTGAATCAGCACATTTTTCAATCGATGGATTTGTGCATTTAATTGAAAAAGTTGCAAATTTTTATGAAAAAGCTCAAATGTTTGAACTTCTGCCAAATGTGTATAAACTTATTTTGCCGTTATATGAAGAACGGAATGATTTCACACGACTGGCACATTTACATCAACATATTGCTGATCAGTTAAAAAAAGTTGATCCACCTATTACTGCTGTCCTTGATGTTTCTGATGCATTTCCAACACCTTTGCCTGGATCAGATAAACGCTGCTTTGGCACATATTTCCGAGTTGGATTTTATGGATATCGATTTGGTGATTTAAATGGTGAAGAATTTGTTTACAAAGAACCTGCAATTACAAAGCTATCAGAAATCAGTCATCGCTTGGAAGCATTTTATGCTGAAAGACTCGGAAAAACGAATGTTGAAGTGATAAAAGATTCAAATGATGTTGATCCAAGAAGACTGAATCCTGAAAAGGCATGCCTTCAAATTACATACGTTGAACCACATTTAGAAGTATGGGAGCGTCGTCGAAGGGGAACACATTTACAATGCAATTACAAGCTTCGACATTTCTCTTATGCAACTCCATTTACAAAAGATGGAAAGGCACATGGCGAGTTGAAGGATCAATTTAAGCGAAGAACGATTCTAACAACACAATACAGTTTTCCATATTTAAAAACTCGCTTAAGAGTTATAGGCCGTGAGCAGACAACCCTATCTCCAATTGAAGTGGCAATAGAAGATATTCAAAAGAAAACTCGAGAATTAACTGCTGCTACAATCTTCTCACCACCTGATGCAAAAATGCTTCAAATGGTTTTGCAGGGATGTATCGGGACAACTGTTAATGTTGGGCCTGTACAAGTAAGTGCCGTGGCATGACAATTATATGTTCAGGCTAATAAACGAAATTTTAGATTGCAAAAGTATTCTTATCAAGCATGTCACTGGATGAAAGAGGAAAGCCACGTGATAAACTACAAAATAAGCTTCGACTTTGTTTCAAAGATTTTACAAAGAAATGCAGTGATGCGCTAGCAAAAAATGAACAGCTGATTGGTGCAGATCAAACTGATTATCAGGTATGATTCATAAGCAATGTGCTAACAAAACGCATGCGGGGTACACTTGCAAAGAAAAACAAAAAGATGTCACACTTTGTCATCTTTTAAAAATTTGAACACCCACATCTTCTTTTTTGCCGCTTCAAAAAAGCCAAACGTTTTTCAATCAAAAAACTGCAAGCGAAAAAAGAAGAAATTGTTGCATGTTCCTTTTTGACATCCTTTTTTCTTTTTGTTATCTCTTAAAAAAAGATTGCCTTTGTTTTTTTGGAAGGGAAATGCTTGAAACTTCCCAAATTGTCATCCTCCCCCTGCTTCTTAAAAAAACAAAAGAAAAAATTACATTTCTTCTTCTTCAACCCTCTTTTTTTTAGCGTGAATTACGTCGAAATTTTGCTGACTTTACGTCACAACTTTATCAAATCATTGGAATTCCGTCTTCTACTTCAGCGACGACAGGAAGAACACCGTTAGCGTCAATTCAACTTCAACAACAAAACCCCCAACAACCACATCATCTTCATCACAGTCATCCGTTAGCTGCTATTGCAGCCGATATTGGACCTGTAACAGCTGTATAAAAACCTTTGTACAAAATTTAAAAAAACCCATTTATTGCCTTGGATATTTTTTTCATTTTTCATTTTTCGTGCTTTATTTATTCCTTTTATTTTTATTTTTTAAAAAAAGTCTTTCAAAATTTGTTATAAAAATATTTGTTTTAAAAAAAGCATATTATTTTTTGTTTAAAAACAAAAAAAGAAGAGAGAAGAAAAACATTTAAGCTTAAATTTGTAATGGCTCCAATTAGCTAAAAAGCCATTTTTGTCTTCTGTCTTTTGAAGAAGCGCGTAAAAGGAAAAAGAAGAAGAAAAGTAACTGAATTATGTACTTCTTCTTCTTCAGCAACGACGCGCAGAAATAAACGACAACTGACTCCCCATCTTGCTTTCTTGTAAGCAAGCTTCTGCTTTTCTAAATAGAATTAATGAGCCGTTGCGCATCTTTCTTTTTTTTCTATGAAAAAACGTTTTACAAATTGCTTTTTTATTTTGCAATTGCATTTCTGTTTTACAATTTAAATAGAAAATTTTTGAACGTGATTTTACTTAGTTTTAATGGGATGCTTCTTTTTGAGAGAGTATATATTTGCAAGATTTTCAAAGTGAAATGAAAAATATATTTTTTTTTCAGTCCATCAAATTTTGATGGCTTTTGATTATTTAAGACTTTTTTTTGAAAAGGTTTCACTTTTAAGCTTAGAAACTGAAGTTTTTTTCCTGGCTACGCTATTTTGGCTTCTGTAATTTTAACGGTATTCTTTGTTACTTCCTAGTTAAAAAGTGATTTTATCTCTGGTGTTAAAGTCTATAAATATACAGTAACCCTGCAGGCATCAATAAGTAACATTACTTTATTCTTAAAAATCGTTGTTTTCACGCGATTATTAAAAGCGCTTTGTTAGAACATGATCACCTAATTTTAAGAACTTTTATTTTTATTGTTTTTAAATCTTTTCTTGGTAATTTTGAAAAAATTAAAATACTTTCTTTGCAGTTAAAGTTCGGAGAATACTTTTACTATTATTTTTAGTTCCAAAGTTTTTTTCCTAAGGCATCTACTTAACTTGAAAGGAAGGAAAAGAAAGAATTTGGTGAAAAAAGAAACAGACATATTTTTGAATTTTTTTCGGCATCTCTTCTTATTTTTTTTTAAGTTTTAACTTGCTTTTTGCCGTTTGAAAAATATCAAAAAACAAAAGAAAAGTTGAGAGCACAATTGTTTTTGCGAAAATTCAATTGTTTTTTTTGTCTGAAAACAAGAAAGAAGAATTTAATTATTGAAAATAATTTTTTTCATGTTTTTTTTGTTATTTCTTTGAACCACCCGCTGTGAGAGATCAACGCGGCTTCTGAAGGTTGTTACTGTGTTTTTTAAATTAAAAAATTCCAGTTTAAATTTTTTTGTGGAATGGTTTTGTCTTTGAAGAAAGTATAAAAGTCGAGTTGTAACTATTACAGTGGTACAGTATTTAATATATCATGCTCCTATTTTCTTAATTTAATATTTTCCCCTCATTTCTTTTTCTACCACAAATATTTTGGCATTTTTTTGATGCAAAGTTTTTTTGTGGGTTTTTTTAACGTCATCAATGTTACACAGCAACAACAAAGTTTGCTGCCACATTTTATGTGATTCTAATTCAATGACGTCAAATCACACACAACCTTTTGATTGCTTTTGATCACATCGTTTTTTTGCTGCTGCTCTTTTTTCTTCAAAAAGTGAAAACTTTAAAACATTTGCTAATAGAAATTTATATCCTGAAAACTTTTTTTTGCACATAAATCGGTCACAAAAAAGAAGAGGAACCAAATGTTGAATTGACATATGCCGGGGCTAATGCCATTGAAAGAAATGAATAAATCTTTTGCATTTTTATTCGTCATTAAATCATTGATTTTATTAGATTTCTTTTACTTATGTATGTTTGATAACGTACGTACTTTTAGAAGAATATAAATCTTTGACTTTTTCTCCTTGACGGCAAAGAAGAAGGAGATTGAAGGTCAAACTATAAGTTAAATTGTTAGCTGATTGCGTTTGAAGTACGATAATGGATTTGATTACGGTATTGAAGAGATTGCTCAAAATATTTGTTTCTGCCACAAACCATTTTTTGGGTGACCTTTTAACGTTCCTTTTTAAAAACATTTTATTCATTGTAAAACGTATTCATCTAACATGGTAACAGATTTGATTACGGTAATGCTAGCCTTGAAAATTCTTTTTTAAAATATTTGTGTTTTGCAAAAGACTTATCCTTTATAGCCCTTTTTATGTCCCTTTTTAAAAACATTTTTTTATTTATTATAAAAAAGCGTTACTTTTTTTCAATCTAAAAAACTAATGCTAAAAGTCGAAAAAAACACCCAAATCTTTATTGCAAAATGAATATGGAAAAAATACCAATCAAAAATCCAGGGTCGTTTTTCATCTTTTTCATTTTTGCCCTTTTTGGTGATGTCGAAAGAAAGAAAAAATCTCATTTTGTAAAAGCAGCCGTTATGGTTTTTTGTTGGTGGCGATGGTGGCAAAAATAATAAATAACGTTTTACGTCCCCGTTTTTGTGTTAAAACATTTTCGAAAAGAAAAAGATTTGTTTGAAAAAAATTATTATTCAAACAAAAAGTTTAAAATTGAAAAAAAACCAGTTTTATACAATATTTAAGAAAAAAATGTTTTACAATAAAAACTTATTGCATAAATAAAATTTTTACAACAATTGCTTTTTTGGCATAAAAAAAAGAAGAAAAGAAAATTGGGGTTAAAGTTTAAAGAAGAAGAAGAAAAAAAGTAAATATAATAAATTTATGTTTACATTTTATTTTTGGGAAGAATGAATGAATGAAGGCCAAAAAATGGCTCCTAAAATGCTTTGACATTTGTTCAAGGAGGCATAACAAAATATTTTTTTAATTTTTTTGGGAATAAAGTTTTATGACGACGTGTAGAAAAAAACTAGTTGTTATTTGTAAGGTGGTATTGCTGGTACTGGGTGTGTACTGAGATTGTTGTGTATTTATTTTGCATAAAATGGTTGTAAAGTTTTTATAATGGATGTGTTTTACTACTTTTTAGTTATTGTGACAAACTTGTTCGTTGACTTTGCACTTTTAAGGTTAAAATTTTGTTTATACAATCTCAGTACAAAAATTTCCTTTGAGACGATGTTTCAAGAGATCAAGACTTTTAACGTGTTTTGACCACATTTTCTGAATAATCAAAAAGATTTATAGGTTTTCGCTCATCAAAACAGGGCGATTATTAAAAATTAAGGTTACATAATTAATCAAATTGTTAACAAAAAATTTAACTTTTAATCCTTTTTTAATCTCATAAAATTAGTTTCAAATCTTTTGACGGAATTATTACTAAGAAATAAATTACTAACAACCATCTTTCTTTAAGTCATTAAACTTAATCCTCCCTTAATCTCTCTGTATGTATTTGTTTAGCTCAATTAAAAAGAAGAATAAGAAATGAAATAGATATAGTTTGAGTTTGATAATAATCCCTTCAAGGCATGTCATCAAAAGAATAAATAAATAGTCATTCATTTTCATTCAATGACAATTAAACAACTTTTTTAAAAAACTTTAACTATTTCCTCCTCTCTTAAAAGTGCTTTCAAAAAAGAGCAGCTAATTTTTCTTTTGCAAAATAAATATTTTTGTTTTTTAAAAAGTTTTCAGCTTGAACTTGTTTTGGAAGAAGCAGAGCAGCAGCAGTATTTATCTTTTCCTAAATGGGCAAATATTTGGGAATTCACTTCCATGCTTGTTCGTTCATTCGTTGTTGTTGATGTCCATTTTGTTTTCAAAAGCATCATTATGACAATTAACATAGCTGCAAGATGGGGACACATATTTTTTTTCCTCCTTGGGGCTTTCCCTTTTACATATATTTTTTGTCTTCCGTCATCATCTCATTATTACATCCATCCACCCCATACGTTGAAAAAAAAACAGGCGGTTTGAAATTGTTGTTTTGAAAAAAAACAGAATTTTAACCCTTAAAAAATATATATCATGTTTTAAAAAAGATATAATGAGAAAAATGAGCTCAAAAAATATTCATCGTTTTTTTTTGTTGCTTGTTAACTGCCTACTTTCTTGCTTGCCTTGACGACTTTGAACGAATAATATTCATTTGTTTTTTCTTCTTCCCTTTGGTTCCTTAGCATGTTCTTCATGTTCATCATCATCTCTGTAATATTTTCTTCTTTTTGACGACGATGACTTTTAAGTCATACATTTTTTTAAAACAGAAAAAGCTTTACTCATTTAATCCTCTTTTTTTATTTTATGCCCATATATTTCTTTTTTTCTTTTCCTTGTTTTACCCCCTCCCTTTTGTTAAGTAATAACCGTGTTAAAAATCAAAAATATCTTTGCTTGCTTTCGTTTTTGTATTTCTTCTTCTTTGAAAGATATAAAATGCATTAATACTTTTTTCTTTATCCCATTTTTAAGGTGCTTTTTTAGAAGAAATTTATTACATAAATATTTTTTGTGTGACTGCTGAAGAAGAACCAACACCAACCAACCCCATCTTTCTCCAACAACTACCAACCCACGTCAAACAAGTAAAAACGAAAGAAGGAAGAAAGAAAAAGATATATTACAGTTATTTCCCTCTTCTGCTTTTACTTTTGCCTTATAAATATTACTTCGATTTTTTGGTATTATTCAAATGCTTTTCTGAAACAAGGCAAAGCAAAGCAAAAAAGGAAAAGTTAATATTATTATTTTTATTTTTATATTTAAAATATGACACTTGTTAATCGCCGACAAGCATGGAGGCAATATCGATCATGGACAACTGGTAATTTGGCTTATTATTAATTATTTTCTTTAAATCGGATTATTTTTAGCAACACCCCCCTCAATTCCTGAATAGTAGGTTTTGCACTTTTTAAAACTACAGTTTTTGAATCTTTCGGGAATTCTGTTTGAGAGCTATAAGTGACAAATGTTACTAATTTTATCATTATTACAAATTTAGTAACAATTTTTAAGCGTTTTTCGTAATGCCTCAAATATATAACAAAAAATCCCTTAAAATAATATTTTACGTATACTTTTCATTTCCCTTTTTCCCCCTAATCAAATGAATGCAAAATTGATGATGAAGATGAAGGTGTTAATATTGTTGTTGAAAATTGCCAGAGTCAAAGGGGATATAAATAAATAAATACAAAGTCTAATACCAACCACGAGGATATCTTTTCTTTGATCGAAGAAAAAAAAGATTGATATCTCTGTTTTCTTTTTGTGACAAAAGTTTTGTCTATCTTTTCTTCAACAAAATCTGCTTCCAATATTTTTGTTTAAACTTCTTTTTCTGTTTTATCACTTTTTTCCAAAATCTCGCCAAATGCTAACAGACAATCAAAAGAGATATTTTTTATACATATCTTTATCTGTCTAGAGATTGATACCACTACCACTTAAATTAAAATAAATCTGGCAACAGATTGCAGCAGCAAAAAAGTAATAAATTTTTAAGTTTTTTTTCGGGTAATCGCAAAATCAAAAGCAAATCGTAAATTTTAAAGACGTTAGCCTTGAAACTTTGTCCTTTTTTTCATTTCTATATTTAGTTTTTCTGATTGTGTGGGAAAAATCAGCAGTTTATCACATGATATCCGTATAGTTTTTAAACTTTATTTTTAAGGGTATAAAAATCATGCTAAAAACGTATCATTCAAAACTTCTTTTTGCAAATTTATTCTACATATTATTATTTGCAAAATTTTTTCATTGTTTAAAGTCCTGTATTTGGCCTAGATATTTTTCCTGTTTTTTTTCTGATGTTACAAAAACATTTCCATAATATTTTATTTTTTCACGTGAATCTTAGCAACCAAACTCCCCAACAAAAAACAGCAGCCGATTCCACTTAAAAATGCCCCTTCCATAAACACCCTCATTATTCTTATTCTTCTTCCTCCCGGTTTTTTTTTCATGTTTTCCTTCTCCCAAAAAAAGCATTTATTCTTTTTTGTCACACATTTTTTAGTTACTGCTATTGTCGAAAAAATGGAGTTGTTAAAAAAAGTGTGATTACATTTTGTATAACAAATATACATGTATTTTTCTATCCTTCTACTTCTGAATTTCCTTCCTTCTGTACTTCAGTTTTGAGTTTTGAATAATTTTCTTTTTGGGAGAAAAAAGGGTCAAAAAACGCTTTATTTTATCTTTTTTCAGTTTTCGTTTTTTTCATCCATCCACGAAATTTTATTTTTGATGGTCCACGATTGATATTTGCTTAAAACAATTCTCAAAAAAATGGAATATTGAAAACCCTCTCTCATTGAAAAGCAAAGCTCTTCTTCTTTTTGCTTTTGATTGTTAAAATCGTTGACACTTTTTTTAAGTCAATAAAAAAATCAAAATATTGATCAAAGGAGAAATATTTTTTCCATCTTTTTTTCTTCTCAAAGCTATTCTTTTTTTCTATTGTTTTTCTTCCATGTAACTAACTCCTAACTAAATAAGAATTTCTTTCTTTCTTTTTTCTGCCAACCATCTGCTTTAATTTCTCAAAGCAAAAAGTTGAAGAAGGAAATGATGATGATGATGATGATGATCGCTAAAAGGCAAAAAATAAAATAAAGTATGTCGTTAACGTTTTTCTTTTTTTCTTGACTTCATCATTACTATTATTTTCCCACTCAAAAAAATGAGGAGAAAAAA
Organism: Panagrolaimus sp. LJ2400; assembly: GCA_024447215.1. NCBI lineage: Eukaryota > Metazoa > Nematoda > Chromadorea > Rhabditida > Panagrolaimidae > Panagrolaimus > Panagrolaimus sp. LJ2400. The sequence goes on from JAMRYA010000178.1 coordinate 42,614, forward strand.
GCCATCACAAATTCATCTTTTTTTCTTTTTCTTTGATGAACTTAAATATGCCGCTTTTTAAAAGATGCTATTCGTTTTTCTAATTATCGTTAATTATAATGACAGAGAGTTTCCGGTTTCAATTTTTCTTTTCAAAAATCATGTTTAAAAGTTATTTTGTTGGAATGTGTTTTTAGTACTACTTGCACCATGTGACAAACTACTGTAGTCGAGTTAGTCTCAAAAGTAGTATTGACCTCAAGAATGTTCTTTACTTTGATTGCTTTCAATCATTTCATTTTTTCAAAGCTCCAAAAAATAATTATTATTTCTGAGTTTAGACGTTTTATTATTATCAAAAATTCTGTCTGGGATGCTTCTTTCACTTTTGAGACATTTATGTATTGTTTTCTTCTTTCATTCATTAGAAGAAAGCTACCCTTAAATGGAAAGCTTTTAAGGGCTGAATTTTTCATAAAATATTTAAAAAGTGTTTTTTAAAAAGCGCATTTATTTGATAGTTTTTCACTTTTGACGTCGTCTACCAAAATTTTTTTTCTCGAAGCCATCGTCGATGTTGTTGTTGTTTCTGTTGATGATGTTGTGGTTGTTGCCTGCATCATTTAACGAAGAAGAAAGAAGGAAAAAAGAATTCCGACATCCGATCCTGTAAATACTGGTGGATTCATTTTTCGTTACTTTTTTGAAAAAAGTCAATTTCTATTCTTCTTCATTTTGGTCCTCCTGCTTCATTTTTTGTTAGTTCGTTAGAGTTCCACCAGAAACAAAAAAAATTTGGGAAGAATTTTAAGCCCCTTTTTTTGAAAAGGTTTTACGTGCTTCTTCTTCTTTTCTTCCTTCCATGCCTGACTTTGACGTTAAATTAATGTATTTTTTCTTTTGTTTTCATTTCAAGAGACCCGAAAGCCGAAAGGTTCAACATAGATTGTTGTAACGATTCTTTTTACTTTGAAAAAGTGACACATTTTATCTTGTTTTTTGTTGTTTAAAAAATCGTAAATCTTTAACAATTTTTTCTTCCGATGTGATCCCATTTAATTCAAATTCAAGAATGGCAAATCTTGAGACAGATTTATGGCAACCCTCATTTTCATTTTAAGGTTTTCAAAAATAAAAAGAAACAAATGATAGAATGAAAAAGAAATGCCGCAAGGAAATATGTTCTATAGATGTACATGGATATGGAAGAAGAGGAGCACTTGAAAGCTTTAAAATTAGTTTTTTGCTTCAGTTTTTGAAGGACAACATTGTTGACTGATTTTTTTGGTGGTGGTGGCAATATTTGATTGTAGTAATATCCTTTTTTCAAATGTCTCAATTCTCAAACAAAAATGCTTTAGGCGTGTCACTTACTTGAACGTGTCAAGTGTGAAGAAGAAGAAGATTCAGCTTTCAGTTTCTGCATTTGGTTTTAATATTTTGACACATATATGAGAAAAGATGAAAGAAGCTTATTCCCATTGTCTCATCTTCTTAGCTCAATTTTAGTGCTTTTTTGGGGTTTCCATTTCCTTTTTTTTGCGTAATATTCTTTCTTATGTGTTATCCGTCTATTATTCATACTTACACTTGTTGTCTCCTTCACCGAGCTTCTTCAAATGACTCGCATTTTGTGTTTTTCTTTAATTTGTTTCATTTTTTTTCTTCTCCTTGTTTTCATCAGTTCATTGCTTCTTTCTTTTTGCTTGGGATTTTGGTGGAAAAATTTTCACTCCGACAAAAGTGCGACGTAGTTTTATTCTTTTGTTTTCAAAAAGATGTTGTTATTTAATTAAAATTCTAATCACACCTCATTTTTGGGAACTTCCTATTTTTTAAACTAAAAACTATTGTCTTCATATAAATAGTTAGAAAGAAAAATGTAACTAAAATAAACTTTTTTTGCAAAACTTTGATTCAAAAATGCCGTTTTTACTTTTTACATTACACTCTCTTGGGGTAACGAAAAGGTATACAATAATTCTAGAAAGTTTCGAACTCCCTCTTTTTTCTCTCTCTTAAATGTTTTTTATAAATATGTGTTTTGTATTCCTTCTTTTGAAACATTTTTTATATTTTTTTTTATAATTTTTATCACCAATTTAAAAACTTATTATTAAGAAAATATCTAAAGCTTTTAATGATGTAGTTTCAAACATTTATTGGCAATTTCTTTGTGCATGTTTTTTGGTTTGTTAAAACTTAAGTAAATAAATACTCTATTAGTTAGTTAGTTTTTAGTTCGATACTTTTTTAAAGAGAGGAGAAAAAATACAAATAAAAAAAATAAGCAGAAAAAAATGGGGCAATTAACTCGATTAAATGTTGAGGCATCTGTCGTCAGTATTTTTTTTGTTTAGAGACTTGAAAAAGAAAGTGGAGATTCCGTATCGACATCACTTTCTTCTTCGATAAATCCAAAACGAAAGATGGCATCTTGCCCAAGATTGTCTTTTATTTTTCATAACCAAAAGAAAAATGATGGTTCCGCTTGAATAATTTCCGGTGACGGAACATTTCTTTCTTTTTTTTGTAAGAAAAAATGGTCCATGCTAAAATCGGAGCCAAAATTGGGTTAAAGACTTTATTCTATTATTTCTGCCTCCAAATATAGTTCTTTCTTATTCTTTTTATAGTTTTTTCATTTTTGCTGTAACTTTTTTAGTTCTGCAATAATAATTTTTACTTCTTGATTGCTTTATAAATGTTTAAGCTTAAAATATCGATTATTGTTGCTTTTTGGAAATCTGTTTAAACAAAACACACGTTTTGTAATTTATTTTTTTTTGCACAAAAATAGCAAAAGAGACCCTTTTTTAAAAAAGCAACAAAAAATTTATAACAATAGAAAAGTCGTCAGCAAATATTCTTTCACACTTTTTTGGCTTTGGTTTTTTTTGAAAAAAAAATTTCAGGGCCAAAAAAGAAAGCATAATTTTTAAACTTTTACGTCACACATTCTTTTTTGAAGGGGGTTCTTTGGTCTTGTCTTCAGACGTGTAAAAATCCGTGTATATTATTATTGATAACTTTTTTTAAAGCAATCTTTTCATTTTTAAAATCATACTGTAGGTAACTAAAAAACACTCTCTTCCTTTTTTTGATAATATTTTTTTGGTTGTCATTGTTGTTGTTGTTAATGGTCCAAGAAGAAGCATGACATCTACGCCATCTGGGGCTCGTCGACATACTGTCTGGTTTGTCAGTGGACGACGGTAAGAATTTTCTTTCTATTTTTGCATACACCACGTTTAAGATTTAACCCAAAAATGATAAAATTTATTATGTTTCAATCAAGCACAAACCAAACTTTGACACTTAGACGTTTCTCTTTCGTTCTTCGTTTTAAAAACTAATTGACCCCTCTTGATTGTGTCTCTTTTTTCAGTATTTAATTCCCTAAAGCCTTTTCACTTTCATTTAACCCGTCTCTCAAAAGCTTCTTCTTTTTTTTATTCTCCTGCTTGTTTTCTTCCTCCAAAAATGACAAACACACCACAAATATATAACAAAAAAAGTTTGTTTTTTGCCCAAATCTCCCTCGTTTCTCCTAAAACCCTTTTTTTCGTTTTTTTTAAGTTCATTGAGTCTTGTTTTCTTTTTCTTTTTGAGACATAACATCAAAATTTTGTTTGGATAGAAGAAGATAGAAGATAGATTGAAATGAATGAAGAAGAAGAGTCACGGAAGAATGAACGCTTTTTTTTTGTCTTTCTAAAAAAATTCAAGCATTTTTTGGGAGGAGGAATAAGCGTGGATGAGAAATGCGTAAATGCAGCCAGCAGCAACATCTTCTTCCAGCTAGTCGTCAACCCCAGCTAGTCAGCCTCCCACCGGCATAGATACAAACAACCACTACCAGAAGAAGAAGAAGAAAACTATTGAATACTAAATATATAAGCTTGCCCTTGCTTGAGTCCCTTTTGGCAAAAGAATGATGTAACTCTTTTCTTAGTCTTTTCGATCGAACAAACTCTTTTTTAACGGGAAAAAGATGACGCTCTTTTTTGAGGACACACACATTTTTGATATATATTTTTTTGAAAGCTTCAAAAATTTTCTTTTGGGGTGTTTTTTTTGGCTGCTGTTGCTGCAAAAGAAAGCTGCTGGCACATTTCCGCTGTTTTGTGCTTTTAAGAAAGGAAAAGGAAAAAGTGAAGAACAAGCTTATAAATATTTTTTTTTGAAGAACTCCTCCCAATCCTTGCTGCTTGCATTTGATGGCAAAAACTAAACGGAAAAAAAGTGTGGCACGGGAATATATCTTTTTTCTCCTTGTCTTCAACAAGAGGAGTTAGCAAGAAAGAAAAAAGAAGTCGTCGTCCCAGAACAAAGGCATAAAAAAATGAAGAAGACGCACCAAAAAAGAAAGAAGCATGTTAGAAAAAAAGAAGAAGAGGAAGATACTGACTCCTCCCTTTCAAGAACAAACTCATTTGTCCCCCTCCCTTTTCTTCTTCACACAAAAAATCTTCTTCTCCCAAAAAGCTTCTTCTTTATTTTCAAAAACGCCTTTGACTTTTTCCCACAAAAAAAGTATTATTTTTTGTTTTGTTTTGGAAGCTTGCTTGCCTGCTCTTGGTTCCTGGTGTCCATCAAAATAACATAAAACTAAGGAGAAAAAGTCACAAACTTTTCATTTGTTGCTTATTTCTTTTTTCTAAATATTAGTTTTTTGCTGCTATTATATGCTTTTCAACACTACCACAAACATCAACATTATTATTTCTTTATTTCATTTTTATTATTTCACATCAAAATTTAATTTCAATTCAATTCAATGAAGTTTATTATTATTATTTAATTATTTATTTTTATTTACTTACTTACTTTTTTTTTCTGCAAACAAAAACATTGTTTTTTTCTTCCAAAAAAAAAGATAAACAAAATTTAATTTCTTGCTGTCATTAACCTTCTGTGTATTTATTTATTTATATCCCCCCTTCTGGCAATATTATAAACAACGGCTTTGGTGGTCTCTCTCCCTTTTCAATTTGCAAGAAACGCTGCCTTTCAAATACCTTTGCCCTCCTTCATTTTGGTGGGACTTTAATTCACTGCCTTTGCGCAGGTTTAAAGTCTCATAAAAAAGGGTAAAGGTGGTGGTAATAAAAGAAAAGGGAGGCGGAGCTTTGTTCATTTATATTTTTTGGGCAAAAACCAAAACAGAGTAAAGAAAAAGGTGTAAGGTGCAATGGCACCACCTTCATCTTCATCAACAACGGCATCACCATCCAAATCGAAAGCATCAAAAGTTGTATCATTTGGAATTTTACGTCGTAGTGGTGGTGGTGGTGGAGGGGAATCTCATAGCAATAGCCATAGTCATAATAATTTTCATCATCCATTTAATCATTTTTTTCGTCGCTCACCATCACGAAATCAAGGAATCCTGAATAATTTTAGCCCTACAACAATCAATAATTCTTCAACTTCTTCAACGACCTCTACAACCGCTCCATCAACCGCAACCCCCATTTCAACAACTTCAACAATTGCTGGTGGATCATATGATCATTCATCGATTCCATCCTCATCATCAACAGGACATTTTCATCATAATTTATTAAATGTTGGGTCACATGCTCGTCGGGAATCTTTTTTATATAAAGCTGATACAGATCGAGATATTTTATCATCATCCTCGTGTCGGCCTGTTTCCCGTGCATCTTCTGTCGCTTCAACTGATCCTCAGTAAGATACTTTTCTTTTTAAATAGCCTCCTTAAAATGGGTTGGAAAAATTATGCAAATTCATTCTTAGCCATATTGCATGGCATACTTTTCCATCCATTTAAACTCTTTTTTAAAAATCCTTCTGAAACCCTTTAAACCAAACCAAAACCAAAAAAAAAGATTCCAAAAATAAATAATTTTGAAGAAGAAGAAAAAGAAGAGGACAAAAAAAATTCCCAGAAGAGATGATAAGATAAAATAAAAAAATGTTTCATTTTATTATCTGTTAAAACGAACGAAAACGAGAAAGAGAAAAAGGAGAAAAAAGAGATCAATGAAAATTTTATTTTATCGCCTCCTTTGGGACCTCATTCTTTTTTTCTTCTTCGGTGACAATGAGAAATCGCTGCTTCTAACTTCTTACATCATACAATACATGCTTCTTTATTCCTTCTTTTTTGTCTGTCTTTAAAAACTTTTTAACAAATTTTTTAAAACAAACGTTTAATTAATTCTTTTTATTCTTTAACTTTTATCATCATTATTTTATCATTTCTTATCTTTTTGAATATCTTTTTCTCTGATTGTATTCGGAAGACTACAAAGATTTGGATGTTTTCCAACAACAATAATCTTCTTTAAAATTTCTTTCAATGCTTTTCCATCGTTCTTGCAAAAACATTTAGGTAGCAATATTTCAATTGTCTTTCTCTAAAAGAATGTTATCTTTTTATCATTAAAGGTTAATAAAAGAAAAGAGTTTTTTGCACTATTTCATGTTTACCCAAAAAATCTTGTAATTGATTTTTGTGTACTCTTATTTTTACTTTAAATGTTAAAAATATTATTATTATTTTTTTTACTTTATTAATTAATCTTTTATCTTCTTTTATTTTCATATTTAATGAAAAAACTATGGTCTTTAAGTAAGAAATTATAAACCTTTAAAAAAAATTTATTGTAAAAAAACATACTCATATTTTTGAGTCCCCAGCTGTTCCACATTTTTTCAATGCATTTTAAATTTATATTTTTTATGTTGTTAAAAATCTGCTTTTAATTGTCTCTTGTTTTTTTTTGCAAGAAAAAACCCATTTTTTTTTCTCTAACAAAGCAAAGGCATTTTTTTTCTTGCGGATTTTCGGTTTTGGCAAAAAAAAGATTTAAGCAGAATTTTGCTTTAAAAAAACATAGCAAAAAAGACAAGCAGTGCCTTACTGCTAACAGGCAAGCAGGCAAACTAACTTACTCTCTTTCTGTGTTCTTACATAACACAAATGCGATTAACATAATTTTGTTTTTATAATACACATATTCTTTCCTCCTCTCTCTTTTTTCACGTTTTCTTCTTTCTTTTCCCTCCAATGAAGCACACAGATGCCAGAGAAGAAAAAAAATACATAATTTTATGCATGTACTTTTTGAAACGCAAAAAAAACAAAAGAAACAAATAATTTTATTGAATTTTGATAAGTTTAAGAGAAAAGTGGAGGAAGCAAAAAAGAAAATGAAGAAGAAAAACAAGTTTTGAAACAAGACTAAAGTTTTTTAAAAGGGGAACTGTGGCATTTTGAAAATGATTAATTTTTTAAGGAGTGAGAAATGTAGTTTTACGATTAACAAAATTTGTTATAAAAATTGATACTGTCATTTTCTGATTATTTTTTTGGATCAGTGCCAAAAAGTTGATAATAACTACAAAAAAAGAGCAATTGAGAGCTTAACTTTGGCCTTCAAACGTAAAAAGAACAAAACACAGCTATTATACTTTTCTGTTTAATTCAAAAAGTGCAAACTAAATTTTAATTAACTAACTTTTTCATTTTCATATCCAGAGAGAAATATACACATATGCATACCTTATTCTGACCGAGTAACAGCAACTTGTTATCTAAGCCATTCCTTCGTTTTTCACACCATCCACAACAAAAAAGAAGTTTTTAACTGCTGCTGCCATTTCCTTTTTCTTTTCTTTTTAATTCTTAAAGACACAAATTGCTGCAACACGAAACCTCAAACAACTAAACTGAACTGTTGTTGTTATATGCTGCTTGCGCTTGCTTGTTCGACATTCATTCATTGATAGATATTTTCTTGTAAAATAGAAGAGAGGAAGCGCAAAAGTAAGGCTTGCTAACACAAAAAACCCCACCAAAAAAGGAGCCGCATTCTTTCTTTTTTGCTTTTTCAATACCCCTTTTTTGAAAAAAATACGCCAAACATACTTTTTTTTCCAGCAAAACTCTTGTCAATTCTCCACTTTTCCCCACTTTTTTCTTCTCTTTCTTCTCTCTGCTTTTTTTGCTATTCCCCTTCTTTTTCCCCCATTTTTGATAGCAAAAAAATCATTCAGAAAAAACATATTTAAAAGCTTCAAAAAAATATATATTCCACTTTTTTTGTTTGTGCGTTTTTATTTCTGAGAGTCAACCGAAAAAAGAAGAATATAAAAACAACAGAAAAATTGTGGACCATTTTTTATGCTTCCTTAAATGTGAAACTGAAAGAGAAGGGTTGTAAAAAACCATTGAAAAGAAAAAAACTAAAGAAGTCCCCTTCATTTTTGAATAATAATATTTGCATTTTTCTACAGATTTTGCTCTAAAATTCTCGCATATTTATAAATAAAAATTATGTTAGCTGCATCAAAATTAGCGGCATTTAAATGGGCATTTTCATCTTCCACTGATAAAAAGTCACCGCATCAACACAGGTAAGATTTGTAGAAAGAAAGATATATATCAAATCTGATCTCGTTGTTCTGTGTCTTTTTTGTGTCTGCAAAAAAAGAAATCACGTTTTTTGTGCAAAAAAAAGTTTTGATCTTTTTTCGTTTTTTAAACGTAAAACTTTTTTTGTTGTTAATTTTATGCAAAAACATTACTTTTTATATATTTATTGTTTTTTTTATATTTCAATTGTGTCTTGAAATTTTTCACCTGTTTTTCTGTTCTTTCTCTCTCTTTTTTGTGTTTCTGCATTGGAAAAGTCAGTCTCATGATTGAATTATTTATGCCTTTTTGTAATATTTTATTAACAAAAATACAGTATGTCTATATTATTTTATTTGCCAAAATATTTTATTAACCTTTAAAGATCGCTTTAAATCATACATCTTTCTTTTCTTCAAGTTTAAAGAAAAAACATTCTTAAAATTCAATTACCTTTTTGAGTCTTCTCTCTTTCTTTCTCTCTTAAAACATGTATGTTTTTGCTTCCGGTTTTAACCTTTAAAAATTATGACCCGGAAATACTGTGGGAATTATTTTAAAAACAATCTTTGAATAATATTTTTTGAAGCTGTCTGGAAAAGGGGTAATTAATAATCTATTTTGAAACTTTTTTATTTATATTTTAAAACGTCTACGGTAAAATTTGATGAAACCTTTTTAAATTTTTTAATTACTTTTTAAACAACATTCCTGTTGGTCCCTCTTTTTTTCGAAATTTCCAGGGTGAGTTTTTTTAAAAGTTTATTTTACAGCTGCTGCTGTTGTTCAAAGTAGCAAAGACTGTTGTTTTTGGTTTTTGATTTTTACGTCAGAAAGGGGGATTAAAGTTAAGTGCCAAAGAGAGAGAGAGCGAGAAGATCTACTTTCATTCTTTCTTTTTTCTTTAACGGAAGCTCAATTTCAAAATATTTCTTTTCTTTCATGGATCTAATTTCTTATTTGTTTATTTTTCATTTTTAAAGAAGCGATTGTAGTTAGTTAGTTTTATAGACGGTTTGCACTTTTTAAAGAAAATACACAAATAAGTTCAATTTTAAAGGTCAAAGATATTAGTAAACAAGTATTTTAGAGTTTTAAGGGTAATAAGAACACTAAAAATTGAATCCCAACATGTATAGCACTGCTGTCACTGATAATTGTTATCATTATTTTAGACATGGAGATGATTTGATAGTTACACCATTTGCACAGCTATTAGCATCACTTAGAAATGTTCGATCAAATTTTGTTGCAATTTCAAATTTGCCTGCTACAACTGGAGATGATAAATATCGAACACCTCGAAGGCCGCCCCTTCATAATACACAGCTACCAGAACAGGCCATGCAATGCGCCCAAGAAACATTAGAAGAACTGGATTGGTGTTTAGACCAGCTAGAAACAATACAAATTCATCGATCTGTTAGTGAAATGGCATCTAGCAAGGTAATAATGTCTTTTAAAAGTCTTTTGGGAATGACATCAGTTTGAGAGATTTTGAGAAAAATGTTTGAGTTAAATGATATTTGAGGGAGGACTCTTATGGGGATATCACCCTCTAGGGGGTACAATAACCTATTAGTACATGTACGACAATAGGTTATACCGAAAGAACAACTATGTTTTTTTAACTCAATTATGCGTAGAAAAATAATTTAAAATTAAATTTGTCAAATAGCGGAAGCTTTAAAAAGAGAGAGAAGATTCGATTCAAAGAAAAACGAAACTTACTTCTTCCGTTCCTTCTTCGTTTCATTTCATTTCATTCATTCAAATTCAGAGGTCACATGGCGTCATTGAGGCGCCGGACGCCGAAGCACTTTTTTCGATATTCTTCGACGGAAACTTGTTAAAAAGCATAGTTTGCAAAAAACACAGGGAACAACGCTTCGTTTCGGTTTAAATCAGAATCTTCTTTTTAAAAGATTCAAAAGAAAAAAAGAAACACAGAAGAGATCTCTAGAGGGAAGAATCAAAGAAGAAGACAACGAAGAAAGAAGAAGGAAGACTGCAAAAAGAAGGCTTCAAAAAAGAAGGGGAAGAAAGGGAACAACAAATAAAAAAAATGGTTTTGACTGCCCCTTTTTTTGCCTTCCTTCTTTTGGGGTTCAGAGAAAAAGAGGTTCTTTTATTTTTGTTTTCTTTTTCTCTCTCTTCTTTAATGAACATCACGGGAGTTAAAAGTAATTGTAATAGTAATTGTAGTAGTGGTTATTGGAGGTATAATAGACTGACTAATTTCTTAATTATTTATTATTTTGATCAATTTTGGTAAGAAAAATAGAATACAAAATATTTATTTAAATGTTTTTTTCCGAAGAACCTGATGAAAATGTATCAGTTACCGTAATCCTATATAATTTATTCTAATGTTTTTTTTTAAATTTTAGTTTCGAAAATTACTTAATAAAGAATTATCACATTTTGCTGAATCATCAAAATCTGGCGTACAAGTATCGAAATATCTTATTAATACTTATATGGACAAAGATGAAGATGAAGGAAATAATGATAAAGATCTTGTTGCAGCTGCTGCAGCGGTTGTTGCTGGTCAACATAATGTAAGTTTTGTTGCTCCGTTCCTTTCATTTTGGCATCATCATTGAAATCTTACACCTTTCTTCTTTAAAGGCCGTCTGTCTGTTTTTTTTAAAGCATGTTTACTAAAAAACTTTTTAAACAAAAGTAAATAAAAAAACGTGACTTGTGACCTGATATTGTAATTGTTTGTTCCGTTGTTGCCGTCTACTTCCATCGATGGCACACTGCAACGGTGGAAGCAGACACGAGAAGAGGTCATAAGTTTTTCTCCTTTAAAAAAAAGTAGGATGGCCTCCCCTGGCAAGAATTATGTACATTTCTTTTGCTGCGTGCCGACGACGACTACCATTAAAAAAATAAAATTCTTTCTTTCCTGTGAAACATTTTCTTTTTCTTTTTACCCTACTTTCAACAATTGAAGGAAGAAGTCTTCAATTGTTTCCGGTAATCTTCTTCTCACATTTTTTTATTCGCATTTTTATTCTTTAAAAATTGCAAACTTTTCTCTTCTTGCTCGTTTGATAGTTGAAATGAATGCCATTTGGACATTTATCTGTCCACCCTCAACTTCCACTTTTTTACAGTTTTTTGAAATATGCACGGATTTCTAAAATCCGTATAGCACCAATTTTTAGTCTTTTTTCATTCTTTCTAGAAAAAGGTGTTTGATAAAAATGTTGTCTTTAATCCATCCATATTCATATTATTTTTGTTATTACTATTCCTATTATTCAAAGTATTCTAAATTTCAGTCAATACCATTATCGGATCCATCAACATCGGGATGCCATTCTCCACAATTATCCCTATTCAACAAAGCAAAAACTGCTGCAATGTCAAAAATCAGCGGAGTTAGAAGGTTGCGATCTTCAGCACATGGTGTTCCACCAGAATATGGTATTGAATGTGCAAAAGAAATTGCAGTGTATATGCAAAGAGTAAGTTGTAAATATTATTTTTTAAAACTACAAAAATTTCTTAAATTTCGTTAAAATTGCGAGTGGTCAAATAGCTCAGCGGTCAGCGCAAATGCCGTTGGCTTGAATCCGCTCGAATTTCGTTTTGCTTTCAAAAATTTTTAAAGATCTTTGTTTTTGCAGTTTATTGTTTTCTACGATATTTATTATTTTTTTAGAAGCAAAAAAATAGTAGTCACGTTTTAGTGTAAAATCATAACATATTTTTTATTACTATTTCCCACATTTTTTCTGCAAACAAAAGAGACATAAATTTTTTTCTTCAAAAATAATTTATGCATCTTTTTGCACGTGAAAAAATATTTATATGGTCATGAATGCATGAAGTTAATGATAATGATTACTATAACAAAAACTCTTTTTATTTCTTTCTTTTTTGATCTCTGCCATTTCCGGTAATGTCTGTCTGTGACTTGACATCTCTCTCTTTTTCTCTAACATCATCTTCTTACTTTGTGTTGATGATGATGCCTTGAGGGCAGTAATACAATGCAAAAGTGAGAAAGAAAGAGAGACTTTTGGAAATAAAAAAAAGTGATTAAAATTTTAAAACAACCGGAAATTGTTTTTGATTTTAAAGAGTCTTTCCCCTCTCTTTCTTTTGTGATGGTTAGTTAGTTCGGTTAATTAGTAATACATGGTGATGATGTTTACCGTTACTATCATACTGCTATAACTACGATCCAAAAGAAAAGAAAAAAGAGAGGGGGTATTTTATGTGACAAATCGAGTTAAAAATTTTTGAGATCATTTGAAAAAGGAAGAAAAGCCTCGTGGTAGTGTCATTGAGATCATTCATGATCACTTTTCCTTTTTGTAATTGGCGCCTTTTAATTGTTGTCGACATCTTTCAAAATTGCATCTTTTAAAGTTTTTAAAGAAAAGGAAAAGAAAACGGTTTCTTAATTACAAATTTTTTTCTGCAAAAAATAGAGGGCAATGTTTTTTTTCTGTTTTCTGAATGTTAAAGGACAGTAATTTTTATTGCATTAGCGTGACATTTGCTTTTTTTTCTTCCAAGACAAATTCGATTACAGTAATTTGCACTTTCTCTGCAAAAGCTTAAGCTTTTGCATATTTGCAACATTTATGGCACATTTTTATTTATTGCAAAAAAGGGCTCTTTTTTGTTTCCAAGGCTAAAGATTGATATATATTAATCCATACAAATTCCTTGCACTTATTCTAAAAGAGAGCGTCCCACACTTTTTAGCTTTCAACTTTTCTTGTTATTGACCAGTTTGTTGAGAAAAAAACTTTATTTTTATTTTTTACGGAAAAAGCGAGCAAAAGTTTAAATGTAATTTGTCAAAAAAACAGCATGTCGCAAAGCAAAACAAAAATTACCGTTGACTGAAATTTTTGAAGTTAGTTTTTCCGGAAACAAAAAACATCCAACAACAAACTTTTTGATTTATATGACGCCGAAAAAATTCTTTTTTCTTTTGAGATTTTCTCTTCTGCAAATGAGAAACAATTGAAAAAAAACTTTTTTTTGCAAAAATTGATTCCGATGAAAGACAAAGAAGTTGCAAACAAATATCACTCGCATCAATACACACAATTACCAATTAATTAAAATCGTATCAATTTTTAGCTAAATGATTGGGGTCCAAATATTTTTAAAATTCATCAACTATCAAAGAATCATTCGTTAACAGCTGTCACATATACCGTATTACGAGAACGTGGATTAATAAAGTTATTCGAAATTCATCCATCTGTATTGGTGACATATTTGCTGCACTTGGAACATCATTATCGTGATAATCCATATCATAATCAAATTCATGCTGCTGATGTTGCACAATCTATGCATGTTTTAATTTCTTCACCAGCTTTATCGGTTCGTTTTAGTTAATGAGATGGCAGTAGAATAAAATATATTTTTAAGGGGGTATTTTCTGATTTAGAAGTATTTGCAGCTATTTTTGCATCAGCAATTCATGACGTTGATCATCCTGGTTTTACAAATCAATATTTAATTAATTCAAGTATGTTTTATTTCCTATTTCAAAACATATGAAATTATAACATTACTTTCTTTGTTCCCATTTTGGAACGTTTTTCTTTAGCCAATCCTTTATTACAATCAATCTGAATTCTTAATTCTAAAACCTTTCTCTCTTTTTTCAGATTCTGAACTTGCCATTATGTATAATGATGAATCAGTGCTAGAACAGCATCACTTAGCTGTAGCATTTAAACTTTTACAAGAATCAAATTGTGATTTCTTAGCAAGCTGGAGCCGAAAACAGAGACAAAGTTTCCGAAAAACTGTTATCGAAATGGTACTTGCCACAGACATGTCAAAACACATGTCTTTATTAGCTGACCTCAAAACTATGGTTGAAGCTAAAAAAGTTTCAAATTCATCAATTGTTTGTTTGGATAAATATAATGATAGAATACAGGTATATTTTGGTGTTATGGTATGAGATAATAATATGCAAATTTTAAGGTTCTTCAATCAATGATACATTTGGCAGATCTATCAAATCCAACAAAACCCATTGAATTATACCGTTCTTGGAATGAGCGTATTTTGGAAGAATACTGGAGACAAGGTGATAAAGAGAAGGAACAAGGGCTAGAAGTTTCACCAATGTGTGATCGAGGAAATGTTACAATTGAAAAATCACAAGTATGTTTTACTACAGTGATTATTAACACAAAAATAAATAATCATTATTTTTTAGGTTGGATTTATTGATTATATTGTTCATCCGTTATTTGAAACATGGGCTGATTTAGTATATCCTGATGCTCAAACAATCTTGGATCAGTTAGAAGAAAATCGGCAATGGTATTTAGCGAGGATCCCAGAAGAGCCAGAATCCGCCAGATCAACAAAGAATAATGGCGAAATAACCACCGGAAAATCTTCAACAACTGCAACACCTTCAAAAATAAGATCCCAAAATGCTGAGACTTCAATCCCTGGCTCCCCGGGGTCCGTGTTTTTAGCTGGTGGAGATTTGGATGATCCCAAAACTGAAAATGGTAGCTGACAAACACAACACCAGCAACTGCAGATAAATGAACGGGTGCTTTTTTATTAGTATTAAGAAACAAAAAAGATTTAAATTTTTTATTGTATGCTTTTTTTCGGGTAGTCAACACTCAAAAATTTTTTATATTTTTTAATAAATTTTTGCTTCCAAAAAAGCAAAGCTAAAACTGGTTTTTCCCATCAGATTTCTATTGTTTTATATTTTTTTTCTTACTGCTTCTTCTTTTTTTGGTAATATTTTCTTTTTTACACAGATATTATTTCTTCTTCTTTTTATTACTGCTGCTCATGTGCCAATATTTCTTTAATTTTTTAAAATTGTTTCTTTTTTAAATTTAAAAATAATCGACAGAAAATCTTTTTCAATTACTTTGTTTCAAAAGTTTGGTATTTTCTCGATTTTTTTTAAATAATTTCCTCACAAAAATAGGTGCTTTAAAAATTATGTTTTAACAAAATTTCTATTTTTTTAATCTTTGGCAACAAAAATATGTGCAAAGATATTTTTCAAAATTTTTTTAATGTCCAAAAAACTTTCCTGCAGAAATTGTCCAGATATTATTACTTTTTTAAAGTATTAAATGTTTAATTTTTTTAAAATAAAAATCATTAAATTAGTGAGCAGTTTTCACGACATTTGAAAAACATTAAGTTACACGAAAATAAGTGATTTTTATTAATCAAAAGATGCATGTTACCAACAAAAACAAAACTGGAATGCACACAGTAGGGCTAAAAAAATAACTACAATAAAAGTATAACGTTTGCTAAAAACAGTTACTTTTTATACTAGCATATAGCTATCAGTAACAACAAAAATTTTCATTAAAACAGGAGAAACACTTAATAATAACTTTGGTAAATTATGAAATTGCTAAATTTATATTTCAACAATTTGTTTCCGATAACTGCAAAATCCCATAAAACCCAAATTTATATCGCTTTAGCTCTATTATTTTTGAGGAAACCAATCTCGTGCCAAAAGTACACATTGAGATAAAATAAAATGATTCATAAAACCCAAATTTATATCGCTTTAGCTCTATTATTTTTGAGGAAACCAATCTCGTGCCAAAAGTACACATTGAGATAAAAAAAATAATTCATAAAACCCAAATTTATATCGCTTTAGCTCTATTATTTTTGAGGAAACCAATCTCGTGCCAAAAGTACACATTGAGATAAAAAAAAATGATTCATAAAACCCAAATTTATATCGCTTTAGCTCTATTATTTTTGAGGAAACCAATCTCGTGCCAAAAGTACACATTGAGATAAAAAAAAATGATTCATAAAACCCAAATTTATATCGCTTTAGCTCTATTATTTTTGAGGAAACCAATCTCGTGCCAAAAGTACACATTGAGATAAAAAAAAATGATTCATAAAACCCAAATTTATATCGCTTTAGCTCTATTATTTTTGAGGAAACCAATCTCGTGCCAAAAGTACACATTGAGATAAAAAAAAATGATTCATAAAACCCAAATTTATATCGCTTTAGCTCTATTATTTTTGAGGAAACCAATCTCGTGCCAAAAGTACACATTGAGATAAAAAAAAAAGATTCATAAAACCCAAATTTATATCGCTTTAGCTCTATTATTTTTGAGGAAACCAATCTCGTGCCAAAAGTACACATTGAGATAAAAAAAAATGATTCATAAAACCCAAATTTATATCGCTTTAGCTCTATTATTTTTGAGGAAACCAATCTCGTGCCAAAAGTACACATTGAGATAAAAAAAAATGATTCATAAAACCCAAATTTATATCGCTTTAGCTCTATTATTTTTGAGGAAACCAATCTCGTGCCAAAAGTACACATTGAGATAAAAAAAAATGATTCATAAAACCCAAATTTATATCGCTTTAGCTCTATTATTTTTGAGGAAACCAATCTCGTGCCAAAAGTACACATTGAGATAAAAAAAAATGATTCATAAAACCCAAATTTATATCGCTTTAGCTCTATTATTTTTGAGGAAACCAATCTCGTGCCAAAAGTACACATTGAGATAAAAAAAAATGATTCATAAAACCCAAATTTATATCGCTTTAGCTCTATTATTTTTGAGGAAACCAATCTCGTGCCAAAAGTACACATTGAGATAAAAAAAAAAGATTCATAAAACCCAAATTTATATCGCTTTAGCTCTATTATTTTTGAGGAAACCAATCTCGTGCCAAAAGTACACATTGAGATAAAAAAAAATGATTCATAAAACCCAAATTTATATCGCTTTAGCTCTATTATTTTTGAGGAAACCAATCTCGTGCCAAAAGTACACATTGAGATAAAAAAAAATGATTCATAAAACCCAAATTTATATCGCTTTAGCTCTATTATTTTTGAGGAAACCAATCTCGTGCCAAAAGTACACATTGAGATAAAAAAAAATGATTCATAAAACCCAAATTTATATCGCTTTAGCTCTATTATTTTTGAGGAAACCAATCTCGTGCCAAAAGTACACATTGAGATAAAAAAAAATGATTCATAAAACCCAAATTTATATCGCTTTAGCTCTATTATTTTTGAGGAAACCAATCTCGTGCCAAAAGTACACATTGAGATAAAAAAAATAATTCATAAAACCCAAATTTATATCGCTTTAGCTCTATTATTTTTGAGGAAACCAATCTCGTGCCAAAAGTACACATTGAGATAAAAAAAAATGATTCATAAAACCCAAATTTATATCACTTTAGCTCTATTATTTTTGAGGAAACCAATCTCGTGCCAAAAGTACACATTGAGATAAAAAAAATGATTCATAAAACCCAACTTGATATCATGTATTAAATAAACCACTTAATATTTCCCCGAGGACCCCAAAGCAATGAAAAAACTTAGCCTTAGCATACATTGAATTACCATGGACGGCTACTTTCTTTTGTTGTCGAAGGAGCAGCGAAAGACGTGGAATTTTTGTATTTTGATGAGAGATGAGACGACCGCAGCATACCGAGAGCATTTGATAAGACTAAGCGTTTTTATCATTTTTTTTCTTATATATACTTTTTTGCAGTCTTCATGGGAATTCATTCGTTTTGCATTTTAATTTTTGCATAATTTTATTTGCATATGTTTTTGGATGTTCTGATGATATCTCTAATTTTATAGCTCTTTTTACTTTTTTTCGATGTTTAAGGATTTTTAATTTACAGTGAAGTAGATGATGATTCCGATGAAGAAGATGAGGATAGTGAAGATGAATTGGCTCCTACAGATTGAAAAGGTTTCTTCTTACTATATTGTTATTTTATGTAACTTCTTTTATAGGATTGATGTTCAGAATGGATTAAATTGTGCAAAAATTTATAAACGCTGGAATATCGATATTCAATCATTTGGAATTTCAGAAAAGCATTTTCTATCAAAAATGAATTTATCTTATCTATATTCCGTCCATTTTAGAATCCAAAGGTTTTGATGTTTTTGAGAAAATGCAGCCGTGATTATCACCTCGTCATTCGTAATGATCAAAATATTTTGCAACAATTTTGTCAAAATTTGAGAATTGAATTGTTGGTTTTACCGAATGATACTCTTAATGAGTTGTTATTGTGTCTATGATATTTTCATCAATTTCAATTTTAAACTATCATAAGTCAATAACTTTATTATAAAAAAACAAAAACCATAAAAGAATATTTTAAATAACAGTAAGTTTGCATTGAAAATCCGGCGCTGCCGTTAACTCAAAAATAAATACTAAAATTAATAAGGCTAGTCACTTTTTTGCAATAACAATAATAAATTAGTTTCTTCCATTCTTCTCTTTGGTAGCATATGTTGTTAAGTAGCTTTTTCACGAAATCTCCATTCCTCAAAATCTAATTGATGTGAATCCAGCACCCAACCACAATCAGACATTTCTTCACGAAATTCATCCAAATCTTCTAACGTTGGCCAAGACTTATTATTTGCTCGATATTCAATTGCAAATGCCGCATCTAATTGATCATCAAATGTTGCATCATTCCTAAGTGAAATATACGCGGCATCATGGGAAGGAATAGTTCCTTTGACATATCTTGCAAGCCATCGACCATGATGTGGTTCTGTCATTGTTGAAGATTCTTTATGATTTACAAATTTCTATAAATATTTGTTTAAAGCATACTGTAACAAAAGTAATAGTTACCATAGTATCAGCTAAAGAACATCCAAAATGTTTTGTTGGTCCAAGTCGAGAAAAAAGTGGTTCTTCAGCATTTGTTTTAGCAACCTTAAAACATCATATTAAACATGTATTTAACACAAGCATGCTGTATTGCAGCACTAATGATAAAAAAAACTTGCCGAAGGAATAATACCATCACAAAAACCTTTGACACAAATTGATAAACGTTTTTGATTCAGTGTATCAAATTTGAGAGCTCGAACAGCTTTAAAATTTGCAAAGATATGAAATGTAATAAATATTGTTGCCAAAATCCATACAAGCATTGGAGAATCATTGACTGCCGGAAGCATAATTAAGCTTACAATAAGAGAAATAAAATTGACTAAAGTTTCTTGTGAGCCATCTTTTGCTGCCACATCTGCCAAATTATTACGACGAGCTTGATGCCGAGTTACAGCTGTTCGAGTTGCACCACCTGAGACACCAACAATTGCACGTAAGAATGATGAAACACAACAGAATGCAGGAAATAAGGCACCAGAAAAATGTGGTGCAGTTATATCAATTATGAACGCCAAATCATTGAAAACATCTGCAACTAATCTCCATTTTTTGCAATCTAAAAATTAAGATTTGACAAAGTGCAACAGGAATCAAATAATAACCGTCAAAAACAGTCGTTTAAAAAATAGCTTACTAGAATCAAGTTCTGTTCCTTTTGCCCATGCAAATATAATTCTACCAATCATTCCAGTGCCATCTTTTACTAACCATGTTATTGATGCGGCAAGTACTGTAGCTTCCTAAAATCCATTATACCACTACACAAAATTATTTTTTTAAAAAATACCTGATTTCCAACTCCAACACCTTTCAAAACTGCTGCAGTTGCCAATGCACCAACTAATGAACTTGAAAATGCTTGTAGTGTATCCCATGTTTGATATCTGAAGAGTAATAAAGATGTTCAAATAGTTACTATTAGTCAATAAGCAGCTTACTCAACATAATCCGAAGTAACAGTATGTGGATATCCTTGTGGAAGAAATACTGTCACAAAGAAGCTTTTAGCTTTAACCCAAAATGTAAAATTTTTTGTTTTTGATATCCTTGTTGGTTCAGATAAAGCAGATTTATAAATTTGCACTGGTTGACCTGAATATTCTTCTATAAAAACACGTTGCTTTTCTTTCTCGCAAAGTTTCTCCTTTTCTTTTTCTGCTTTCTTTTTTTCCATTTTAAAATCTAAAAACAAGTTAATTGAAAAAGATATACTTTAACAGGTAGATAGTATAAAAAGGTTATTGTAAAAACCCGAGGAATAAATTTGTAATAAAAAATAAATAAATTTATTGAAAAATAAATATATCTTTTTATGAGCAAAAAACAATGGATAAGGCAAGAACAAAAAAGTACACGGGAATGTGATAATAACAAAAAATAAGATAACCGAATATCAAAAAAGTTGACTAAAATTGAAAATATGCAAATTGTTAAGTGAAGGATCGATATGGAACGAAAAAGTAAGGCAAAAAAGTTGTGATACTGAAAGTCAAAAAACAAACGATAAAGCAAAGCAACAATAAGAAGTTTCGTGTTTAAGCACAGCGGGCTTTAAATTGACTAATATTCAAAACTGCACGATTTTTTAATCAAAAATGAATTAGTAATAGTAAAATAGTTAAAAACAACTAATAATTATAAAATTTCAATTTCAAGTGGATCATTGTCAATTTCAACAGAAGAAACCTTCAGAAGCGAATATTCAGGATAATTGCTGATATAAGTTTCCAAATTCTCACGTGCCACATTTTCTTTCAAATAAACATACAAAAATCCACCACCACCAGCCCCGGCAATCCATGCAGCTTCAACAATTCCAGCATGCTTTAAATCTTTGATTAAATCTCCAACGAAAATTGGTTCACTTCCAATGGCAAGTTTTTTCTTTATTTCATGATAACTTTCGACAATCTCAAATGGAAATATTCCAGCAGCCATTAGCTTTGCAGCTTTTTCAGCTTCAGAAGCTAAAGTTCGAAATGCCAAAACAATATCCAAATCGCGTTGAATCCAATTAAGTAAAACAGTTTGAAGGAGATTTTTTGCAAGTCGAGTTTTTCCAGTATAAATTAAAAATAGCCTTTGATTCAGGGATTCTTCGAATGTCTTTGTAATCGGAAGGATTTTGTAAGTGACAGAGTGATGATGTGAAAGGGATCCAATCTTTATCCCAGGAATAATTCCACCAACTTGATCTTGCCATCCACCACCTGTTGTATGATATTGTTCTACCTTTAATACCTAAATATTGTTGGTACTTAAAAGATTCCGATTTACAAGATTAAATTTAAACTTACACCTCTAATAATATCGTCATTTGTAAATCTTTTATTAAATAATGTCCATAGCCCTGCTAATACAGCACCCGATAAAATACTGCTAGTACCCAATCCACTTCCATGTGGTAAATTTGAATGACATTGGATAAATAATCCACCAAATTTCATTCCACTTGATTCAAATTGTAGCTGCTTTGATTTACCACAAATGGATACTGTATCATCTTTTGCCCATTTTTTATCCTCAAAACTTTCAAGAATCCCTGACGTGACAATTACGGCACAAATCAACGAACAACTTTCAGATGGTTTTTGTGCATTTTCGATTATTTCATTTTTGGTTTCAAAACATCGAAGTGTTCCTTCACCTGTGGATACCCATAATCCTGAGAGATGATCCAAGGGATAAATATCAGCTTGAATCGGTTTTTGACCATCAACTTTTATTGCAGCATTTAAAACATGTGGGGCTTCAAGTTCATATGTAATTGGAGGGGTATCAGTCCATCCACCAGCTATGTCTCTAAAAAATTTAAAATAAGTGTTATGATAACGATGTTAAGGAATGAATTACATTCTTCCAGCAATTTTAACTCGAACTCTTTTAGGCAAGGATGACAAAGAGGAGGTTGGAGATGGTGGAAGGTTAAGTGGAAAATTAATTTTAGTAGAGCATTCAGATGGAAGATTATGAATTGCAGCTGTTATGGCAAGGCTGTTAAGAATGTTACCTATAAGAATTTGGTTAATGAAAAGTTATACATGTTAGAAAATGTGTTTAAGGTGTATACTGTAGTTATATAGCGTGATGCTTTTGTGTTTTTTGGCTACAATTACTATTACTACAACTGTTTTAATGTTATGCTTCTTTGAACTCCCTTAAGGGAAACATCTATAATTAATTAACTTTACTGTTGTTATCCCTCTTTTTTTGATTTACGCTTGATTGAATAATTTTTACGTCATCAAAGCGTTTCTTCCTCCTTTTATGGCAAAAAAAATGAAATTGGTTATAAAATATGTAGTATATACTACCATTTCCTTCTCTCTCGCTTATCCATGCTTCATCACACACACTTACTTTCATAGAAGAATTTCCTTCACATTTAAAGAAAAAAGAAAAGAACTAACCAATTTCAAAAGATGCTTTTTCACGATCTTTCTTTCTATCTTCACTGGCATTTTTAGCCCATTTTATTGCCGATTTTACAGCTAAATCTGTTTCTTCCTTGCTTTGAGATATCTGAAAATTTATTTTTTTTAACTTTTATGTTTTTCTTTTTTGCTATTCACGAACTTGAAATAAAAGTTCAACTTTTTGTAACATTAATTTATAATTTTTGTTACATTCATTGCTGTCACTTTCATTGCTTCTACTGTTGCTGGTGATTCCATCTTGTTTTTCATTTTCTTCGCTTTCAAAACTTTCAGAATCCAAAAAATCTTGAGCAAACCTTGAAAGAACTTCCGGAGCTTTATCGTATAATTTCTGGCTCAAATCCATTTGAAACCTAAATTGCACATAGTAAATGTTAGGTAGATTAAATAACATGTGTAGTTTAGATGGAGGGGGTTTTATTTATGATGTTTTTGATGGATCTTATGACATTTATGGAGGAAGAAATAACAACAATAGCTGGCTTCCTGTCAATTTTATTGTCATTTTCTTCTATTTAAGTTTATATTTTGACCCGAATGCTTGCTTTGGAGGGGGAAGAATAGAATAGTAGGAAGAGGGTTTTCAGAAGCAGGAATAAGAAGAAGTATAGGAGAAGACATGTCGTCTATCAATTGCAAACCAGAAGAAGTAAGAATGAAAAATAATGTAGCCATTTTGTTTGTAACGTATCCTCCATTTTTCTAGCAATTCTCACAGGAGAAAATAAAATGAGGGAGAAAGGATTCAATATCTTGCTATTTTGCAAGAGAGAGAGAAGAAGATGCTAGCCTATCGCATTTTTAAACTGGTAAAACAAAAAATGGCAAAAAGCCATAAAAATAAGAGTCAGAAACATAGATAAATTTGTTTTTTAAGCATTGTTTTGGGAATTGTTTTATTCTCGTTTCCTCCTCCTCCTTTGTATCTTCCCTTTTTTTCATCTTCTTCATTTCCAAAAAATAGACCGAAACAGAATTCTTTCATTCTTTTTAAACATTTAAAGCTTCAAATTTCAGAAGAAGAAAAGGGGTGTCAATGCTTGTTAATATTTGACACTCACTCACTTGCTCACTTGAATCAGTCTGTCAAGACTCTTATTCTTATGTTTCTCTTCTTTTCCTTTGCCATGCCATTTCCTAAACAAGCTTAAACGCCTAAAACTCCCTCCCTAAAATTTTAATTTCCATATTTCCCGGAGAAACACTATTTTTTGGGAGGGTTGTTTGTTGTTCGTTTATTTTTTATAAAAATTTTTGTTAGTTGCTGCTGTTTTCTCCCAGAGCAGTTAAAGCGTGTCCATCTTTTTTTCTTCAAGCTTTTATTCTTCACTTTTTTAATTCAAGCAAAAAATAGAGTTTTTAGTTTATGTATTTTTCCCCGTTGGTGTTGTTACGGGGTGCCAGTTGACTGACAAAAAAAAATTCAAGCTTGCACTTTTCTTCCCAAAAAATATTCAAGTTTTTGGCGTTGACGTTTTTCTCTGTGTTAAGCTTTAAAATTCGACAAAAAGAAAGATCTCTCTCTCTCTTTGCTTTGACAACCCTAAAGATAAACGCTCTCATTTATCCTACTTTTAACGACTTTTTATTCCTTGCAAAGCAAAAACAGATAAATATCCCCTCTTATATCTTTCGTGCTGCTGCTGTTCGAAAATTTATTCATGTCGTAAATTTTTAAACAAAAGTTTTTTTACTTACTTACTTTTAAAATATCGCTACAACATCCGTTCTTTTTGGGCCATCGTAAATTCTATGCCAAAATAATTTTGGTGGCAATACTTTTTTACAACGTACTTAAAATTTTAGTAAACGGTTTAAATATCCATAAAAATGTTTTTTTGAAAAAACACAATTGGAAAGATAAAAGTCATTCTTCTTCTGCAATTTTAGCAGAGCTTCCTTACTTGCTTTCAACGTTTTTTTAACATGCTTGTGCCTGATAAAAAGAAGAGAAACTCTCACACAAATATCCGATTTCGAATTCTTACATGTGCTTTTTGCTTCCGTCAGAAGCAGCATCACCAATCTTTTGTCTTCAACTTTTTAAGGAGAAAAAAATAGAGGGGGGATAAACGTAGAGAGAAAAACAACAAAAACTTGACAAAGCACGTGTTTTTGGATGTCCCTTGTGTTCCCTTTTCTCTTTCATGTTTCCCAAATTTTTTAAGCTTGCAAAAATGATGCAGAAAATTTGTTCAGTTTTTCTCCTGCCTTTGTTTTTATACCCCCAAAAAAGTGAAACATGAACATTTTTTGCCCTGGCCTACGCTTTTCCCCTTTTTTCTTCTCTTTGTTTCCGCTAGTATCATTTACACCGTCACATTTTGTTGTTTCTCTTTAACACCATTTTCAGTGTTCTGCTTTTGTGTTTTTGGCCTCTCGCGCCCCGCCCCGCGCCCTGACGGTTTTAAAAAGTCGCCCCGCGCCCCGGTTTTTTCGATCAATAATCGTTTTTTGTCGATTTTTATAAGGAAAAATCAGGGCGACATCAAAAAATCTTGCATTTCGCCCCGATTTTTTCAAAAGTCGCCCCGCGCCCCGCACTTCGCCCGCGCGGGGCGCTTCGGGGCGCCCCGGGGCGGGGTAAAAACGGGGCGAAGCAGAACACTGACCATTTTCAATTCAATTTTTCCTCGTCGTCTTGTCATTAATTTTTGAAATGAAACAAAAAATGTGAAACGTATGATTTACGTGGATTCTTTTAAGAGTTGATGGTTTCTTTAAAAATATATCTTTTAAAAGTTTCTAAAATATTTTAATTTTTATAGCCTTAAAGACTGCAAATGGAAGAATTAGATGCAAAATTTTTGCTTGGAATTTGTTTACTGGGTGGCTGGGCAATTGTTATGTGCATGTGTGCAGCCCCACAGGTTAGCTAGATTTTCATTCATTCATTGATGCATGCAAAATCTCACTTTTTTCGGGATAGCTTTTAGCTACAAAAAAGTATTAATGCATTATTACAAGGATCAAGCTCTTACTTTTAAGTTTCCCAAGAAATGCCAACATTTTTTTAAAGCAGCTTCTCAGAATCTTAAATATTTTTAACCATTTAATGCTTCAATGATTTTATTTTTTCGGCATATTTTCATGAAACTTTATAAACGCTTTTTAAAAAGCACTTTGTGAAATTTGAATTTTATAATAGCTATGCTAAAAAGCGTTTTTTAATTTTACGGACTTTTAAATTGTGTGAAAATATACTATAGTAACCAAGACATAATGTTTTCAAATTCTTATTTAAAAAAACAAGGAAAAATTAAAAGATTTTCTAAAATAAGCCGGAACAGTTGATAGTGGCGATGACACATTTGGATATTAATTATTAACAAAGAGGCCGAAAAGTGTGACGTAAAACCTATCAATCTTTGTCTCGCTTTTCTTTAAAAAAAGGAGTTGAAAGTGGCTTAAAATTAATGCCAAACTTAAAAAAACTCTCATTAATCAAATAAAAAAATAATATATTTTTACACACAATTGTTACAAGAATTTGCAGCAAAAAAATATGTTAGCACTTGGCAGGAAGGAAATGCACAAAATTCATAGGATTAACACGTACCCTCAGAACACAAAAACTCCTAAATAAATTAATCATGACTTTTTAGCTATTTCGTGATCGACTAATAAAGATAATTTGCTGTAGAAGAAAAGATGATGAAATGCATTTAACAAAGATTAAAGAAGCACAAGAGAGAGTTCGATCGGCAAGTAAATCCTTAATTGCAACCTCCATGGTACAAACACCTTCACAAATATTTCTCCATCAGGCAATTGCACCTGTATGGGCAGAACCAATTCCAGAGGATTTAGAAAGTCAACCAGATTCTATTATTGTAATTCCAAATGATCCGATGCTACCTATTATAAGGCATCCATCATCTTAGCCTCAAAGTGATCCTCGCGAAAAGTTTTGCTCAAAATTTAATGCATTTTTCTCAATCAGTATTTTTGCTCAATTTTGATTTTCAAAGATCTCAAAAAATTATACGGTTTTTATTTTTACGTTTTTTGTTTATTAAAATTTTGTACTATTTTTAACAAAAGCTATCGGGTAATATTATTACTGAAATTCGGTGAATAAAGAATTTGTTTATTTGCGTTTTTACAGACAATAAAAAGAGATAATTAGATCCCTTGAGGACTGTCATATTCTATCCACTATAGTGGTCACTATGCTTCATTATTTTATTTTTAAAAGGTGACTGCTTTTTTAAGATTTTTTTAAAAAATGCAAAAAGAAAAGATCAAAACAACTAACTTTTCCATCTCTTTTTCTTCCACTTTTAAATGTGTTGTGGTTGTGTTGATACCCAAAGATATTTATGAAAAAAAAAGTGTTAGCACAATTTTTACAGCGATCTGAAAAACAAAAGAAAACTAGAAAGGGAGAGATAAATACACATCATTTTTATGGGAGAAAAAAAGTACACAAAGGATCTTCTGCTTCTTCTTGCTTTTTGTGCCAGCTGGCACTAATTATGACTTCAAAAACTTTTTTTAATATAGTATGAATGGAAAAAATAAAGTGTAAAAAGTTAAAAAAGAACTTTTTGATATTTTCGAAAATACCGTATTCACTGATGGAAAACGAAGAAAACTGAATTTAAAGCCATTTAACCAACATCGTATTATCAATGCTCATTTTAAAAAGATATTAAAGGATCCTGAAAACCTTTTTATCTTATCACAACTTTGCAAAATTTAAAATTAAATATTTATTGTTTTTTTTAAAACCCTAAAACATAAACAATTTTACATTAATATAATTCAAATTCAAAAAAATCTATTCAATCATAAAAATTATTTTTGCTTACCATGGTATTTAGTAAAACCAACAATAATTTAATATAAATCACTTTAATGAAACAAACAAAAAAACAATATTACAGTAATAATCATTGGAGCTCATACAGTAGTAATAAGAGAAGGAATTACAAAAATAAAATAAGAGAATTTAATGACATGAATAAAACAAGTGGCATAATAGAATATCTAAGTGAAGAACTTGCAAATCTGATCTTTAAAAGATAAACAAAGATTTGCTTAGGTTTTCACTTTGGTATTCTTATGGCACATAACACACATATTTAATTCTTTTTGTAAATAAACAAATAAAAATCCAAAATAGAATTACTTTTTTTTGAATGAATTTGAAAAAAAAATTTAGACTAAATTAAAATACAAAGTTTTGTTTCTTTTAACACTTTTTAGTAGCAAAAAAAAGTGCCAAAGAATCGATTAAATGCAAAAAAACAGGCGTTGGCTCTCTCTTTTTTTGCATTAAACGCTAAAAAGTGAAAGGGATAGCTTGATAGAGAAAAGAAACACTGGTAGTAGAAAAAAATTGAAATGAAAAAAAGTGAAAGAAAGGAGACAGCCGCCATTTAGGCTTAAAACAAGCCAGGTGGTTGCAAAGTCATTTCTTTCTTCTCTTTTTTTTCTATCAAAACTAAATGCCAAAGTCAAAAAGGAAGTAAGAGGAGAAAGATGAAAAAGAAAGAGAGAGACATACTTTTAAAGGCATATAAAAAAAGATATATAAAAACTTCTGCTAAAATCCTATGTAGATTAAGACTCGTAAAAAAGTAAAGAAAACAAGTGTAAAAAAAGATAGAGATAAAAAAGAGAACAGAGACATATTCTTGCTTTCTTTTTGTTTATTGAGCTTTTCGTTTAGATGATGCCACAGCTAATGCTTCTTCTGCTCGACGAACTGCTGAAGGAATTCGATGATCTGTTTTACTTCTGAAACATCCCAGCAGTTTTGAGCAATGCTTTTCGCCACGTGAAACTTCATCCATCTAAAATTTAAATATTGCTACCGTAACCAACACTATTTTTTAAAAGCTTACAATTTTTAAAAGATCATAAGTAATTTCATCAGGAACATGTGAATCTTTTTCATATTTCGGATGATCTTGAACAAATTGACGCATCCAATGTGCTAAAGTAAAAATTTCACCAGAAGCTCGTTGTTGAATAAATGTTAAATATTGTGTTATTGTGCATCGAGTATCAACATCCAAATCAGAATCATCAAGAAATTGTCTAATTAATGGTACTAATCCTGGGAAATTCTTGCCATCTCCTGAAAAGTTCAAAATTATTACTGTAATTCAAAATAATACAATATTTTGAAAAGAGTACTGTAGCCTTATCAAAATTTAAAATAAAAAAGCAAAACTTACCATTAACAATTTCATTCACAGTCATTTCTACAGTATCAAAAGAAGGTTCTTTTGCGACACCAGCTTTTTTAGCTTCAGGTGGAGTATCACATGTTGCAAGTTTGCTTCGAAAATGTAGCTTTTCATTTAATACTGCATCTCTCTTTTGTGCACGTTTCATATTTTCAGTAACTTTTGAAATATTCATTACAAATGTAAGATTGTATGAGATAATAACACGTGTAAGAAGAACAACAAAACAACAATATGCAGCATTCTTAAACAAAATTTATAAAATAGTTTCAAAGAAAAGGAACTAAAGAAATACCTCAAAATCAGTTAGCTGTACTTCAGTTGGACGAAATTCAACTCTCCAACCAATTGATGGATTATCTGGTGGTGGTGGCTTAAATCTCATATTCATCCAATTTGATGACTGAATAGTTTCAAAGTGTTCTGTTGATTTTGTATCATCTTGTTCAATTCTTTCTTTAAATACTTGTAGCGGATCACGAATAAACATATGCTAAAATATGTTTTTACTGTAAATTCTGCAATTATTATTAATAAAAACATACAGCAATATGTTTAGCTAAATGAATATCAATTCCACCATCAAGTAATTGTTGAAGAATTTTTTCATCATATTCTAGTTCAATATCATTATACGGTGCAGAACATTCATAAATATAGCAATCAGTTGTATCATAACGAGATTTTTTAATAACAAATTTATTATTTTTTAGTGGGATCATTCCACGTTCTTCAAGAGTTCGATCATCGACTGAAGCCGAAATAATATCCCATCTGGAGTCAACATCTGCTAAATATGAACGAAAGATTGGTGTTGCTGCAGAAAGTGCGACCATAATTGGTGTAATTGGAGTTAACTGATCGTATAACCATCTAGCTTCATCAATATTAACAGCTTGAAATGTCATTTGTAGGCAGCAGCAACCCATTCCAAATCTGTAAATTAAGTACAGTTTATAGATATACTGTAGTTATTAAATTTACAGAATTTACAACTTTATTTATCCAAAATAAAAAAATGCATTAAATTATCACCATTAAATAGCTACAGTATACCTACCCCATATGATCCATATAAATGTGGTCATGTTTTGCAGCTAAAGCATGTTCAGGATTTGAAAAATGTTCCTAGAATGTTTGAATCATAACAAATAAAGTTTTAGAATCAAATGCTTACAATAAATGGTGATGGAGTTTTAATATCTCTAAATATTGGAACATTTATTGCAACTTTTTCACCTCTTCTTCCACGAATATTTCGAACTAAATTTCTGAATCTTGGATGTCCTTGGTAAATTGCATCATCTAAAATAATGATACATATAAGTAATAATAATTTGTAGGTGTTCAACGTTTGTTGAATTATATTTATGAAAAAGTTATACAAAAATGGAGAGTAAATAAGTACCTGGAAAGAACAAAGAAATACCAGCGCCATCGGGATCATCTGGATTGGGTTTTGTTGAAGGATAAGTAAAATCTGGTGTACCCAATGCTGGAAAAGATATTGAAAGTAGCGATTCATCTTTCTTTAATAATCTTGAAACTTCTGCTCTTCTTAATATCATATTTGATTCAACAACTAAATAAAATTCAAGTTAATATAAAGATAATTTCAAAATTAAATTTGGGATTATCCAGATTTGACTTCGGCGATTTTAAAGGGCAAGAAGATTTCAAATGTTGTATTATTTTGCTGATATCAAATCTGAACAATCCCATACCTCGCTGACCATTAAAGCAAGCCAGCAAACCACCATATGGAGCTCCTGGTGTACCTAAAAATAACAAATGTTACAGTAATTTATACACATGCAAAGAAACCTTCAATCATATATCCAGCAAATTCAGGAACCCATGAAGTACAATTTTCATTTCCAATTACATTATTGACTTCTATTTGAGCTTGTAAATTTTTAAGAATATCATCTGCTCTTAAAGCAACTCGTACTTTCTTAGCTTCATGATCAAATTTTACCAGTGTATATTCAACTTCTAAATTATCATAAATGTAAACAAAGAATCTTTGAATAAACTAAACATACCATCTCCCCATTTAAGTTGATCACCTTGACGTTCTTTTAGGCGATGATATAAAGCAATAAATTGTGCAATACCGTGAAGCTGAAAAATGTAAGAAGAAATGAATCAATGAAACAAAAGAAAAAGCAATGACTAACTTTTATATATTCAACATGTGGAACAAGTTCTGCCCAACTAAGAGGTGTACCTTTTGTTAACAGCCCCATAAGGAATCAATCCTAAAAGAATTGTTAGAGAATTAGAAATGTTTAAACAAAAGTGAAACGTTTTAAATAATAATTTTGGGGGAAAAATAATACACATTTGAAATAACAATACAATTTTCTCTTCGACCCTTTTTAAAAATAGATGATGATGGAGATGCTAGACGATGAGAAAGGTTTCAAAAAAAAAGAAAGAAATGTGTTGTGTTTCCTTCTTACAGACACAAAAAAGAGAAAATGGAACAGAGTAAAGCAGCGCGCACAGCTTTGGTCCTTTTCGTTTCTAACTATGTAAGCTGAAAAAGTATATTTTCCCAGGCAACAACATTTTTGTTTTGTTTGTTTCATTTTGTCATCATCATCAACACTGATTTTGATGACGAATTAGAGGGAGAAAAAAACACAACACTTTTATTACTTTCACAAAAAAAAAACAGATATTGTCAAAAAAGCTCTAAACTTTTTTCTTTCACTTCGTTTTGTTTCAATTTCATTTTCTTCTTTAATTTTTTTATAATAACAATCATTATAGTTTCTAGTTCATAGTTTAAAGCATACAACAACGTAAAAGAAGAAAGATGTCATCAAATCAAACATATATAATAATAATAATAAATTATTAACATTTTAAAGGAAAAAACATAAAAAATATTTCACCGTACAGTAATACTTTATAATAACAACAATAATAGTAATTATAATTAGCGTCCTAGACGACGTTCACGCCTTGAAAAATTTAGCAAAATATTTTCAAATTGAGATTTTGTGAAATTTGAATCTGTTGAAAGCCTTGATAAACTAATAATTTCTGTTACACGTAATGACCAAGGTGGATATCCAGCAAGTGATTGAATAGATCCAATTTTAATTAACAAATCTGGTTCAAAAATTGATTGCTTTTGTAGTTCTTCATCAATATCTTCAATTTTTATTTCACGTGAAAGATGACATAACTGAATAGCAAAAAGGTTACTGTAATTGGGGACATAAAAGTAATAAAAACAAACCTTTTTGCAGACATTCACCAATGACCCTCTTCCATCATCTGCACCAAGAATTGTTATATGAATATTTCTTTTATTATTAGATTCCACAGCTTCTGATTCATCATTATTGAAAATAGGAATAATTGAAGAATGACTATTTTTCAAATACTTTCTTAAATCTTTAATAAATTTTATTTTATCAGATTTTATTCTTGACCATGGATCATAAAATGTTATTCTTTTAATCCCATATGTTGTTGAATGTAATATTAAATCAAAGATATGTTTCTAAAAAATCAATGATTATATCAAATGTAGAACACTGAACTTACATAAGTTATCAAATCTTCTTCAACAAATGCAATTCCAATATGATTTGGTGCAGTTAAAGATAAATTCTTCTGTCTATCTAAAATATATCATTAATATAAAAGTAAAATCCAAATGAAAAAAGAAACATACCAAAAGAAACTTCAATCAAATTTTTTAAAGATTTAAATCCAATTAAATTACTGATAAATAATACCAAATTGCATAAACTATTATAAATATAAAAAGTTATAGAATTCAGCATATCTAAAAATGAAAGGACTATAAAAGGAGGTACATAAAAAAGAGCCGATTTTGAGGTGACAGACAAGAATAAGGCCAAAAATCAAAAACTGGTTAAAAATTTTTTCAAAAAAATGTAATTTTTTAAACAGGAGTTGTTGTTAAAAATTTTTAACAAAGCATAAAGACACCCAAAATATTAGCATAAAAAGTAAACTCAAAAATAGGACATGTTGGCAAAAAAGCAAGAGAGAGAAACAGTCTCTCAAACAGGGCGGCTTGTTAATCAACGTGGCCAAATTAAAGCAAACTTTTAGACACTTACCTACAGTAAAATAAGCAATCAGTTTTTGAATAAAACATTCACAATAAAATATTTGTTGAAGATTTTTACCCTTGGCTGATTTCTGTGAACCTCTTTTGAGATATTAGAGGGGTTTCAGAAAGCAGAGAGGCAAACTTCGCCTCCTCCTAAAAAATCGAACGAAGAAAACCCGCTTCAAACAAAATGGCGGTGGTTGGAAGTTTGTCTTTGAACGAAAAAAACAACATTGTTTAAAAAAAATTTTGCAAAAAAAACGATTGAATTTTTGCTTTGTTTACACTGTTTTTATATTCAATTTTCAAGTATTAATTATTATTACTATTTTAGATGGGAGGCCACGGACATCACGAACCCCATATTCCCAATTATCAAATTTACAATAGTATTCAACAATGTCCTGAATTAGTTCAACATCAAAAACGCCTTGGAAGACTTGGACTTAAAGATCCATGGGTCAGGTAATTTTGCATATGTTATATCAATCAAATTCTACCATATTCATTACAGAAATTATGTATGGATGTTTACAAAAGAAATGCGTACTTCACAATGGCAACATTTCGTCAAGGTTTGTGTATTTTAGACTTTTATCATTGTTTAATTCTCAATCTTTAATTATAGCTTGCAAGTTGGGGATTTAAGCCTGGTGTTGCTCTTACTGTTGGCATTATTGCCATTGAAGAAACTTACTCCTATTTGAAGCACGGCCATACCTCCTGGCGGGGCCATCATTGATTATGTGTATTTAGTTTATATGTGTAATATTACTAGGAAAAGTGTTTGAAATTTTCCATATAAAGAATTATTTCATGTTTTTTTGTTATAATGACAAATGAATATATATTGGATAAATGATTATATGTATGCATGAAGATCAAGAAAATCTTTTTTGCGCGATCTGCGATCAAACAAATCTGAAAAAATGAAAAAAGGTTCGTAGGGCGCCATGGGGAGTAAAAAAACTGAAAGAAAGAGAAAGGAGGTCATAGTGAAATTGAATAAAAAAAGAAGTTAGTTTACGTGTTTGTGTAACTTTTTTTTCAATGTTGAATCGAGTAAAATGCGTTTCATATTTATTTATTTAAGTATTATTTGTATATCAGTTAAGGCACAGAATGGTAAGGTTACTGTATCATTGGGTTGTAATGAATCTGGGTTTGTTCAGATGAAATGATTCAAACATCTGGTCGATTATTTCGAGATGTAATGGAAATGTTTGCACCATCTTCAACTTCTGAGAACAGAAGATCTCGCGATAGCCCAGAATCTTCGCCAACATCTTTTATTTCAAGTTTGTTACCTCCATTCGGAATCAACAGACAAGTCTCGTCAGATGATTCAACGGCTTCCCGGCTAACTTCTTCGAGTGCATCATTAGTTTCTTCTGTTTCAAATCTATTCAGGCCACAACAAAATAATCGTCAACACGAAGATATTGAACCAAATCATCCATTAATGCCAATTGGAAGCAGCAACGGCAGAGGAGCAACAAATGCTGGACAATGGTCGAACATTGCAAAAGATGTGATGGGTTTATTTACAGTAGCCCCGCCTGCAACAACTACCACAACTCCACCACCAATTTTAGGGCTGGATATGCTTAATCCAAGATTTATTCAACAAGTTT
The DNA here is from genome assembly GCA_024447215.1 of Panagrolaimus sp. LJ2400. Classification (NCBI taxonomy): domain Eukaryota; kingdom Metazoa; phylum Nematoda; class Chromadorea; order Rhabditida; family Panagrolaimidae; genus Panagrolaimus; species Panagrolaimus sp. LJ2400. The sequence continues at coordinate 77,079 of JAMRYA010000178.1, forward strand.
GAAGGATGTGATAGAGACTAAAGATAAGTAATTAATATTACAGTTAATGCCAGATTGGATGCAACCATTAAATCCATATCGAAAAACAACAGAAGATGTACGTCGAAGTCCATTGCCCAATGAACAGCAACCGCAGCAGCAGCCAATTATAAATGCACAAAATTTATTTGGTCCATGGACCGGAATTTTGGACAATAATTCTCCTGCTACTCAAATCGACACTGGCGGAAATACATTTGATCGATTGGTTGTTCGAGAGAATGCTGATCCTGATGATCCTTTGGGATCTTTAATGGGTGGAAAATTTAATGAAAAAGGTAGTACAAATGAACTTTTAGTTGCCTTTTTAATGAGAAAAAACGAAGTTTTTATTGTAGCTTTAGAAAGATTTTTTATAACTATAAATATGCTTTTCTACCGTAACCTTAGCCTTAAAAGAATATGTCTCTCATGAGAGTGTTAATTATACACACACATACTAAAAATATTATTTTCTAGGAATTCAATGGTCAGATGGAAATATTAAATTCGTGAATAAACAAGGTAATAAATTGTTGGGTTCAGAAGTTGCTGTACGAGATCGATCAGTTGATATTCCAATTCAAAGATGGTTCGATATTGCAAATAATCTTGTCTCTGCTTATTCAAATTCTGATCCAGCTCGTATTTGAGAACCTTTAACACTTGTAAATACAAATTTAGCAGATACAGTATGAATGCACCCGCAGCACTTAAGCATGCTTGACTTTCGATATTTAAAATTATACTTCCTTATTATTTTCCACCCTCCTTTTTTTTCTTGTTATCTCAATTCTTCATAGATCCCTCTCTATTTTTTTGTTTTTAAAAGTGCAATATTTGTAAAAATTAATTAATAATGAAAATAACAAAAAATAGAATTTTTTATACATTTTAAATGAAAAAAACGTAAAAAAAACAAATACATACAAATATATCATTGGCGGGTATGAAGGAAAAAAAACATGGAAGACATTTTATTAATTTTCTTAATTATTAATAATAATGACCTTTAACAAAAAAATAAAAGATACATACAAAAGTCTAGACAGAACAGATATTTATATATAAATTATAATTATGAAATATTTATTATTAGATGAGATCAGAATCATCAAGTACCATAGATTTACACAAAAATGAAAGTAGTTGTTCAGTATCACGAGATCTTCGATTTGAATGTGCTGCAGATGCAGCTGAACGCTTTTTAAGCTTATTACAAATAATATCTAATCGTGCAAGGGTATCATCAACTGAATCATCCATACCATTAAACGATGAAATTTGTCTCTTTCTTCTCTGCTCTGATGCAGCAAATGCAGAATCAGAAGGTAAATCGGGGATCTTCAATCTGTAGGTTGTTGCTGAAGATGCTTTATATGGAATTTGAAGGGGATGTCTTTCATCATATTGTGAAGAGGAGGATATCACTACTGATGGATAACATTCAATTGTACATACAATAAACATTATAATTGTAAATGTTACAGTAATTATTGTTGTCGAAGACATTTTTTATTTTTATTACTTACTAAAATAATTTAACATTTAAAAACGTTGAAAGGCATACGGTAATTGTAAAGTATAAACGCGCGAAAAAATTAATTACATGATAAAAATGTTAAGAAGGGCTGATAAAAAAGGTACTGTAAGGCAAAAGTGTGTTGAACAATGAATGAAACAAATAACAATGGAAAATCTTTTTGTTTTTTTTTATTAATTTTTGTAGCTAAAAAAGCTTAAAGGATACATTTACTTTTTTATGAAAATGGGATATTACCAGAATTAAATAAAAAACATAATAGTAAAAAATCTTCTCGTTTACCTAATTTTTATTATCCAAAACATGAGAGAGAGATACAGAAGAAAAACACGACGTAAAACACAAAGCACCATAAAAAAAGAGAAACCTTCTAATTTGGTAAATTAAGAAAAAAAGCCTCTCTAAAATCTTCTTTATTTTTTAAAAGATTTTTTTTCGGAAATTATCTTTTAAGAAGATTGTTTTAAAAGAATTTAGATGAAAAAAACAGAGAGAGAGAGAGCTTTGACATGGGTTTTAAATAAAATGTTAAAAACCAATGTCAAAAAATAAAAATATTACTGCTTTGAAAATATTAAAAAATAATATTTTATTACATCATTTAAACGTTAAAAAGCAAAAGGTTAATAAATAAAAAACACATAGGTAAATGAAGCAAACAACATCTCTCTATCTCTCAAATCTTTTAGGCACAATTGAAATGTTTTTTCATCTCCTTAAAAATTCCTTTTCATTCATTCTTTTGGATTGTTATTTGTTTGTGCCCTTCAAAAAAGGCTTATTTCATCTTCTTCAGCTTTTTTCGAAAGAAACATAGTTTCATTAAAAACATTTTTTTATAGGTGTCAAATATAGTATCCCAAAAATTAATCTTCCTTTTTTTGGGTTGTATTTGTTTAGCAAAATGGCACAAGAGAAGAAAGAAAAATACGTAAGCAACTTAAAAACAACGGACGGAAGAATAAGTAAGTAATAACTGTCATCTTCGGTTTATTTTTTAAAGATATTTTTATTGGTCACTGCCGGAAATAACTTATTATAATAAGTTCCTATTGTTGAGACATCACCGGAAAATATTACACACTAATACCGAAAAATATGCTTTGTTTTTAAACTTTTGAAAATTACATTTTTTTTGTTATGGGGGTGGTAATTATCAAAGAGATTGTCTTTTGTAATGGACAAATTCTCAAATGGTTTAAAAACAAGCGTCATGAATAAGGCACTGCAATGCTTAGATAACTTTTATTACTTGACTCATATAACTCATCTCCCCATATAGATAGAAGGCACCTAGTGTCATTAAGGAAATAAAAAAAGGAGAGAGAGAGAGAAGTGATGAATGAATCAGTTCATAAACTTGGCAACAGGTGGAAGCTATTTAAATGGCAGACATGGCACATGCCAAAATGTTGGCATTTCTCTTGTGAGCTTAAAATGAAATTTTTTTGAAAAAAATGTGATTGTTATATAAACTTTTGAAATACGGTAGTACTAACTTAAGGGTATCACTTTACAACAACACTTCTCTAGCTGTAAAAAAAGGAAGGGTATCCATAAATTATTACTTTTCTGCGAAACATAAAAATATCTCGAAAGCATTTTTTAAAGTACAACTAAAAATTTTTTGTAATCATAAAATTTTTTTAACAAATTCTAATTAGCTGTAAAAATAGTAAAATCATCAGAAAGCAGTAACAGCAACACCATAAATTATAAAAGTCCATAAATCTCATTAAACACATTTACTTTACTTGCGCAATTAAAAAACCTTTTAGAGCCATGCTTCCAACGATTCCAATAAAAGTACTTCAAAGATTCCCGGAGGGCTTGTTTAAATCCGATCTCTCAAAAATGACATTATTATTCCCCTAACGGGATTTGATTCCGGAATACATACACAGAGATACATATCATATATTGTAGATTGGATATGTTAAAATATAAATTTTTATATGAGATTTTTAATACAAATTACGTCAATATAAAGTTACCGTAATTTTTAGGGGTTATGTTTCACAGAGATCAATCACCAAAAAAAGGAATCAAAAAATCATTCTTCTAGATGTAATCATTCAAAGCATTGTAAATACAGTATTAACATTTCTAAGACTCATTTGCGTAAAGATTAATGAAATAGATTGGCATCAAAAAATGGTCTTTAATGAAAATGAATTCATTCAGTGGTATCTTAAGAGGTAATGATTTCAGAGAGAGAGAGGGATTACAGTATAATACAAATCTTTGAAAAATGCTAAAACTGGATTAATTTTTTCTAGAGAAGCTCAGTGATATTATGAACTCAGAAAAATTTCAAAATAGCTCCCTAAACTTTTTTTCGAGAGTTTAAATACCAAAAGCGGAGACAACAATGAACAAAAATTAGCAACCTACTTAACTCATCTTTAATCGTTCAAACTAAAACCTCAAACCATTTACAGAAATATGAAAAAAATTATAACAAATTTTTAAAAAAAAAGTTATAAACGCAATTTCCTTCCTTTTGCAGGTGCTGCTGCTGTTGCCTACACAAAACACATAGAATAAACCGATACGAAAAAACATTTTTTATTATTAGTTCAATTAATCATAATGAAAATAAAATGGAAGTGGTACTTATTGGCACCTAACTCCTTGTAGGCACCACAAAATAATTACTAAAAATATGGAATTTAATAAGACAAAAGAAAAATTTTTTGGTCAAATCCTCTGCAAATACTTTAACAAAAAAAAGATAAATTTGAGATAAGTCAAACAAAAGAAGCAGAAGGATTTCAAAAGATCAAAGGTTGTTGCCTCCTTCTTTTAGGAAGAAGGTAACCCTGCTAACAAAGTTTTGTCTTAGAAGGGTTTCCTCTAAAGCTTTAAAGTCAAAAACTAAAGTTTAATTGTAGAAATATAAATTATAGATTTTATAGTTTTCAACAAGGTTAATTGTTTAAAAGTGTTGCTACAATTCCACTTCAATGAAGTCTAATAAAAGTTACTTCATTCTTTGAAAACCTATGATTACCTTTCATAGGTTTTAACTTTCAACAAAAAGTGTAAAGTCCAATATCTTTTTTACATTTTACAGTAAACCCAATCTTTTTGCATCGAAAGAAGCCAAATACAAAAAAGAGACAAAAAACAAAAATAACATGCATTTTTTGAGCTTTGAAACCAAAAGCTTTGTCTTTTTATAGCTCCTATCTTCCCTGTACAAAAATACTGGGGTGATTATTACCTCACTCATTCCTTCCCTTTGGTTTTATGCGTTTCCTTAAAAAACAAGAAGCCGCCATCGGCGTCAAAATAATTTATAATCACAAGTAAGTAATTTGATGATGACTGAAAATGACACAACAAACCCTCTCTTTTTTGCCAACTGTAAAAGCAAAGAACTACAAACGCGCCTTTGTTTTTTGTGATCATTAAAAATAAAGGTTCAGAAAAGGAAATGGATAGTATATTTTTGTAATAATACCTACAAAACACAGATGTACAAACTCAAAATAAAATTAAAATATTTCTAAGAAAGCGTGGTAATTCTTTCTTTTTTAAAACGAAACAAAAACAAACTCATTTTTTAACAAGTCACTTTGCTTACTAATTTAAACATTACTGTAATAAAGAAAATGACAAATTTTATTTGCACAAAAAATACGTGAGAATTTGCAGGTGATGATAAAATTGCTTGTTTCCTTTTGAAAACAAAACAAAAAATTTTATAACAATTTTATTATTACTATTTTGCTATGTGTACAAATAGTAATAATAATAGTAAAATTATTTGTTGTTAACAATAAATCTAATTTAATACTTAAAATTCCTATGGGATTTTGCATAAAAAATTTTTTAATAGAAGTGAAAGTAAACAGATTAAAATTTTTGAAAATTAAAGTAACACGAAGCAATTTTATATCACTGGACAACAAGATACTTTTAGGGTTACTGTACAAGTGTTACAAAAACTATAAAATTTCAGAGCCGCATGTTTACTTTAGAAAGAAATCATTTAAAGAAGCTTAACTCAAAATGCTTTAAAAAATATTACAAAATTCCATTCAGATATTTGGGATTTCAGTATTTTTTGTGGAACAAAACTTCAATCCTCTCGAATCACAGAAATCAAAAAACAAAAAAGATTAATCTTTTCGTTTATCCATTCGTCTTTCAACAAAGCTCCCAAAAATGGTTAGTAACAAACTCCACATTCTTTAAAATTTTAATGTTATAATAATGCAACCTCCCAATTTTTTAAAAAAACGGTGTTTTCCGCCTACAAAAATATGTAATCATACGTTTGCGTTTTACAAAAAAATGTTATAGACAATTTCAAGTTCAAAATTATGTTTCAAAAAATGTAATCATTTCCTTCTTTTAGGAGAAACGCTATAATCAAATTTTCGCCCTCGCAAAAAATAAAATTAATTTTTTTGGAGAAAAATTAAAAATAGTCTTGTCACTATTATTAAATGTACGTCTTTATTTAGCAGCTCAGAAATAAGTACAACTATAAATTTTGGAATATTTTTGGAAATTCGTATGTTTCGTGAGAAACATCAATTTTGTATAAACTCAAGGAACTGAAAACGTAGGCAATGGGAAAACGAAATAAGTAAACTTGAGAAACGTACTACATTTTTTTGCAAATGCAAAACGCAAAAGTGCAGGTGGCTCTGCAAAAGTAGTTTACGAGAAAACTTATTAAACTTTTTGGAATTCCAAAAAACGTAATGTTTACAAAGAGAACAAAGAAGCAGGTGAAATAGTGCAAGAATAAAAAGTAAGTATACTGTAGAAATACTTAAAATTTTTACAGTAAGTGTCAGATATTTTGGAATTTTGAACCCAAAAAGAAGCCATTTTATACAAAATCAAAACAGGGAGGAGAAAACCAAAAAAAAAGAAGATAAAAAAGCTTTCATGTGATTTAAGCCCATCTCAAAAAAGAAGAATGTTAAATTACTCACGGATGTCCGTACAGTATGATAACCTTGTTATTTGAAATTACTTAAAAATAAAGATTAACATTTATCGAGAACACAAATGGTAGATGGAAAAAGCATGTATTCTTTTGGAGATAACGTTGTTGTTTTTCATACATTTTTTATTCTAAGAAAAGTGAGATAAAGACAATTTTTTGGTAATCAAAGTGATTAAAGAAAAATCTTTAATGAAAGATGGCGTATCTAAAAACAAAGAGAAATGAATTCAAACTTTGATCAATTTTTAAAATTCCACTACATTAAAAAAATAAAGAAATAAAACATTTACTACTGCTATAATTCAAAAAATAGGTTTTTAAAAACAAAATTCAAACGCCACCTTCTCTGGCACTACATCCTTATGATGTTATGTCGTCATTGTTTGTGTGAAACATATTTTATTTATGATTCAATTTAATGCTTTTAACAACTTTTCTATTGTTATAAAAAAATATACAAAAAAATTGAACGGAAAAGCTTTTTTCTAAAAGTTCTTAGAAATTTTAATGGCTTCAATTGCCACTATGACACCACCACCAAAAATGTTCTATGAAGCAGAAGTAAATTTGGAACACTTATCTTTAAAAAAAGGCTTGTATTACGTTTAAAACACTTCTATAATATTTCAAAGAAAGTAGCCGGAATAAAGTTTTTCTCTCTCCTTTGAGGTACACGGACACAAAAAATATCAAAGGTTAAAAAAACTTTATTTTTTTAAAAATTCTTTTGAAATTTATTCCCGAAAAAAAATGAGTTGTTGTCTCATGTCCGGAAAATTCTTTGTTTAAAAAGGTTGAAGTTTTGGTAAATGCCTCCCCATTGCTGTTATTGAGGTGAGTCAGCAAACGAAAAAAATTTAAATTTAAAAAAAGGCGTTTTAAAATAAAAACAAAATTTTTGTGTGGAAGGGGGGCTAATCAGTTCTTTAGCACTTAAGTCAATAAGATTCCCTTTTCTTTTACATTTTTATAGTTACAAAATGCCGTAAAAATTAATGAATGAAAGTAGTGTGTTCCAGTGAAATGCATTAAATGAATGAATGAAAAACCAATACAAAAAACAGCCGAATTTTTAAAAACCTTTCAAAATACAAAAAACAATAACATCAGATTAGAGTTTCAAAATTTTTTTTTAATTTTAACATAAAGTATTTACTTGTATCTCCAGCAGAGTACATAAACAAAGGATTACCGTAACTTCTTTCTTTAAAAAAGGCATGAAAGAATGTAGCATTCTTTAAAGCAAAAATGAATAAATGTTTTAAATTCTTTTAAAAAGCAGTTAAATATCAGAATTATCGCATGTGAAAATCTTCGTTTCATTTCCGATCACGATCATCAAAGAGATTTAATTCTTATCAAAAAAAAATGTGTGTGTGTTTTAAGCATGCTTTGATATCAAACAAAAAAAACCCACATGAAAAAAGAATGTGACGATTTAAAAGCATTACAACATTTATGTTTTTGACCGGAAAGCATTCATTTTTGATATGAATAAATGAATGCACTTTTGCGGTTGCTTTGTTGTGTTTCAATTGATTTGTAATAACTACAAAATCCCAGGGAAGCAAACACATACGTAACAAAATATTATAAAACAGAAATCGTATGTTGTTGTTCAAAATAAAAGCAAGAACGTATTGTAATAGGCCAAAAAGATAATAAATGAGAGAAAAACCGGGAAAAAGTAGTAAATTACCCTGATACATCTTATGTGGCAGTGTGACTGGGAAAGATAAAGACAAAACCGCTACTTGAAAAACACGGTTTTAACTAATTTTGTGGCCTAAAAAGGCTTAAGAAGAAAATCTGGTGGAAAATAGATAATGGATTTTATAAACAGAAGTGATTTAGAAAAAGCAAAAGCTTCAAAAATACAATTCTTATAAAAAAATACGGTTTCCTTTAATTTTGTTAAAAGCTATCTTTTATATCTTTTTTTTGTAGATGAGACAAATTATGTGTCATCTTTGAACAAAAGTGCAAAAAATATTGTTGCTGTTCCTTTTTCTTCCCAGAAAAAAAGATAGAAAATAACCTTTTGTTTTATCATCCATGTTTTTGGCTGCAAAAATAAATTTAATTTAATAATGCTGATGTCCATGAAAAAGCTGCAGCAAAAAGCAATTTGGTTTAGTTTTGATGCTGCAAAAAAACAAATTGTGCTTACAAATAATAAAAGTCTATTTTTGCAAAAAAACAAAAATAGACTTTTATTTACAGATCGTCTTCTCTGGAATGATGAGCCGCTTTGTCTGATGAATTTTTATTTTTTGGTTTTTGATTTTGGCATAAAATATATGTAGACACATATAAGCTAAGCTCAGCTTATACGGGAAGAGTATTTGTAAGTTAAGCTATGCTAAACTGCAAACAAAAAATGACGTTTAGTGATGGAATTATTTTATACCACCACATTTTGCATGCATTTTATGCATTCTAAATTTATTACAAGCTTTGAAAGCTTTTGTTTATTGTTTTTTGAATTTTTGAGATGGCTTAATAATTTTGATTTGAAATGTGTGGGTCAGAATAACTTAGTTTAATGAAACGCATAAAGTTATTGCAAACTTTCATCTATGTTTAAACTTTTATACAGTATTTGCTTGTTTTTGGTCTCATGCCAAAGACAAAATTTATTCTGACTTACACTCTCATACTACTGTAAACTAAAAATAAATTTCAGAAGCATTGACGTAACTAAACGCATGATTTTTTATTAACTGACCGTAAACTGATTACTAAAGGATATGTACGTAAATGGAATGCTCTCTCCTCTTAAAAAGCCGTGGCAGGAGTACATGAAACATGATGAAAGTCATGTTTAATGAAAAATGATTCATCAGTCTTTTTTTAAACACTAAAAACATGTAATTTTGTGTTTTAAATAATTTTTCGAAAAAAAAATACCGAACATGGATTAAGAAATACAATACATCATTCACGGTAAATGTTTAATTGTACATACAAAAAACAATGGAGTCATTCATAACAATATTTGTTTAATTAATTACGTAAAAGGTTACTGTAATAATCTATTGTTAAAGCTAAATCTTATAGAAAAGAATTTAAAATTACTGAAGGAATATTCATTTGAATAACATTCCATAGATATACAAATATTTAAATTTGGTATTTTAAAGCCTTTAGAATGTTTATGCACAATGTTTTATATTGAAAATCATGTTTTACTTCTAGTGAAAATAAATTTTATATATTTGAAACATAAAATATTTTTAAATAAATCAGTTCAATGCGGTAGATGTGCAAAAATATCTCCTGTTACTGTAGGCTGCTCTGTTTATTTACACTTATTTTGACAGATCTTCAAAAAAATTTTAAAAGAGAAGGTAGTAATAAAAAAAGAAAATTTAGTGCATAGCTTTAGCAAAAATTTGCATTATTCATCATGACATTGTCACAGTGATATAAAAACATTTATTTTGTTTCGCTAAAATTAAATATAGCAGCGTAGCAGCAACAACTTCATCAAAAGAAAGCAAAGTAAGAAAGAAGGATGAGTGTAAATGATGCAGAAACTCAATCAAGAACAAGTGATCAAATTAAAACTGAATTATCTGTTAGTAGTGTAGCTTCAACAGCGGATGAATTTTGTGCATATTCAATTGTTGTTCGAACTTCATCTGATCAAAATGCATCCACAGATGGATCAGTTTTTATTCAATTGGGAGATAAAGATGGTAATAAAACAAGCAAATGTAAGTTTGATTTGGTATTGAATAGGATAACACATATATCATTTTAGGTCGTCTAAATTGTTCAATTAGTCATCGGCGAAAATTTCAACGTGCTCATGTAAGTGTTTTTTTATCATGTACCGTGCATTTATAACAGCGTTAATTTTAGTCTGATCTTTTTGTGCTTACAGAACAAAATCAATTGAATCAATTAAAAACTGTTGATGTATGGCTTCATCCCCGTGGTACTGATGGGTCAACATGGAAACTTCATTCTGTAAATGTTATTGAACATACAAATAATTTATTATATCAATTTCCATGTGGTAAATGGCTTACCGATGAATCAGAAGAATCTAAACATGTTCAACTTACTGCTTTTGGAGAACCATTCAAAGTTTTACGTGAAGATTTCTTTGATATTACAAAATAATAATGATAGTATTCTTCTTTAATTATTGATTGATTTGTAAGTGTTTAAATGATAATGCTAAACTTTTTCTTAAATAAAGCTTTTTTGGATATTGTTTGTCAGTATTTTAACAACAAAAAACCAATGTCTAGAAATAACCAAAGAGAAGAGAGAGAGAGTTAAGGCAAAAAATGAGCCTCTAGAGACTTAATAAAAAACAAAGTCAAAAACAGAAAAAAAGAAGAACAAAGCTTTGTGTTAAGCAAGAAAGAACTTCTTTGATGACAATGAAAAATGACGACACAACCAAAAATGAGCTTTTCCGCAAAAGTTGAAAATGGCACTGCAAAAACTTTGTTTTTGTTGGAATTGATTTTTTTAACTGCAAAAAATTAATGCAGTTTTTTTCTTCTTCTGTGGAATGGCAGCTAAAAATTGTTGTAAAATAAAAAATCATTTATTATTACTATGATTGAACATCCATTACGTGATATTGTTACGTGGTATCAGGTACAGTAATTTTTTAGTTCTTAGAATTTTAAGATGATTTCAGTTGGAAACTTTGAAAGCCTTTTGTTTCTCTAAAATTTCTACGCATTTTAAATTATCTTTTTTTTCAGATATTACATTTTACAACAATTTTTGTCGTTGTATCACTTGTGGGTTGTATGTTTTGTTTTGGTACAGTAATCATCGTTTAAATAACAACTGCATTTTACTCTATTTTAGGATGTATTTTTGTTGGATTACTTTCCTGCTCAGCGTATTCCCCATGTCAACAATATCGTATTCGACAACTTCAAAGAAAGCGTGAAGTAATTCCATATTATCGCGCAATTCCACCTTATCAAGTTTAAACTCCTTTTACATTAATCCCATTCAAAATTTACAATTGTTTTGTCTGCTAAAAAGTTCAACAAGAGATAATTAATTTAAAGATATTCATATTCAACTAATAAATGACGAAAGTTGTTCCCAATTAACAAATTCTTTTTTAAAAACAACAATAATAAAAAAGTAAAAATAGAGAAACAACAAAAACTGCAGATTCTTTCAACAATAATTTTCAAAAGAAATTACAAAGATATACTGTAAAATTGTATTCAAAATGAGAAACAATACAAATCGAAAGAATCATTAAAATAACAAAAAAATAATTAAGAAAAAGAAACCCGTCAAAGAGAGATATAAAAAGAAGATACAAAATAAAATAAAAATATATGATGGGTGTAAAAACATATGTAATACAATTTCCTATGGAATATAAGTTTGATGAGTTCTACTTTGAGTATATAGCGATGATCTATATGGTGGATATTGTAGAGGTTGAGCGAATGATGGAGGAGAATTTTCATCATGTAATTGTCGAACTGCTCCAATTGCCGCAGGATGATGAGGTTGCCGAAATTGTGGTTGAACGTGTTGTGGATGAGGTTGTTTAGTTCGATTTGGTCCAACACACAATAATCTTTTAAATGTTGAGAAAATACCTTTTTGTGGAATATAAAGTGTATCATCCATTGTAGGCTTTTGCTTATTCATTTGTGCCAATGCAAGTTCTAAAACTGTTGTAATTATATTTATGAAAGAAAAAGAAATTCAAAAACTTACTTTTCAATTTATCAGTAAAATAATAATGCCCTTCAGTATTAACATGAAATTTCTTCTCCATTGCAAGGTCAATCAAACCATCTTCAACAAGCTTATTTGCAAATTTTTGACATTTTGCAGATTCTTCCAAACCATGAACATTTGATCGTAACCAATCAACTATTTCAGTAGATGCAAATGTCTTCTTTCCATTTACTTTATGCTTAAGTTCCAAGCCACCCGGTAATACCATTGCAACAGCAATATCAGCATTAGTATTTTTGTGAACATTAAATCTTTTTGGCTGACGTTGATACAATTGAGTCATGTTTGCATTTGCGGGATATGATGATTCTGAACATAGAGAAGATCCAACACCTGAAGATGGAAAACCATTTGCAGCCAAACAGCATGGATTGTGTACCAATTTTAATGGATTTGGTGAAAAGCGGTATTCTATAAGCGTGCTCAATTTTGGAAAAAGACTATCTTATTTTTTTGGGAAGTCTCAAATTAGAATGGATTAAAACGAAAAAAATCACTAAATAGCTCCATAGAGTTATTCAGTTATAAATTCTAATGAGCACATAAGAAATTATTAAATCTTTAAAAGAAAAATGTATGATATTAAAAGAATTATAGTAAACTAATGGTTTTAGACAAGATAGCATGCCCTAATCTAAAGCGTAAAAGCTTCATTAAAAATTTTAAAAAGACATACCTTCATTAATTGCAGGTAAATTGGTATTTGGTAAATTTGTATGAAACATTGTTTGTTTAACCCATGTACTTGTATCAACAGGATATACAGTATCATCATGTGGATTAAACCTTTCACGTTCAGTTTGAGCAAAAACAAATGTTACAATACGTTGACGACCACTGCATGCTTCTTTTAAAATGGATTCAGCTTCCTCTTTTCCATATTCACTTAGCCGAAATTCATTGACTTCTAAGATAATCATATTTTTCTTTATTCTTCTATCACGAGCTGCAAGAGATCCAGGTTCAACTTCTGCAACAATAATACAAATTTGTTGATGCGTGGAATGTTGTTCTTCGTTGATTAAAATTTTAAGACCAAGACGTCCTTGTGATAAATCAAATGAAACTTCTATAACATCTATTGCCATCGAAGCATCTGAGAATGACGTTGAAACAAATGAAGGTGAAAGGCGACGATGATGAAGTGGTTTACGATTATGCCGGAATCGTTTACGTTGTTGTGAAACAGAAGTAAATTCAGTAAAAACAGACGAATCACCATCAGAGAATGCTCCATGGGCATATGAATCTCCATAATCGGTATCTTCAGCATATGAATTTTTACGAGCTTTTTTTTCAAGTGAACCACGACGTCTTAGATAATTATTTGTTGTTGGCAGCTTTGAAAATCTTGAACCACGATAATTTGAATGTTGAAGCTAAAAGATATTTTTATTAAATTTTTTACAACAACAAAAAGACAAACATACAGCTTGTGATTGCTTTCTTAATGGTACAATTGAATGTTGAGCAGGTGCAATTGGTGTTGCTTGTTCATCCGTTAAAATAGTCATAAATATTTTATTATTATCTGATGGTAAAAGAATTTCATTATCATCTTTAACTTCTGTCTTTTCAGTAACTCCATCAACAATATTATGATTAAAATATTTATAGTTTGTATGTGGCAATGTCGCTTTAAAATGCTTCAGCGTAATTTGAGAAGGTGGAACATCGACGATTGTTGCAAATGGATCTGTTCCTTTATCGATATAATAATATACCTGCAAAAAAGGATACATTTAATAAAGAAAAATTTATGATGCAATGAAATTAATGAGACATACTTTAGTAGATTGTGGCTCCATTCGTGCTGTGGTTGCTTCTGAGACAGCTTGATTTACTTCTTCCATTCCTAATTGACTTGATTCATTACCATCTCCTACTCCAGATTCTTTTTCGCTATCATCATAATGTGTTGATGAAGATATTGATGAAACTGATGCATCATTTGACATTGTTCTTCCTTCAACTCTAAATATAATAGATGTAATAAATTATCTTTGTTTTTTCAGTAAAGTAACAAAACTGACGAGAATATACACGGACAAAAGATGAAGACATATATATGAAGGGGGGAAAAACGATAAATCAATTTGGCACACTTTCAAAAAAAATTAATGTATTTGCAAGAAGAAGAAGAATATGGTGGTTGCATGCGCAAATTTTCTTTTTCTGGCAAATTTGTGTCATTGGTTTCTTGCGCAGGTTTGGAAACAAAAAACAATGAGGCAGAAAAAGAAAGAAATATGAGGTGGTCAAAGGAAGGCATTGAGAAAAATGTGGTAGAGAAAAAGAAAACAAGAGATCATGAAAAAAAGTGGGTGAAAAAAGAGTAATTAAAATTTGAACTTTTTTAAAAACAAGAGCATACTGTAATTGAATTTTTAAAAGCAATGAGAAAAGTGCCAAAAGCGAAAGAGAAAAAAACTTGTACATACAATATTTGACGGCAATAATGTTTTTGAATTATTTGTGACAAAAAAAAACAGAGATTGGGTGTCACGATAACGGCAGTAGCAGCAGAAGCCGAAGAAAAATATTATTATCTGCCTGCCAATCAATCATTCCCTATTTTCTGCCGTATTTGGAGGTGCCATTTTATATGTTAGAAGAATGACGACCTCGTTTTGTGGCATATTGAACATGAATTTTTTGATGCAAAAAAATGTATAAATCTTATTTTTAAAAAAAGCAAACAAAGAAAAACTGTAAACAAAAAAATGAAGAAAGAAAGGTGTGATGGTTAAAAGATAGAGAGAACAGAAAGAAACGGCACTTTTCTGACCTAAAAATCGAAGTAAAATCCAAAAGAATCTCTTCCATTTACAGTAGCATCGATTCAAAAATGTTTTAAACAAATAAAGGCAAGGATCACTTTCTTCTTCTTCAAAAAAAAGGAGAGCTCCATCAAATGTGCCCTTTTTTCACTCCATTTTGGATTGCTTTCGTAAAAGCTCGAAAAAGAGA
This sequence comes from Panagrolaimus sp. LJ2400, assembly GCA_024447215.1. Taxonomy (NCBI): domain Eukaryota; kingdom Metazoa; phylum Nematoda; class Chromadorea; order Rhabditida; family Panagrolaimidae; genus Panagrolaimus; species Panagrolaimus sp. LJ2400. The sequence continues at coordinate 92,324 of JAMRYA010000178.1, forward strand.
GAGAAAAAAGAGCTGAAAACAAGCTGCTGATTGGGATCCTATCCAATGTGTGTATATGCCTATATTTGCGTCAGAGAGACTGACTCACTGACCACTTGGAATAATGATGACGGACAACAGATGGACTTTCGATTTTTTTTCATCTCTAATATTTTTTTTGATGGCATAAAAAAGCCCCGTCGTTCTTTGCTATTGCGTGCCTATGAAAGAAGGAGAAAAAAACGCGGGCATTCAAATGAACAGTATTCAATTCAGCTGCAAAAAAAGGAAGAAAGAAACGCGTGTGCGCAATTCAAAAAAAAATTTATATGAATCAAACATGAAAAAAACAACACAACACAGAAGCAGTTATAAAAAAAAGGCAATCGGCTGTCACTCAATTTTTGAGGGTAGTCATTTTCCTTCTTCTTCTGATGACTACCGATCGCTTCTTTCTCTTTTTTGAAACTCTTTTAGTTACTTCGTTTTAGGCGGGATAAATTTAAAGGAAGAAAAAAAGAAGTAGTGTTTTTATTAGTGCATAAAAAACCGAAAGAAGAAAGGTATGTAATTACCACATTCAAATAAAAATGATAGACAGTTATTTTTCATAAAAGTAAATAAATATCAATAAAAGAAGGGGCATATAAATAAAGACTATTTATTTTCCGGCACCAAAGAAGCAAAGATGGGAAGAGGTATTGGTATTTAATTCAAAAAAAGGTTTAAATAACAATGGTTCTATTCTCTTCTTTTTTGATGGTTTTTTTAAAGTTTGTAAAAATGTCAGGAAAAAAAGCAGAAAGAGTTGATGGTCAGTTTTATTAATGTGCACTGAAGGTTTTTTTGATTAGGAACAACTGTGTCCAAGTGGAAGGAAGTTTGTTAAGGTATTTTCAAAAGGGGATAACTTAATTCAATGAATTTACAGTAGTTGATAAGAACAAGTAACAAAGATATGTATCATTCTACACAAATAAAAGCAAACTTTACTGTTGACTTCAGTAATCTCAAACTTACAAAACATATTACATTAAAAGTCTACATTGATTTTCGATTTTAAAAAAATTTAAAAAATCTAGTTTTCTTTACATTTTTTCAAACGAAAATCAAATATCAAAATTTGAATTTTCTAAACAAAACAAAAAACAACAGCTTCTTTTATTAGATTTGAAAAATACATTGAAAGAAAGCCATAAATAATAAATGAGAAAGAGATCTTGCGCAAGGCACACTTTTTATTAGAAAAAATGGAAGAAAGAAAGATCATAAAAAATCAAAAATCCAAAAAAAGTCAAATATTCTTTTTGCCACTACTCTTCCAGCAACAGTTGGTGTGATGATCCCATCTTCTAAAAAAAAAAGCAGAAGCCTGGCATGGGAAAAAAATTGATACAAGAGTGGTTGTAAAAAACAGGCAGAATGGTGTCTATTTGGTGAATGGATAGAAAAAGAAGACTTTTGCCATAAACCATCTTTTATTTCTCAAAGGCATTGAAATCAAATGTGTTGATTTCTTTATTTTGGGAACATTAATTGACCGGAAATAGAAGAAGCTGAGAAGACAGAAAAATGTTGTGATGGGAAAATAAATCTATTCGTTATGGTTTTTAGGAGAACATGAACTTTTTAGTCAACAATTAACTTCCAGGAAAGTTTTCCCTTAGATTTCTAACATCGATAAAAAAAGCATATTGCAAAAAATAGAGGTAAAGAGGGATAAGCCCACCTGCAGATGTTTTCCCTTTAATAATAGTACAATCGGAAGCAGGCATACAGGAAAATCTAATCAACTTTGTAAATCTCTCCAAAAAGTGATACTTACTGCAAATATAGAACCCTTAAGTCTAGACTAAACAATACGGAAAAATCCTCTTCGATATCACTTGAAAAAAAATATTGCACATAAAAAAAGTTTATAAAAATACAAAAGTGAAAAAGAGGAGGGGGATATTACACCGGTTAAGTGATCCCCCTCTTTATTAACATTCATTCAAAAAAAGAACATTAATGTTGGAAAGAGGGAAAGAACGCGCACTAAAGCTTTTTTTCCCTTCCTCTTCTAAAGTGGTGGTGGCAGTGGTCATTCAAGTAATTCTCGAACAAAGAAATAAAGAGGGTTGGGTCACTTTTTTTATGTTAAAGAAAGAGGAAGAAATAAAACGGCATTCGGATTATCGCCTTCTCCTCTTGAAAAAAAAAGCTCATCGCTTCAAACACACAAAAAATAGCGTTGGCAATAATTTATTGTTTTGTTTCGTCAAAGAAAAGAAAGAGGGGGAACACCATCTCATTTGTCACAGCAGTGAACCGATTGACCGAGAATTCCAACTGTGAAAAATCGTCTAGTTAAAATCTTTTTTTAAAAAAAAGAAACATCATTTTGATCAAAAAATGAATTTAATCGTTCCATCATTAAAAAATCTCAAAAAAGCATACGATTTTTGGGGAATCAATCTTATCTTTAGATTCTCAAAAAAGAAAAGAAAATTTGCAAAAAGGATCATGAATTGTTTGTTTTTGATTTTCTCAGAGAGATAAACTATCACTATAATTATCATCATCATAAAAACTAATCTTAAATTGTTCCAACCACTTTCCATTGAAATTAATACAACCATTTTACACTTCTTTCAACTATAAAAAAGCACAAGTACTCTTAGACTACAGTAACTCAAATAAAAGAAAACTAAAAATAAATTGGCAAAATAAACTATTTTTTTGAAAATGTATCTTCCCAAAATTACAGCCATCCATAATGTCAAAAAACAACAAAGAAACACAAAAAAAAGTTTAAACTTTCTTTAAATCACTTCCTTTCGTTCCCAGCATAGACGTTTTTACCTTTGAAAAAAGTTCAAAAATTTGAAATTAAAAAAAGTCAAACAAAGAAATATAAAAAACACAACCTTTTTTTCTGCAGCTCTTTTTTCAAAAATAAAAGGAAACCAATTTTTAAAAAAGTTTGTTGTTTTTTCTTTCGGAATTCCGCCAACATTGTTTTTTTTTTTCAAAGAAGAAAGGCAGCAAAAAAGAACACATACAATAAAAGTGTTGAAAACTTAAACAAACAAAAAAAACAAAAGTTTAGCAAGCGCGCAACTCTTCTCTCTTTTTGTCTGTATTACACAAAGAAAAAGAAACATGCCATTGAAAGAAAGAAGGAAGAATCTTCAAAGCTGCAAATGCCGCATTCTAAAACCTTGAATGAATAAAAATGAAAATCAAAAAAAAATACTTTTAAATCAAAAGCGATAAAATAATAGAAGAGGATTAAGGACAAATATTAAGGACTAAAGATGTCAATTGAAACTTGAAAGAAAAAAGTGCATGTTCAAAGTTGAACAAAGCTTAGAAGAGAGAAAAGAGGCAATTATTTGATTAATACATATTTTGATTGGAGAAAAGTCGGTGAAATTTGACATTAAAAAAACTACCGATAAAAAAATAATAAAAGTCAAAGGAGATTAAAAACGGAAATAATGGGTAAAAAGTTTGGATAAGTTTCTTAAAGAAAGAGAGAGAGAAAGGATGAAGATTAAAGCAAGATTGTTTCTTGAATGAATGTTAAATGCCATTTTGATGATGAGAGTTTAAATAGCATTTTTGAAACAACAATAATGGAATAATGGGGTACTTGAGAAAAGAAAAAGTTTTTAGAAGGAAATCAAAGTGATCGGATTTATCAAAAACAAAAATATCAAAAAAGATGCCGCTATTAAAAGTGCTATTATCAGAAAACTGGAAAAATGTGAAATGGCCGTAGATGTTAGAACAGCTTTACAACTTGTTTTTGAATCAAAATCGTCAATAAAAATTTCATTGGTTTTAAGTTTATGAAAATAAGACATATGAGCGTTGAAATACAGTAATCCAAATAAATTTAATAAGTTACAACAAATTATCAATTCTGTGGCAATGTAATATTGTTATGGTGTCAGTAATTATGCCATCTAAATTAACGTTATTTTACCATATTTTTTGAAAAAAACATTTTGAACAAAAGTAATTATCTCTCCATCTCTTGTTAAATACGGTTCAATCTTAATCTATCATAGATGAATGTTGTCAATAAATCCTCATTAAGCTCTAAAGCTAAACCACCTGGATTTGTTTTCCCACTCTCACAAGATATATCTCTTTCTTGCTTTCTTTGTTTAAAATATCCAAAACGAAAAGTTAATTACCTTCAATTTTGACCTTTTAATTACCTCACCATTTTTGGGGTGTCACACTTTTTTGTGTACATTTCTTTTTTTGGTTACAATACTTTCAGCTGCTCATTTTTAATTAATGTTTAAAAAAATACAAATAAGCATATCGACGAAGCAAACAAATACACAAGGAAGCAAAGAAAGGGTGAAGTTTAAGCTTCAAAAACAATGAAAAACGGTTTTCGTGTGTGATTTGAACATAAAAATTAGTTAAAACAACAGCCACCCCCAACGACAACAACCATAACATGCAACGGAAATAACACAGAGAAATTTTGAACGCAGATGTTCCAGATGTTTCAAAAAATTATTTTTTTGGTTATACAAAAATTGGATCAAAAAAGGTAGCTCAAACTTTTGACAGACAGGTGTTTGAAAGTGGAAGGCATAAGAAGGAAAAGAAGAAAGAATGCCGACAAAGAGGAAAAAGTGGAATGCAATAAAAAAACTATCTTGAAATTTGATATTTTTTACAAAAATCAAAAGAAAACTGACTAGAAAATCCGGATTTAGAAAAGGTGCAACAGGAGATGAAGAAAAGAAATATGCAAATTTTTTAGCATTAACAGAAGAAGCTGTTGCAGTAGCAGCATTGACCTAGGCAAAGGGAAAAAAGCACATAAAGTCAAGTGGTTTGCTGAAAATAATTTTGTTGATTGTGATCTTCGCTCTGCCACTGTTGAATGAAAAAAGCATTACCCATTAACAACTTTTTGAACACATATTTGTAGGCCTGCATGCAGGGAAATATCTCATGCTCTAACAACTTTTCACACATTTACCAAAAAAATCATCAATCTTTTATTGCCAAAAATGGCTCATGTTTATTTTTGCACTCAATTTTTTGTTTTAAAACAATGGAAAATCGTTATATCTCTGTGATTGAAAATAAACATAGTCTTTTTTTCTAAGAGGCAAAGTTGTTGTCAAATATAAAACTTTTTTGGGGTTTTAAATGTTCATTGACCTGGAACAGAAAAAAAATTCTACAGTCATGGCCAAATTATCGTCTATTGTCCTTATTTATGCAACCTTAAAAAAAGTCTCGCAAGAATTCAATCCTTTTTTTGTCGAATAACAAAATTATATACCTTTTTCCTCTTCACCAAAAAAGCCCTTATCCTAAATTACAATGTTTGAAAGATCAAATGTCACATTGCAACTACTTTTTAAAAAAAATTCTTCATGTGCAACAAACAAAACATACAATAATAATAGCAGCAGCAAAAGAGAGACCTCACCTTCTTTTTTTCTTTTGTTGCGCAGTTTTTTCTCATTTAAAAAAACAATCGACAGGTGCCAATTTGAGCATTGAACAAACAAGAAAGCGGAAACTGATTCTACCCCCTCTTTTTTATAAAAGGTTCCTGTTTTTGTAGTTGAAACAAACAAACCACAATAATAATCAAGCTTATTTTAAAAAATTGCACAATTTAATTTCATATAAAACCACTGATCATACTGTAATGAATTGCTTTTAAATGTTCGAAAAAAATTCTGTCAAATAATCTTTTTTTACTATAAAAATATGAAAAAATGATAACAAATACAATAGATACAAAAAAGAAAGAAAAATACAGCAAACAAATTTAACAAATATCTTCATCAGATTTTGGAATTGCAGAAGGAGGACGAACATTTAAATCAGCAACTTTTGGAATAGAATTACCAAATATATTTTTTTCATGTTCACCGTGATCTGTGTTGTTATCAGTTTCAGATTGATCATATTGACCATTTGCAGAGAAATTTCTTGGCGAATTTGGAGAATAATTTGGAAAATTTGTTGATGAAGGATATGAAGGTTGGTGATTAAGATTAAATCCAGGATATCCGTGCTGTTGTTGATGATGATGTGAATACATTGGATAACTTGGTTGATGTTGTTGCATTGATGGCAGATGATGAAAATATGATGGTTTTTGATATGATAGAGCTCGTTCAATTTCAATTGTCAGTTGATTATATCTCATACGAAGTTCAGCATTTTCAACTCGAAGTCGTTCAAGTTCTTCTGAATCTGGAACTGCAGGTGGTTGACGTTCATAATGATGTAAAAGCAGTTGAAGATTGTTATTTTGATTTGAAAGAATTTTTGATAGCTTCTTGTAATGCTTATACCGAGCATAATAATCAATTTCATTTTCAGAGCTGAAGGAATTTTGTCGATGTTCATCAAATTCAAATTCTGCTGTTTCACTATTTGTTGATGGTGAAGAATGAATAGTAGATAGAGGTGGTGGTGCAGTTACAATATTACCAGGGCATGATTCAAGTGGCTTTCGATTTCGAGGTTGTCCAGGTGTATTATATCCAGCAGTTTTTCCAATATACATATCATCACGAAATACAGAAGTTGACTTTTTTTGAGGTTGATGTGATTGTCGCCTGGTTGGAGTAGCATCTTTTACTTGAATTCGACGATCAAATTGTACACGTCTCTAAAAATAATGATTGAATTGATAGTACTATAGTAACCCTACTAGTGATAACAAACCTTATCTTTTCCATCTTTTCCTTTAAAAATATTTAAAAATGACTTCATGATCCTCCAATAATAATTAATTCATTAATTAGTAAAAAAATAAACCAACAAAAAATATTCCGTCAAAAAAAATCGAAGAAGAAAGACAATTTCAAATAAATCAGTCTCTTTTTTTGGGGTGCAAAGCCGAAATAATTTTTGCGCGCCTTTTTGTCACCTCTACTCCTCTAAAAACTTATAATAATTGCTTTTTTTTTGTCATTGCTGTCCCTTCTTCCGTACTTGAACAAATTTGTCCCCCCTTTGATCTGAAGACTTAAATTGCGGCACGCTGACATTTATTGCCTTGAAAGAATACTTAGAAAAAAATGAATAAACTTTTTCGATTGATGAAAAAAGTGTGATTTTGAGATCCATCCTCTTATGGCAATAACGTCTTGAAGCAGAAGAAAAAAACAACTTTGATCAAATTTATATAGAGTATGTCAATGAATTTATGTTAAAGATGTTATGTTAAAAAACTCTTCAATCACATTCCATAGCGAGTATATAAGGAGCAAAAATATGTGATGACAAAAAGTGCTTTTCCCATGCAAAAAAATGTAAATTTTCATTTTTCCATTTCCAACTTTCAATATTTAAGCACCTCTGGGATGAACGCATCTTTTGATTCATTCATTCATTTTTTTTGTGTGTTTGTAACTGACTGGCGGCTGAAAATGATCATGGATAAGAAATTAATGTTGGTAAAGAGAGCAGTAAATCATCTTTTCACTTCAACCTTTCCATCAACAACTACAACAGAAGAGCCATCAATTTTTGGAGAATATGGATTAACATTATTAATTATTGCATCAGCTTTAACTTTAATTGGACTTATGATACTTTGTTGCTATTGTGCTGCACATCCATCTGGGGGAAATGGTTCACGTCGACGAGTTCGTTCTGTTCTTCCAACACATGCCCCACCTGAAACTACAACAACTGTAACTCGAAGTCAATCAACTCTTTATGCAAATAAAAAGGGACAACCTATCCTCAAGACTTACAAGGTTACAACTCATTCATCTTCAAGTGGTGAAAGTCTTCATGGAGCAGTAGCAGCACAATCTCAATCTCGTAATAATCTTCTTCTTCCATCAACTAGTCTTCATCAACAACATCCTCTTCCTCAGCAACAACCACGAAATACTAATCCATTTTATGAAGATATTCCATTGGATACTGTATCTGCACCAAGAAATCTCACACATGATTATTGTAAGTTTCCATTGTTATTATAACATTGATTAATATTAATTTGTATATTCTAGATACACGTCAAGGTCTTCGTCAATATTGATATCGTTCTTATCAACCGGGCATCAATGATATGTGATTCTAGTCTAATATAAATATATGTAACTGATATTTGTATGTATATATATGTATTGAACCTAATGTAAATAAAAATGTCTCAACTTATTTTTTGTGTTTTTTCAAGCGTACACATAGCATTATTAATGACGTATTTGAAGAAATGGGGACACATCTTTATTAAACATATTGGTGACTATTATATTCTACTGCCAGACTCAAAAGAGATTTTAAAAGTCGTCGAAAATGTTAATGTCTCTTTGGTAACAAAACACAATTGTTCTCAGTTCCCTTGTTGCTGTACTAACTTTTTCATTTGACGTAAAATGAAAAAGCATACAGAAAATCGCACGCAGTTTTTGTAGGCTAGAAAAATGAGGTGTAAAGCATTTGATGACATTGATAGTCATTTTAAATGTCATCAAAAAATTTGAAATAAAAACAAGATGATATCAATCATTAAAATGTGTTGTTGTTTTTCAACAGAAAAAGTCAAAGATGTTTGTATTTTTAGCTATAACATTTAGTTTGTTAAATTATGTGAAAGCAGAGTGTCCTGGAGATTTTATTTCAACATTTTCCGACCCAAATTTATGTTATTGGTTTAATACAAATGCAACTTATTTCCCTCATGCTGAAGATTATTGCACTAATTTGGGAGGACATTTGGCTTCATTTCATGACATGCTTGATAATGTGTATTTGAGTCGTAAGTATTTATCAAGCATTTCCATACTAACAAATATTAGTGTTTGATAAGCTTACATTTTTAACTTTTGGGATTTAATATTACTATTTCTTTTAGAACAAGCTGCAGCAAAATTTGGAAATAATTCAAATTCTGATTTTTGGATTGGTGCAATATATGGTGGAGGAGCCTGGACAGGGATGGATAAAACATCATTTAATTTTAGTGATTGGGCAAAAGGTCAACCCCAGATATCATTCAATTGTGGAGCAATGATTACAAATTCGGGGTATTGGAAATCAGACGATTGCTCTGGTTCAAAGCCATTTGTTTGTTTAACCAATGCAATGCCTGATAAATGTTTACCCTCATGGACGAAATTTAATGGCACAAATAAATGTTATCATGTAATGAAAAAGCCAACATACTGGTCCGGGGCTGAACGGACATGTGTCTATCAAAAATCACATTTAGCTTCAATTCATAGTGATGAGGAAATGGCGTTTATTACAGAGTTGGCATCGGCAACAAATGAATGCAGCTGGAAAGCCCAGACTTGGATTGGCTTAAATAAAAAAGCTAGTAGCAATGGCACAAATTGGGAATGGTCAGATGGAAGTGCATTTGATTATCAGAAATGGGCTCCAAATGAGCCTGATAATTCCGGGACAAAAAATACTGGAAGTATTTGGATTGGAAAGCCAGCTGATGACTGGGCTCAAAATGAATTTTATAGTAATGATGGGGGAATGATTATTGATAATTTGATATGTGAAAAAGAGCCACAAGTTTTGTAATCCTGAAAATTCTTAAAGTGTTTAGTATCTGTTTTTTTTTGTGGGTTCATCACTCTTTCTGAACCAATAATTTATAGATGTTAAAAAAAAGTTAAGTGAAACATAAAACGATAATAGAATTTTGGATTATCTTTGCAACATTTAAATAAAGTCATATACAAGTAAGATTTAAAAGAATGCACACAAATGCGTAATGTAATAAAAATTAATGTTTCAATCAAATAATTATACACCGTTTTTGATCGGTGTTGGATTTTTTGGAGAGTAAACCTTTCTGTTGAAGTGAAAATCGTACCATTTCTTCGAACATTTCATTATAGCTTTGTTTATTGTATGCTGAGCACTCAAAATATTTAATTGCGCCAATTTTTTTAGCCATCTCTTTTCCTGCTTCTGTATCATATTCTTTTCCGTACCATTTGATCGTGTCAGCATTGCCACGTAATTCATTTTTTAGACCTACAAACTTTTTACGAATTATGATATTGAAATGATCAATCGGAGATTCTTCTTTCGTTTAATTCTGCAGTTGGAGTTAATCGTAAAAGGACACTTGGTGGAAAAGACACTTGGTGGAAGTTGCGTTTATATGCCAACCTCCATGCATGCTTTTTTCTTGAATGCAGCAAGTGATATAAACGCAACTTCCACCAAGTGTCTTTTCCACCAAGTGTCCCGCGTCCGGAGTTAATTAATATAAAATCAAAAAGAAAAACTCACATGCAAGAAAAATAGGAGTTTGAGGGCAATATCCGCGAACATATTTAATCCACTTTTTATAAACATTGTCCAAAGAATGGGGCGAATCAACGGAAAAACAAATTAGGAAGATATCTGTATTGGGGAAACACAAAGGTCGCAATCTATCGTAATCTTCTAAGCCACTATTATCGTATAATTCAAATGCAACTGGAATGTTATCTGTTGTAAGCTCTTTAACATAGTTGTCAAACACTGATGGAACATACACATCAGGAAACATGCCATTGACATATATGTACATAAGACATGATTTTCCTACACAAGCATCACCAATAAAAACACATTTAACGCTGGGTTTTGAAATAATTTGTTTTGACGCAGCCATTAAAGCAATAAAGAAATTTTGGAGAAAAAAAACCTACTGAAAAGCAGAAGAAATAAAAACTTAAAAATCAGTAAACGGAAATATAAGTTTGTTTCTATTCACACAAAAATGCTTTATCAGAACTTTTTATAACTTATATGCTTAGCGTCGTTCAGCCTACTAAAACGAGAAGATAAGCATATAAGGGTGACATAACATTTGAAAAAGAGATAAGTTTTATTTTTGGAAACAATAAACAAAAGTGACAAATCGCTTTTAAAAAACTATAAAATATACAAATCAGGAGAAGCAGTAAAAGCAATTAATAATTATTCTTCAACCAAAGCTTAAAAATTGACAAATTAGCTGAAAGCGTATTTGCTATTATTAAAGCAAATGATATCCGACTCTTCTATTTAGGAAATTGTGTTTTATTTATGTTAAAATAAGATATACATATTAAATAAAATTTTAAAAAAAGTTTTATTTCAGTTATTGTAAATCTCTGCAGTTCTGATTTGATTATGGATAAAAATAAATTTTGTTTCCACTTTTCAAATTTAAAAAACCAGTTAAGGCTCTAACATACTGTAGAAAATAGATTTTATTGTTTACCATTTTAAAACAAATTTGATACAAATAATTATGACATTATATTCAAATACATTTTTAAGAATGAAAAAAATATTGGCTGAATTTATTTATAGAGGTTTTGTTTGTACGGCTGAAACAGGCGAAATTGAACATTCACCAAGAGTAAAAAGGATTTTCTTTGAATTGGAAGATGAAAGGCTAAAGCTATCAGTTGATTCATCTTCGTCGTCACTGGAATCAGAAGTTGCAACTGAAATATTTCTTGGTAGATGTCCTCCAGTAGCTTTGATGGATGCACATGACGAAGCTGGTGATTCTTCATCACCTTCTTGAATTCCAGAATCTGTTAAAACCATTGCTTTTTCAAGTAAAGCTGCAATTGCCGGATGCCCAAATGTTATTGCATCATCCATTGGAATTCGATTCCAACGATCTCGAGGATCAACTTTTACTCGAGCAATATTTATCAAAAATTTAACTGTTTCTAAGTGGCCTTCTGATGCCGCTAAATGGAGTGCCGTTCGTTTATCGTAATCTGCCATTTCCATATCCTAAAATAAAATGAACAGATTAATCCGGGTGGCTTAAGATAAAACACGTACAATTCCTTGGAGATAAATTCGTCGAATTGTATTTAAATCTCCTGCTTTCGCAGCAAAAAGTAATGCAACAACTTGATCCTTTTCTAAATCACCATGCCGCTTACGAGGATCAAATTTATTATTGGATTCTGTATTTCGAAGGGAATCATAATTATGGAAGGAGAATCGAGAAATCATTTCTTTACAAAATGCCACACCTCTACAAGAGTTTCCAAGTCTGTCCAATGGTGGACTGTACAGACAAATTCCCATTAAATTTGGAATTACAACAATCATTGCACCTAAAAAGATAGTTAGCATGGAAGTCTGTGATTATAGCACTCAAATATAGACCCACCTGAAACGCCAGATTTTGCAGGGAGACCAACATGGAAACTGAATTGTCCAGAATAATCATACATTCTAAAAATTTTAATTCACAACATTCCACCAATGCTTCCAAATACAATTAACATACCCACAACTATACATCAAGCTAAGAACATCTCGACATGGCCTTGAATCAATGCATCTTTCTTCTGTTAAAGGACAAACTCCACCATTTGCTAATGTTGCAGCCATAACACTCAACGATTCACAAGTAGTTTCCAAAGAACAAAGTTGAAAATAAAAATCCAAGGCATCTGTTAAGCTTGAAGTTTCAGGGGGGAAACAACCATTCTCTTTCATGTAATACGCTAATGCATAATTTCGATCGGCGGTTGCTCGTTCAGAAAGGAATACAGCATTATTAAAACCAACATATTCATTTCCAGCAATTTTGCGATACTGTGATAACATCTGTAATTGTCGTTATGATAAAGATATATTGTCTAAAAATTACTCACATATTCAAACCGATCAGCATAATTTTTTTTATTTTGAATAAGTGATGAGACAATTATCGCACCACTGTTTACCATTGGATTATGGGGTCTGTCTAAAATAACTGTATTATTGAATGTGTGTGTCGCAAGAACTAAATCCCTACTTTTAGAATCGAGGCAAATTTCGTTGAATAAACGACCTGAGGGTTCCTGGCCTACAAAGCTGTGCACCTAAAATGGATATAGTTAATCCATGCCTAAGGGCATTAAACGGAACATACAATATCTGCTCCTAATTCACTAGCGGCTAATGCATAATTGAATGCTTTTGAAATTGATTGCATACAAAACGGCACTTTTGTACTTCCAAAATCCATTCGTTGTCCATCAATTGTGCAGATTGAAACTCCCCAATAATCTGGATTTACGCGAGCCAACTGTGGAATGTAAGTAGCAACATTTCCATCTTTGACATCAATACACTACAAAATATTTTTCAATGTAAACCAGTTTTTCAAATGGCGAAAAAACATACAGTAGCATAAATTTCTTTCATAATTGATGTGAATTGATACCATGATGGAACAACAAGGTTGTTTTGAAGGGTTCGAGAAATTAATGATAAACATTCATTGACACATCTAAAAAGATCAAAGTTTTGAAATTTTATCGGTGATCATTAAAAACTTACAACTTAAAATCATTTTTTGATAACTTCCAATGTCTCGGATCTTTTGCTAAAATATTATATTTCAGGGTATTAAAATTTCTATAAACAAGATTTGGCAAAATCGAATTTCGAAAAATTTTGTAAATCTCTATTTTTGAATTCTCAAAATCTTTCCATAAAACCCCAAATCAACAAACCTTCATGATCTTGTTCTTCTTTAGCTTCTTCAATTTTTCGAATTCTATCAATCATTGGACGAAGTCTTGGATCTGTATCTTGCAAGCCATATGTTTTAAGCACAGTCAAAAGTTTACCTGGAATATTTCTTTTAGGCAAAACAGAATACGGTTGAAAGTTTACCAATTGATGCTTCATTTTTATTTGGAATTTTAAATAAATCAAAGATCAAATCTTCTGGAGTCTTCTGGTCTCTTGCAAATGCATTGGAGAGTCCATCAGCCGTTAATTGCAGGATATTACGAAGTGAAGATTTTCGATTTAAAATTTTACTGTATTGTTCGACTAAAAAGTTCTTGCGTTTATTTTTGTCTTTTTAATTATTTTAAACATTTTTAATAGCAATGTTTTTTGAGAGCCCCTAACAATAAAAATGAAAATTAATAGCTTCAAAAAAGTTTTAGTTTTTTATGTATTTCAGAATTTTTTTATGACTGGCGGAAGAATAAAGAAAAAGAGATGATGAAGGTAGTGGTTTCTGCCATTTATCATTCATTCATTGAAACGACAAAAAATAAACTCGTGCAACAAAGAAGTCTTTCCCCAAAAAAGTACATAAAATTTTTTGATTTAGATTTGACGAAGAAACAATCATTTAACAAATTTTATGACGGAAATTGTTTTGGGGGAAACCGAAAAATGATAAAAAAATCATTCTTATGTTTTTAATTTGTCTAGCAAGGTTTTAATCTTTAAAAAACTGCTACATTATTTATGAGATCAAAGCTACTATACGATATGTTTTTTAAAGCATCTTTTCACTGTTAAGAGTTTTATCAAATAAATGAATTAATAAAAGCAATAAATAAAGAAGAAAAAATCTTCCTTAACCTAAAGACTTGCTAAATTAATAGATTGGAAGAAGTTATTGCAGTAACAAAGAAATATGCTAAATTCTATAAGAGCACTAGCTTACCCGTAGTCTGAGAATGTACCGGCTTCATTTTCATTGAGAAAAAAGTTTCAAAAACGATTCACCTTCTCAAAAATAGAAAACACTTTTTGTGGGAGAGACCTTTTATTTCTTTTTAAATACCCACAAGTCAACAAAAACTATTTATATCCACCCTCTTTTTAGAAGAACAAAATATTTTATAGTCATTTACAGAATATTTTTCTTCTGATGGTGCTTCCCGAACTCCGCCTTAACTTCTCTCATATTTTGTGGTTGATCAGAATCATACATCGGTTGATCATCACCCCCTCTCTTTCACAGAAACTTTTTTATTTCAAAGTTTTTTTTCTTCTAATGTTGATTATTTTTGCGCAATTAAAGTAAAGTAATAAAAAAGAGAAATTTAGGTTTACATTGTTTCGACCTCGAAAGTATAAACCAACTTTTTATTTTTTTTGAGTAATAAAAAAGTGCTTCATAAAATTTTTTCAGCGTAGTTGGAGATTCCCCTGTTTTTGAATAATAATAATAACAATTAAGAAGAAGTATCAAAATAAATAAAAGTTCACTAAAACCATTTTTTTTATGATTCTTTACTCTTTAGGGAAAAGTGTTTTTAACTAATTAAAAGAGTACAAAAAAGAGTAATAATTTTTGGCACGCGGAAGGAAGAAAAACAAAATATACAAGGTTTACCTAAATTCATTACTGTAAACATAGAGAGTGAAGTTTAATTTGGAACAAAGAATAGAAATTATAAAGAAAACAAAATGGAAAACTTTCAGCGTTATTTTTAGTATAAAATTCAACTTATAATTTAAAAAAGTGCTAATACAATAAATGTTTTAAGTTTTCAGAAAAAATAAACATACCAATTAACTGAGTTTCTTCCCATCTTTTTGTCGTTATTATTCTTCCAGCAATTAAGAACAAATACAAATCCATTATACCAACGGTGATCAAACGCTTGATTTCTTTAAAAGCTTTTGAACACTGTTTTGTTCTTTCACATTTAAACCACTTGCTTATATACTAGCTGCAAGAAAAATCACAGCTCAACAGACAGTCTTTTTTGTGCTATTTTTTCTTCAATTTCAAAACCCTTTTTCCCTATATTCATTCATGTTTGTTGATCCTTTTTATGATTTCTGTCTATTGATCGGCATGTAGCAATTTCCGATTTGTATTTTTAGACTCTTTTTTAACGTTTCTTTGAGTTAAAAGCTCATCGTTCGGTTATTTAAAATTGTGGGGTGCAAATGTACCACAAATTTTTTGCATACTTTTGTATTTTTAGATTTGCTTTCTCGAATGCTGAACATTGATTTTCAAATGTTTAATGTTTGAAAGATAGAAGAAACAATTCCGATAAAAATAGATTTATTTTTATTTCCATGAAACAGAATAAATTTTAAAGTATGCATCTGATTCAGCTTTCATTGGGGATACAGTATTGTTTTGATAGAAGCGTTGCTTCTTTTTAAGTTTAAAAAAATTAAGGGATTGTTTTTGAATGTTGCTGCTGGTGCTATTTCTTCTTGAATCTTTTCTGAGAAATAAAAATGTAACTCCAAAAATATTTGCTACAATTGGAATTACGCAGAGACTGCTTATTTCCTAAAAATAACATGCCACTTCTTAACACATGACGACAAAAGAAAATTAATGCTTACCTTTACAACACTAAAACTTTTTAAATTTGTTACATGAAAATACTGTATTTGAATGAGTAAATGCAATCGATAAATTATGTAAAGGAATGAAAAACACATGCAAAGAAGAAGAACGGTTTGAGTTGTACGAATAATTTCGGACAGCTGATATCGATTTGATAAAGAGTGATCAGCGGATCGAGATTTATAGAATAAACTGAAATTTCGATTTCATAAACTCTATGAAGTGGAAACACCAAATAGCAATTAGTGAAAGGCAATTCGCCTCGCCTGGCAAAAATGCGAATGCGAATTGCTTATGCGAATTGAAAATCTATGCGAAGCAAATTGGCGAATTTTATGCGAATCCGAAATTTAGGCGAAGCGAATTGACGAATTGGATTCGCCGAAGCGAATTAGCAAATTATTCGGCGAATTTTAAAAACTGAACAAAATTTTAAGATCAAATGCTTAAAAAATGTATTTTTATGCTACTGGATCCAACAATTAGTACGATTCAAAGGATCAGATTAAAATGAAGAATGTTTTTCATTTAAAAAGCATCTTTAAAAAAATGCTTGAAAAAATGCGAATTGAAAATTTATGCGAAGCGAGTTGGCGAATTTTACGCGAATTGGAAAATCAGGCGAAGCGAATAGGCGAATCCAATTCGGCGAAGCGAATTGGCGAATTATTCGCCGAAGCGAAGCGAATTGCCTTTCACTAATAGCAATTCAAAAATTAAAGCTTACTTTCTTCGATTTCGACAAAAAATGATAATGCCAAGTGATAAAACGCAACAAAAAACTGGGCAATAAAATTGTTCATTATTTATAAAATTTTCAAATGTAACACTTTCAGTTGTCATAATTGAGCTACAGTACACCACGGGACTAGTAGGATTTGTTAAATTCATATCTGCTCTAACATATCTGGCTATAGAATAAATCCACTAAAACCACAACATAATGTTAGTCATAATTTGGATAAACACTTACCACAGCAATAGAAATACAAATAAATAATTTAACAAAATTTCGTTTTTCATAACTTTTTCGTAAAATTGTTGCAATTAACCTTTCAATACAGATTACTGGAAAGCAATAAACAATTGCCGAAAATGGTACTGATTGAATATTTGCTTCTATTGCACATTGAATTACTGTACTTACAAAGCCACAGGGATCAGAAACGGTAATTGCTCGAGTAATACGATAGCCAGCTCGAGCACTTGTAAACAATGTTCGAAGGAAAAGTGCCAAAGTCAAATTTAATAAAAGTACTTTCAAGTTTGAATGAAATGTCTAAAATTTAAAATGATTACTGTAAAACAATGGGATAACAAAAAGCATACATGAGTTTTAAAAATAAACGGTACAGCTTTATAAATCATTATTAAAGCTGGAGCATTTACAACAACTACTGTACCCAAAACAATATTATAATAAAGTGAATAATGAATTTCACCAGCTTCATGGCAATCTGGCATTGTTACTTTTTTGACATCAGCATACACAAAGTAATATTCAAGAATTTAAAAGTCTAAAATTT
Source organism: Panagrolaimus sp. LJ2400 (assembly GCA_024447215.1). Lineage (NCBI taxonomy): Eukaryota > Metazoa > Nematoda > Chromadorea > Rhabditida > Panagrolaimidae > Panagrolaimus > Panagrolaimus sp. LJ2400. The sequence continues at coordinate 109,916 of JAMRYA010000178.1, forward strand.
CAAAAAAAAGTGGCACTGTTTTGAACTATTCTTTTTTTGACGCATTTGATAAAAGTAGAAGTAAAAAGTTATTACCGCCTTTTAAAACTTTACTTTCATTTTCACCAGACACTCTTGAGACCTAATAATTATTTAAAAGGGTATTATTTTAGAAGCATCAGTAGTTCAACAGGGTTAGAATATGAGTAATAATATGAAAAGTTAAATCATATAAGGGCAACTAAAAAAGGGAAAACATAGAAAACGATTAATTTTTTATCACAAGAAACCATTTCTTATACTTTTATGTTTGTCATAAATATATTTGTGCACCTGTTTTCTCTTGCAAAAAAATAATTATTTAAAACTTTTTGAACAATTTTTTTAAATTGACATCATTATTTTTGTCTTTTTTCATGGTATGTAAAAAATGGGGGGTGTTTATATGCAGCTGTTAGAGTTATAATAACTCCCATAGCTTACCATATTAATCACCTATTAATATATTTTGCACTTCAAAATGTTAAATGTCAAAAGTATTTTATTCTTTTTTGTCTTGCCATTTTTAAATGCAAAAATAGTTCTTTGAGAAAGTACTTTTGTGCTTGTGATTACCATTTTTACAACAAAAATAATTGTCAGTGTTTTTTATTTTGTTACATAATAAAAATGTTCCACCAGTATTTTACTTGTTTCATTTAGAAAGTTTTTAAAAAAATTTGTCAATAATGCATTTAAAAAAGCATCAAAAATTCTAGAAGAAAAGTTAGCAGTTTTTAAATGAAGAACATTGAATGAACATCGTGATGCGTCATGATAAACTATAGCAATTTAATGTTAATATGCTATTATTACTTGTAATAAGTAATTTTAATTAAATAATTATATTTTTCCCCCGAAGGGGAATGGGCCGTTCCTGGAGGTATGTGCAATACCAGGTCGACCCGCGGTCGAAGGGAAGCAAGCTTCCGCATTCAACCAGATCCCAAAAATTAATTAACCACTGTGGTACTAATAAGCACCGTATAGTTGGTTAAAACTATAAGAACAGATACTACACTTTGATCTTAGCCAATAGGCCGAGAAGCGATACTTAAACGTGAGTTTTGATGTGAAAATATGCATTTTTATGTTTAACATGTAAGACAAAACGCAGGATGGGAAAAAGAAGCAAAGAGGTACTATTTCTTCGCAGTTTTTGTTGAGAAAAGAAAATAAACGAACGGACAAACAAGAACAAGAAAAAAGCAGACTGCAATTTTTTTTGACATTTTTTGAAGCAACGTTTAACATTGAAGTAAATGAAAAATCGACAGAAAACAATTTTAAAAAAATATTTTTTTATCCCAAAAATTATCAAAAAAAATGCCAATTGTCATAAATATGTTTCTGCACATTCTTGCCATTTTATTGCATTAAAAAGAAGTTAAATACTACTTTTTTTAACAAAAAATAATACAATACAATGTTTTTACTATTTTTTTCTGAAAATTGATATATCTTTGCTGTGACTTTTATTCATTGCTATTTTTCTTTGCTGTGACTTTTATTCATCGCTTTCATGTTTAAATTTTGAACTTGATTAATCCCTTGATTGAGGTCATAATTTATTTATTACAGATAAAAGAAAATATTTTTGTGGTTCTATTGAATTAACCAGAGTAATAACACGATTTTGGCAAGTTGCCAAATTTCAGAAACATCCGTTTGCTTTAGTAAAAGTGTGTGTACAAAAACTATGTGATTAGTTTTTACGATTGTAACAACATTATGAATTCAGTTGCATTTAAAGCTTCAAGGCTGTGGGTTAAACTTTAGGATACAGTGGGGAAAAAATTGTTAAACAAGCTTTCAATTTTTAATTTTTATTTAATCTACAAAAAACGTGTATACATGTATTAGAGAGATAGATTTAAGTTGGAACGGGAAGTGAATAATCACGTTGATGGATGAAATTATAGATGAGTTGCAGAGCTTCACGGGGCTTATCTTCTGGAACGAAATGTCCACTACCTCGTACAGTTACGAAATCCAAGTTTCCAGTGTATCGGGTTACAAAACCAGCAACAGATGGAGTTTCTGCCCGATAGTACCATTCGGAAGAATCGTATGAATCGGGTTTAAGTTGTTGTCCAAGATTTGAAACGAATTGTGTATTCAAGGCAAAATTGCATACAGTATCTACATCACCATTATAGGTCAAAATTCTAATGTTATTTGAGATTAGATTTTTGAATTCAGGGCTAACGTCATCGTGAGTAGTTTCATAGAAATATCCGACTTCATTGCTAAAATTTGTGAATTAAAACCGAAACTGGTAACTATTAATTAAACGCACGAGCAGTCGGTCCAATGACCTACATTACTTGCAATATGTAAAGCAGTTCGGACATCTGCACGATTAAGATAAACTTCAGTGTTATTGCTTTGAGCACAAAGTGGAAGATCTCCGGCACGGCTGGATTTTTTGCTAAGATTAAGCTTGGATTTATGATTGATCATTCGACGAATGAAATCACGTTTAGATGATGATCCAGAATTGAGATAACAGGTACTAAAAATATTTAAATAATGTTAAAAGAGTTAAAAAAAAGTCAAAAATTCGAGCCTTTATCAAGGACATACCTGTAAAGATTATATGGATCAAGATCTTCTCCTTGATCAAGAAGTTGATTAACAAGAGATGAACATTGACTAAATCCATTTAAGATTGTATAATAATCACATTTGTATGTATTTCCTTTGCAGCAATCAGTTGCAATTTTATCATACAAAGTTTGACGAACTAATCCATGATAATAAAATAATGGAACCATCGTATTGTAATTTAATGGGAAAGAATAAATTCCATTTCCAATTGCAACTCCTTTAAAATGTGGGAAATTTGTTTTATCGGCTGCTACTTTAACTGCCAAGGTTGGAACGTAGACACCTGAAAAACATTGTGTCGGAGTTTCAAAGCTAAGACAATGAAAGAGGACATACCACCATATGATTCACCAGTAATATAAAATTCATTATTCTTATATTCTGGGAATTTTGTGGTAAAGAAATCGACGAGTGCATTGTAATTATTTGTTGCAACTTCATCATCACTTGTAGCAACATTTCCAGAGCTGTCATAAGAGAAGCCAACACCAGCGGGTGATTCCATGAAGATGACATTTCCGACACGATTCCAGGCATAGGGATTTTCATAGACTGTATTTCCATTGTCACTAACATGGAAGGGTCCCAATTCTTCGATTAAGCCACCAAGGGATGAACAACCTGGTCCACCATTCAACCATAACAATACTGGACTGCTTGTAGGATTGTTGTAAGCTTCAGTAAACCAGTAATGGAAATTCTTTTTATCTGAAGCTTTAAGGTAGCCAGAATAATGTTTGAATGGAATTGTGAAATTTGCTCCTGGCAAAGACGTTACAAGATCAGCAGCGGGTGCAGCAAACACCACAGCAAGCAAAGCAGCAACTACAAATATAATTAGGCGATTCATCTTTGATGGTTAGTGAGAAAGTGCTCGCCTTTCGAATGAATTTTTTCTTTCATTTTGATGGCCTTTTTATAAGCAACCAAAAACTGTATTGGCAGAAGCTGATGCAATTATTTCTTTTTGTTTTATCAGAAATGAAAATTTTTGTATGGTCATTATTTTTTAGTCCAATTTTTATTTTTGCTGAATTCAAGTCATTGAAGAAAGTTCCGGGAGCGATGCAGAAATACTTTTTTTCATTATCACTGATAACAAAAAAAACTTTTTTATTTTGGTCAGCTTTTCGCAAGATTTTTTTATTACTTTTTCTTATTTCGGTCGTTCTTTCCAAATGTACAAAACATAAAACTTGTATCATCCCAAAAAACTTAAGCAAGAAAAAGAAACCACGTGATTAGATAGTAGCTTTCAAAAGCAATATTTGAATAAGATAAACTAAAACAAAGCTGCTGAAATTGTACATACTATTTTTGGGTACACATGTTTTTTGATGAAATTGTTATTACTTTTTTGAGAGTTCTGTATCAAAGAACATCTTTTTTGTAGTCAGTCATCAAGTATTGAAAGGACTCAAAGAATAATGCTACAAATGCAAGGGTGCAATTAAAGATGGTCTTTTTTTGTTTTTAAAAAAAGTTTCAGTTTTAATGCAAAAAACCAATGTTTATTGATTTTTGATTACATTCGTTTTTCATTAAACTAGACAAAAGGTCCACCAAGACTAACTACATTTCGATAAGCTCTCTTAGTTAGTCTCTCAGTTAGTTGTCTATTATTACACAAAAAAACTGCTACTAGTCTACTATCATTCCTGAAAATGTTCTCACAAAATTATTCAATTTCAACAATTACACAAACTCCGGTAATTGAAGAATCCAAGCTTAGAATAATTCTAAAGGATATTTATGGCATTGCTGATTGTAATGTTCATAAACTTACGGGTTATGATGATCTGAATTTTAGAATTGAAAATGTTTCTTTTGATTCGACAGCAAATTCTGAGCTGACCCAAAGAAATGAAACAACTTTTATTGTTAAATTTACAAATCCTCTAGAAGCTTCTAATCCTTTATTACTTGATGGACAAACAAAGTTAGCAGAACATTTACGAAGCAAAGGTATTCCATGTGCTGTAACGTTGCCAACGATTGATGGCACTTTGTGGAAGGTTGTTAATATGACTGATGAAGGTAAGAATTTTTTTGCAGGCATTTTTGTGCCGGAAGCTCCAATTTTAATAAAAAATCATGAATTTGAACTAATTTTCTTTTACAAACTTCAAAAAAACAACTATTTTTTAGTAACAGCTCCAATACGGTTATTTACCTTTTTGCCAGGATTAATGCTAGAAAAGATTGGATACAATGATATCGTATATGAATTAATGGGAAATTTATTAGCTACTTTCCATGATGCTTCATCCGATTTCACTCATCCGGCATATGATGGATGGTGCCATTTTCTGTGCAATGAAAATTGGGATAATTTAGAAGCCGAATTTCATCATCAAGTTAAGGAAAATCATTTGACTAACAAAGCCCAGATCGAACTATGTCAAAGAGGTTTTGATGATTTACGAAAAGATGTCATCTCTCATAGAGATTCCTTGAAATCTGGATTTATTCATTCTGATTTCAATGAAACAAATGTGCTGCTACGAAAGCTTTTGGAAAATAATTATGAAATTACAGGATTATTAGATTTTGGTGATACACATATCTCTTTGCTTATCTACGATATTGCGGCATTGGTGTTATATCTTGCTGTGGATGCAAAAGAAGATAATTGGAGAATTATTGCCAAATCTGTTATTAAAGGATATAACAATAAGCGGGAAGCTGCTGACTTGGAGTATATTTTAGTTTCCATGCGGGCAAGACTTGCCAGCTCGCTGATTTATTCATTAAGAACTGTTCGAATTAATTACCGTAATGAAGACCCTTCGTATATTTTGAAGATGCAAGCAAATGGTTGGAGGATATTGGAGGTATGAATTTTATTAATTTTGAAAAGTTTTATAGTTTTGTATTTTAGCTACTTACAAAAGAATATGATTCAAACCAACGTCTTATTTGAATTTACATGTTTTCTTTTTTTGCTGAATAAATTATTTTCGAAAATTTATGGCTGAAATTTTAATAAACATTTTAAAAAGCTCAAATAACTTCTACTTGAGATAAGATAATTAATTTGGCTGTATGAATATTAAGCTTTGACAATTATCATAAATTCAATTTTTTGATTTGTAAAAGTAGTTTGTTTTCCATAAAGATTATAGTAAAATATTTCATTTTCCATTGTCAAAAAAAGAAAGAAAATTAAAAACAAATATGTACAAACATTTACAACAAGAAAAAAAACAGCTATAGTATATTTTTTAGATAATCAACAACAAAAATTTATTTTTAAATCCCTGAGGCTATAAACTCCCTAGATTATTAAATTCTTCCACCAAGTAATGCCATTTTATTTCCTTGTGCTTTTCTTCTCTCCCCATAGAAGCAAAATGACATTTCTTAAGGGAAAAACCCAACAGTTCCTAATTAAAATATTTCTTTGATGCTTTTTTTATTAGAGCCTGTTACCGTAATTAAATAAAGCTCAAATTTCTCATAAACAAAAAGAGAAAAGAACGAATTCATTCTCTTCTCTGAATTGCTTATTTACCAGTTTTTCCTTAAAACTATTCCTAATTTACACTTATTGATCGTTTAAAAATTGATTTTCTTTTAGCCGATTCTGGAAGGGGTGAAATAGTTTCAGAATCTTCACCCAAAACTGACACACTATCATTAAAGCTGATATGTCGAGATAATTTTCTATTCTCCATTTCTTCATTTATTTCATCAGCAGTTGTTTGAGGCACGGGAACTGCAAAGCTTCCACTCCGAGATTGAAGGCCTTCCAAACAGGAGACAGATGAGGCCCGACGCATTGGTGGTTCAATAAATAGTACATTTGTTGAAAATCGAGTCTTCTTGGAATCACGTCTTTGCACGTATCCATCTTTATACTCTAGCTCTTCTTCGTCATTCACTTTCATCGTCTTTTCAACAGATTTCATTGAAACTTTATCTAGCTCATTTTCAAACTTTTTCCGTTGACTTAATCGAAGACCAAGTATTTTTTCTGGTGCACGTCCTGAAAAGTGATTGGCTTTATCGAGTGGGTTTTAAAAGAAATGTGGAGAAAAATTTATTAAAGTTTTGAATTTAGATTGACTGGTCTAGAAAATTTGAAATAATCATCAAATCAAAAATGAGAAAATTGTTTTTGACTAGTGGATTCAATAAAACCTTTGAATTTGGCTTATTAAGCTGTCATCCAATTCAAATGAATTCGGTGCAGATTCGCTGTTAAAAGACAAATAAAATTAACAAACCTCTTGTTTCTTTCGGGCCACAAAAACAAACACATAGCAGCAGAGAAACCAATGCCAGCGGAATCATGGCAATTGAAACAGGAATCATAAAAAGTTCTAGCTGAAATCTGCTTGAACATGTTCGTTTTTCAATGTATGATTCACGTTTTGAACGCCTCTTTCTAATTTCTGTCGTTGCATTTGTTACATTTCCATTATCATCCACAGAAATATTTTCAGATGTTGAAATATTTAATATTCTTACAGTTTCATTATCAACAATGGCATCCCTTAAAAAATTATATGATATTTTAAAACATGACTTTTGAAAATTGCTTTCATTTTTTCTCATTAATTTATTTTCTATCAAATTCAAGAAAAGCGAACAGTTTTTTGCTCTTTCTTTCATGATGAAAGTTTCATTTTTTTTCTTATTTTCCGATTTTTGATTGAACCATCTCTTCCTTTTTTTCCGGTTCCGTTTTAATAATAATTATATTAAAATGTCATTAAACGACCTCGAAAATATTAGCACATAAAAAAATATTAAAAGATGGGTTTTTTATGAGAATTTTCTGTGTGTGTTTGAGAGACTTTTCTTTTCTAATTCTTTATTGCCTTGTTAAGCGGCGCAGTCTGTGAAAGAAAAGAAGGAACGTGAAATTTTCTTTGTAACGGTCATTTTTATAATAGAAAATGAAAAAGATAATGTGACGTGATAAGATCAAAGAATAATTTCTGAGAAGCATGCTACATTAAATGAGTTAAAGCATTAATCGCTAGAAATAAAGAATACCTGCATTATGTTGAGTTTACTGTAATCATTTTTCCACATATCTATCTTTAAAGAGGAATTAGAGAAAACTAAAATATTCCCAAATGGCATTTAGCATTAATTTATGTACTCAGAATTGTAAGAATTAATAATGCAAATGCAACTATGAAATCTTATCACTTAAAAAATCGTTCAGCAAAATAGCAATCTGTTGTTTTTTTAGTTCCCATGTGTTACATTACACCGACTTTGATACAAATTACATCATTGATATATTTTGTAACGCTTCATTTTTCTCTTTTAAGCAAAAAAGGTAACATTAAAGTAACAGTGTGCAAATTGCATACATAAAAAAGTTGCAATAATTATATGCTTATTAATTTTAGAAGGAAAAAAGAAAAGCTGCCACAAAAATTAAAAAGAACATATTTCATTCATTTTTTCGCAAAACAGGGGAGAAAAAAGAGAAGAAAGTAGTAGTTTAATGAAAGACGATTAAACTACGCTATTACTACTATTAAAGGTTGGCGCCTTTCTGTCGGTTAATTATACTTGCACGTATAAATAAAAAAGAGAGATGGGTTTAAAGAAAAAATACGAAACACAATGAAGGACAAAAAAATAATATTATTACAAGGTTTGTTAAGACAATCTTATCACAGAAAAAAGATACAATAAAATCTAATTCAAAGAATGGTAAATTGTTACTTTTAATTAGAAATAAAATTTTGTAAAATTTAATTTGAAGAAAGTTTGTAGGCTACTCAAAAACGGAAAGAAAAGGGACAACAAGTTTATTGTTACGGTTATCAATTTTGTAATGAGATCGGAATTTTTGTGTTTACGTAAAATCTACAGCAAAACAAGTGATAAACAAAAACAATAAATATTTGTGTTATACATTTTTAGGAATTTGAAATGTAAAGTAATGTTTGAAATTAAAAAACACAATAATTTCCTTAGAATTAAAAATTTAAAAGCATTTTGGAAGTACGAAAACGCGATTATCAATGACACAAATAGAATCCTTTCCTACTGTACATTTAAAAAAGTTACTGTAGTACAAAAACAGTCATTATTCAAATTTCAGTTTTTACAAATTTTAAATCCTATGAATTAAAGACGTAAAACAAAACTTACAGTAATTCAGTATCTGTGACATTAACAGCTAATACTTCATTTGCTTTACAATGTCCACCACATGATCGACATGCTGTTGCTGGAGCTTCATCACTTTTATCTACCACCAATAAGAACACATTTAAAGCAATTAACAAATAATAATAATAAAAATCCATTGAATGTGAAAACAGAAGAAGAAGAAGAACAATCAATTGTGAGTGTTCTTCTTAATGAACGATTTGTCGAAATTTTGTTTTTACACTATAAAATTATTTTTTTTAGTTTAAAAAAGTAAAAATTTCATGTTCATTGAAAAAGAGAGTCACGCATCATAGAGAGTTAAAAAGAACTACAAGGGGTCCCAATAGGGGGTTTCTTTTTTAAGGGGGTGAGAAGAACACAGAAGAAGAATGAGAATAATCGATTTCAGATGGAAACAATGAAGGCAAAAAATCGACCGCAAAAAATGAATGGAAAGTTTTTTTTGAGTATAATGATTTTTGCTTCCGGCGAGACACCGCCCATCAAAACCTTACCTGTGTTTTAAAAAAATTGAAAGATTTTTGTAAAACAAAAAGTTATCTCTCTTTTTTTCTTCTTTGGTCTGTCTTGTTTTGATACTTTTTTGAAGACTTCAAAAAAGTTACAGACGATAAAAAAATGACCATTAAAAAACGGTCAACAACAAAAAATGACCTTGTTACTTTTTTATTTTATTTTTGTGCAAAAAAATGGTTACCTAAAAATTAATACAAGAAATTTTGTAGAGATATGTCGTTTCAAATACCTGCAGTCCAAGACACCAAAAAATCAGCTCTTCAAAGATGAACCGAAATGCAAACTGAATCCTATCTTTTTCCAAAAAGAAGCAGGTAATAAGACAACCCATTTAAGCATTTCTACACATCCATGCCCTAAGGGTTTGTTCAAAACCCCTAAGCCAATTATCATCAAATCTTTCTTTGGCCTTAGAGACAGATATGTAATCCCATATCACATTATAACTAATGAATAAAAAGAAAAAGGTAGTATAAAAAATGACGTTTATTTGATATATTTCTAAAAAATAATAAGACATCAAAAAGTAAAAGTTAAACATGTTTTTTTATTTTTCAAGATTTAAAAAAACATAAGGCCGTTTTTTTCAGAACCGTTAAAAACTGAAAAATTATTGTAATGTTTTTCTTTGAAAAACAATAAATGCATATTTTTGTTTGTTGGTTGAAGAATAGAAAAGATCTTACAAAATTTGTGTTACAGTAATCTAGAAAAAAACAATGCATAAAATTGATATAATTCATCGAGAACCTTTTGATCATGAATCATTTAAGAATCACCTGTTCAAAAAACAACTTTGTAATAATCTTTTCGAGTATTTGTGTACTTAATTTTTACTCATTTATATCATGAAAAGCTTAACAGTTGAAAGCAAAATAGCAAAACAAAAAACATCTTTTGTTTAAACTTTTTTTTCAAACTTTTGAAAATAGCAAAAGCATTTGGCAAAAAGTCTCTTAAAATTTTTTGTTCGATTTTTGAAAGCAGCAGAAAAAAACCGAAAGAAAGAAGGACGAACTACTTTTTGTTTGGTTCCTCTCTCTTTGGAGTTGTTATTTTCTTCTTTTTCGTTGATGTTGGTGTATGTCACACGCTACTACTTTTTTCTTCTCCATCTTATTCATCATCTCCGTTGTTTTTGAAAAAAATTGATGGTTACAACAACCATTTCTATCTATTTACTTGGTTTTAATGGCATTTGTTGAAATGCTTGTCTGATGTTTACATCAATATAACAAAACCATTTTTGTGAAATATTTCTTTTCCAGATTTTACGCTTTCTATTTTGTAAATATATATCATTGATTTGTAATCGTTATAGCGATTTTTAGAAAAACGACGGGAATTTTACATATACCAATAATGATGGAAGTGGATAATGCAGAAATTACTATCCTTGATGATACTTCTACATCAACATCTTCATCCTCCAGATCATCATCAACTGTACCACATTTTGAGCAGCAAACTTTAAGTATGCTTTATAAACTTTAATGTGATACAATGATCCCTTTCCTTTTTTGCAGCTAAACATCGTCCTATTGCAAAAGGTTTTACTCCATCAGAAGCTTTACAAATTTATCGAAATAATTTGACTGCATTTGAACAGAATGAAATTTCAACATTTCATCGAATATATTTTACTGGTAATCTTATGCAAAAATTACAACCCGATAACCCTGCAACTGGTGGATATGATGATGCAAAAGGGAGCTATAGATTTACGTTACAGGTATAAAGCACTTTTCCTATAGATTTACATCACGGGTAAAATATACTTTTAGGACCACCTTGGATACAGATATGAGGTTTTTAAAAGTTTGGGCTCCGGAAGTTTTGGTCAAGTAAGTTATCATCGTCTACATTTTAGTACGCAAATCTAAAATAATACTTTTTAGGTGTATAAATGTTATGATCATAAAAGAAAAAATTCAGTTGCTGTTAAAATTGTACGAAGGTAATAATTACTAATTTGCATATTTATGACTTACATTGATGTCCCTTTTGCAGTACTCCAAAGGTTGCACAAAGTGCCGCAATTGAAGCTGACATTCTTTTACATTTAAATACTATCAATGGACCTGGAGGCAGTAATATTATAAAGCTATTGAATTATTTTGAATTTCGAGGTCATCAATGTGTAGTTTTTGAACTTATGGGTTTAAGCTTGTATGATATATTGAAGAAAAGAAAATTCAAAGGTCTTACATGTTCAGTAAGAATTTTGCACCCTTTTATAAAATATTACTGTACATTTTCTTTTAGCAAGTAAAGCCAATTGCAAATGAAGTTTTAATGGCATTAAATTTTCTTAAAGAACAGCAGATTGTTCACTGTGACCTGAAACCTGAAAATATTCTTCTTAGTAATGATAACACTGATAGAATTAAACTCATTGATTTTGGAAGTGCTTGTTATGAAGGAAAAAGTTGTTATACATATATTCAATCAAGATTTTATCGTGCTCCTGAAGTTCTCTTAAACGCATCTTTTGGTTCTCCTATAGATATGTGGTAAGCAATTTGTGGAAAGCATGCTCTTAATAATAATGCTTTTATAGGTCTTTTGGTTGTATAATTTATGAGCTTATTGCGGGATATCCATTATTTCCGGGTGAAAATCGTAATGATCAATTAAGTGTAATTATGGAATTAAATGGTTCGTTTTTCTTATCCATTCTTCTCTTCTTTTTACACTTTTATCTTTTGCAGGTTTACCACCCGCATCTCTTATTGCTCGAGGAAAAGCAAGTGCAGATTATTTTCGAAATGGTGGTCAACCAAGATATTGCCAACCTACAAAGCTTCCAAATGGTACTGTAACGTATATTCCAAATAAATCTCCTAAAGGTAATCCAAGAGTTACTCCTGGTGAAAAATCATGGGATACTGTATTGAAGACAAGAGTATGTATTTTATTCCTTTGTACAATCTTGTATACTGTATTTTATTATTTTAGATTGAATCAAAGCTTGTTCACTTTTTATCTAGATGTTTGGAATATGAACCTGCAAGAAGATATCAACCTATTCAAGGTATTTCCGTTTTTGCCATTAATTTTAAAAATTACTTTTTACATTTTTAGCAATGATGGATCCATGGTTAAAAGATCCGGTAGAAGTTATTACAATTGATTAAAGAAAGAAATCTTATACATTTTATATGCTTTTTTGTTATTATTGTTATCATCCTGTGCTAGTCTCTTCCATCCAATCCCGTGCTTGAATTCATTTTTATACCGTTTTTCATCCTTTTTACGCTTTTATATGTTTCCATGAAAGTTTTGAAATTTCTCTTTTTTTATTTTAAGTATGTTTTATTGTTTTTCTATTTTGCAGTAGGTATAGTATACTTGGTACAAATGTACACGGTCTCAAAAATTATAAGAAAAAATAATTCCCTCTTTTTTCTTTATCTCTTTTTTATTGTTGTTTATTGTTTGTTTTTTATTTCACGGATATGTAATTATATATGATGATTTAAAAAAATAGTTTTTTCGAAAAAATAAAAATCATTTTGCTTTTGTATTAACAGTTTTACCGAAGAGAGTACGGTAGTTTAACATCTAAATTTGTTTTTACTGTTAAAAAATAGAATTGACATCATTATTTTTTGACGACAAAGAATAAAAAAACAAAAGCATGACGATGAAAACAGTTGGTGCTCAATCAACTTTGGACTTATTTTTGTTTAAAAGTTCTTTCTACTTTTTTTGCTCTGCAAAAAATTTTTTCCTTGTGTTTTTTCTGAGCAATCAATAATCACGCTTTGTTATAACTTTTATTTATCGAGAAAAATTGTTTAACATTTTATTTTGGTTGTTGTTATGCCTTTTTGCTACAAACCTTTTATACACTTTTAACCGTGTAAATATATATCCTCCGCGCTTTGTTTATTTATGTTTTAATTAAGCGCTTCTTAAATTTCAGATTTGTATATATATTTTTTCAATGTGTTATTAAAATTTAATAACTTTTTGTAAACTTTTTGTTTACAAAATTAAAGTTATTAAAAAACAAGAAGATGCTTCGTGGAATCGGGAAAGCTGTTTATCGACTTGGTCATGAGGTTTCTATTTTTCTTCTTCTCAAAGATCGATTTAATTCATTTAAAACTAGTTTTCAAACCACTGTTGTTTTTTTATAGGCAGTTATAAGAATACAAAATGCAAGACTCATTCCTTCAAATAAAGCTGCATTCAAAGCTATTAAACCAGCAACAAGAAAAATAATCAGTCAAGCTGCAAGGACTCCATTATCAAGAAATCCATTTTTAAGAACTGTAAGTTTACATATCTTTTTAAAGTAATCTAAAACGAATGTATGTTGTAGTTTCAACAAGCAATTCGTAGTAGCCGTCTATTTTTACGGCCTTTTGCAGCAATCCATTTACAACAATTTTCTAATTTTCATGAACGTGAGCGGCATCGAAATCGTTTTCGGGGACTCTATAAACTACATCGACGTAAAAATGTTGGAGTTATTGAAAGAATTCGAGTATGTTTTTCTTGACTGAAATCGTTAAACGATAATTACTTTTTTTAAGGATGTCTTTAATACAAATGTACGGTACAATAAAAGTCTCCTGGATTCAGAATATCCAAATCAACTTAATGGATATGAAATTGGTATATATTTGTTTAAAATGTTTGTAATAACATGAATGATATTTAGGTAATCATATTGCATGTGGTTGCTCAGCTGCTGTTTATGAACTTCGAAAAAAGAATCCTGATGCACAATTTAATGCTTTATCACTTCAAGAATCAAATTTAAAAGAATTTCCATTAGCACTTAAAATTATGTTTAATTACAATTTTGAAAGACCAGAACGATATTTATGGGAAGAAATGGGGCCGGAATTAATTCCATTAACTGCAAAATTGGCAAAAGGGAAAATGGGAAAGTAAGAATTTATAACAGTAATTGTACGTTTATAGTGTTCTTTTTTTAGTATTAATTTTTTACCAAAGAATCATCCAAATGTTATTAAGCTTCATACAGCTTTTACTGATATAATGCCAATTTTACCTGGTGCAGAAGAGCGATATCCAGAAGCCCTTCCACAACATACTGATTACATTGCACTTGATCATGAATCTAGAACATTATTCATTGTAATGAAAAGATACCGTATGACACTTCGAGAATATATGTTAACACAAAAACGAAATTATTGGACTTTGCGTGTAATGTATGGACAACTCCTTGAAGCTATTGTCTTTTTATATGAGCATTGCATTTCACATCGGGATATGAAATCAGATAATTGCTTAGTTGATTTTAATTTTGAAGGTTTGAATATCTTTTGTGGATTACAGTATAATGTGAAATTAAATATTTTAGGAGAAGTCCCACATTTGGTTTTAAGTGATTTTGGAAGTGCTTTATCAAATGGTTCATGGAAAGTTAAGTATTCAGAAGACGGCGTAGATTTGGGTGGAAATTTATGTCTACGTGCACCTGAAATTCGTCGAGCAAAATCTGGTCCCGGAAGTGAAGTAAATTTTGAAATGGCTGATACATGGGCCGCTGCCACATTGGGTTATGAAATGTTTACAAGGTAATGGAATACTGTAGTTGAATAACTTATCTGTATTTTTATAGAATAAATCCATTTTATTCTCGAATGAGTAGTGAAACATATGAAGAAGAAGAAATTCCAGCACTTCCACGACGACTTAATTATGCTGTTAAAAATGTTACATATCAAATGTTGAAGATAAATCCCGATCAAAGACCAAAGCCACATATTGCTGCAAATGTTATTTCAATTTCACTTTTCCGATATGGACAAGATGTTAAAGTATTTTTGGAAGAATGTGGTGTCTTAATGGGTTGGAATACAAAAGAGCTTAAAAAATCCTTCAGCAAGACTTTAAAAACTGTAAGCTTTTGACTATTTTGTAGAGCTACAGTATCTATTATTTATAGCTCGGAAGTCATATTGAAAAGAAGCTTGATTATGTTACAGAATTATACGCAGCTGAAACAATTCTTTCAAAACTTATAAGCCCTAGAATTATTTCTCCTGCTGAACTTCAGGTAAGCATATTTGTTTTTCGTGTTTATTAGTGTTCTTTGAAAAAAGACATGTTTTTGTTTTTTTTATCAAAAAAGGCATTAATTATTATTATTGTTTTTTTAGTTACGAGCAACTTTTCTTGCTCGATTAAATCGTGATGATATTTGGCCAGCAATGGAATACTTTTTCGATGAAGAATCTTATCGTGAACATTCAAATAATGGCAGCAATTATTCAAGTTCATCTGCTTCAATGAAAGGTGGTGGCAGTGGACGATATACTCCTTCTTCCCCTTCAATGTTGAATGGATTGATGTCACCGAAATAGTCTAAAAAGCAGACGAAAGAAAGGAAAAACGTTGAAGTTGATAAGATCGATTTTAAAGATGAAAAAAGAAAAGTGTTTTCCGTCCTCGTCATTCTTTCTCACTCTCTATCTTTTTTGCTCACATTATTTTTGTAAATATTTTTACCTCTCTTTTGTTTTGTGCCATGTCCACTTTTTGGCATTAGGTATTTTATGATGTTAGGACAATTTAGGTGCAGATCTTTATCTGCCGATCTGTCATGTATCCTTTTTTATTTTTTATGCGTGGTTATTTATTTTTATGTACAAATTTAGTTTTATTTCTTTTCTATTCATTTTCTTTCATTTTTTAGTTAGAACAAACATAAACAAAAGTATCAATTTTTTTGATTTTGATTTGTATTAAAAAGAATTTGTTGTTGATGAACAAAAGAGTTTTAAATAATCTCACGCGAGAGCGATACTTTTTTGGTAAAAACGAGTTAAAACTCGGTGGATCCTTATTTGATTTAAATTATTATCACACTTAATTATTATTATTTGTTATGTTAGGCAAAGATTACGGTACTATCAAAGATTACAGTACCAATACTACAGTAGCAGCATCATCAACAACATCTCAATTAACATTTTTCAAGTATTGGCTGTTGATTAACAATATATCTGATAACGCATGGAATAAAACAAAAGAATATTTATTTATTGAAAACAAAAAAACAAATAATACTAATTCTGAAAAAATTCAATTATTACCATTACACGGTGCTCGAAGTTCTGCAAAAAAGTTTAATGTAAGTTTTTTTGGTGTGGATTACTGTAGGCATTTTGAAAGAGTAATCATGAATTTTAAATTACAAGTAGTAAAATGCAAAACTGTATTATTCATTGTTTCCCCTTCAGAACTATGAACAAAGGTCAAAAAAAGTGATAAATGTTTCAAAAAAAAAGGTAGTCGCTTTTGCGTCATAAAAGCGTTAAAAAAACGATTTTACATTTATTAAAAAAATTTAGTGACTAATAAAAAAGAGGATGGGAGCAAAAAACCTATTTATAAATTTAGTTTTTGAGATCCATTTTGAAACAAATTTTATTATTTATTGATTTAAAAAGATTAATACCTACGAAAAAAAGCAGTTGTTTCTCTACTGGTGTGAATCAACCCAATACCTTCTTTTTTTAAAAAGGATTCTATTTTTTAAAAAAAGTTTTTTTTTGTTAGAAAAAAACAATGTCGAAAACAGCTAAAGTAAATACGGAAAAATCTGAAATTGAGGTAACCATTTTTTGTTTCCTGTAAAATAAGAAAAAAATGTTAAAAAGTTTAAAGTTTCTTTTTTTGTTTTTTTATTTTTGGGACCCAAAGTAGAAGTTTTGAGAAAAGAAAAGAAGATGAGTCATCAGAAGAATAATAGTCAAAACTAATCATTTCCAATCATCATAGGGCGTCATGTGTGTTTGTAACTCGTTCTTTGACAAACTTTTTAAAATTTTTTGATTTTTGAAACAAAAAACATTCAACATGAGGCATTTTTAAGAAATTCACATTCTGTTTTTTTTAAGATTTGGTCTAAAATCGATCAATTCATTTCAATTTGTTTGATAAAAAATAAATGGATTATATTGCTTCTTGCTGCTATCAAAAAGTTAAAAATAGCATTGAAAATTTAGAAGTTAGTGACAGCTAGAGAAATAGATTTTAACGTTAAAATAAACTTTTGTAGTAGTAATTTTTTATTCAACAAAATTACTGTAACTTTCTTTTTTAGATGAGACGTGGTGGATATAATAATTTGGAGAATGCTCGATCGGCAACGGAGTCTTCACTATTTGATCTACCAAATAATATGATAAATTTTAACGAAAGAATGACGCAGCTGGATGACAAAGATCGGGATAATCTTCAAAGACTCCGAAGACATTTGCAGTTCTTTTTTCTGGATCCAATGCAAAAATTCAGAATTCGTCGTCAATTTCCATTCAAACTTGCACTACAAATTTTTAAAGTTGTAATTGTGTCGCTTCAATTAATACTTTTTGCGCAACTTCGAATATCACATGTTGATTTTTTGGATGAAACGGTTACGGTTATGCGGCATAAATTTTTAAAGAACTGGGATGACTCACGTGGTTTGTTTTTGCATTACTGTAACTTATACTCTAATGCATGAATATTTTAGATGCTGTTGTATATCCACCTGAAAGCGGAAGATATGCTGTATTTTCAAGTGATGAAATAATACAGCATTTTAGTCATATTGTTACTGCCGTAAGTTATTATTATAATAATGTTGAATACCGTAGATCTATTATTTATTTTTCTGTTACTAACTAATCTATATTTTTAGTATTATAATATTGGAAATGAATCATTTGCATCATTCAGTTATGACACTTCAATACCTCGACCGGGATTCCTTGATAAAGATGATCACTTTTCACATATTCCACCATTAGATTTAAGTATTGAAAGAATTGCCGATGTATTAGTTGAAAATGATACATATGTTTTTGATGTTAGTGAAGTTACAGGTTTGATTTTAATTTTTCTACAACAGCTAATAAAACACATTTTTAGAACGTTTTAAATTAAATTTTTCACATGCAGAAATTGAAAAAATCAAAGATAATCCAATGAATATTCGGCAATTTTTGCATGATCGAAATATTACTTTTAAAGCAGAAGATGCTTTAATTATTTCCAAGGCATCTCTAAAATTTAATCTTCGAACTATTCATTTCTCTGCAGCTTCAACGGATCAAAAGCCTGAATGTTATTTAATTAGAACTGAAATAACATTTGATAATTCAAGGCATAGTGGACAAGTGTTTGTTCGACTTAATACTCTCATTTCATATGTCAATCTTTGTAATGGAAAAGTTCTTCAAGGTTTGTATTTTGTATTAGTTACTGTAAATATATTGTAAGTATTTTAGTTGGACCATATTCTGCTGATTCAATTATAATTTCGGTTGTTGATATTGCAGTATTAATTTGTTGTTTGGCATCTCTTTTGCTATGTTCTCGAGCTTTAATCAAAGCATATTTATTACAAATTGAAACACAAAGATACTTTTTAAGAATTCTTGGAATTGAACTCCAGTGGTCAGATAGATGGGAATTTTTAAATCTTTGGTATGTTATGATTGTAATCAACGATGCTTTTATTATTCTTGGAACAATTGCAAAGATATCTATTGAATTCAGGGTATGTTTTTTTAAATACCGAATACTTTTCTATATAATATTGTTTCAGGATTTTGATTCAAGCTTATTTACACTTACGGGTATTTTACTCGGTCTTGGTGTACTACTTGTTTATTTGGGGCTATTCCGATATTTGGGATTCTTTAATCAGTATAATGTTTTAATGTTAACTCTTAAAAAAGCGCTTCCAAATATTCTTCGTTTTATGGTTTGTACAATTATTTTATATCTTGGATTTTTACTTGCTGGCTGGGTTATCATTGGACCATATTCTATTAAGGTTAGTTTTTATTTATTTTTAAAATAAAACTACATTGTAACTGTACAATTAATTAAACAAAACATTATAATTCTCTTCTGTTATAGTTCCGAACACTTTCACAATCATCTGAAGCATTATTCTCATTATTAAATGGTGATGATATGTTTGCAACATTTTATACAATAAATGATTCAAATACAACGATTAATATATTTGGAAAAGTATATATTTATATATTTGTTGCATTATTTATTTATGTTGTACTTTCACTATTTATTGCAATTATTATGGATGCTTATGAAGCTGTAAAAGAACTATGTAATGAAGGACTTAAAGTTGAAAGATCATCATTGAAAGAATTTCTTGCCTCTGCACAACCACCAGATTTTTCAACTCCAGATGTTAGGGAAGAATGTAAGTTTAACTTCTATAGTAGTTTATAAATCTAACAAACTGCATGTTTTAGTTGCTGCTGATCGACTGCTACATCTAGGTTTGTAAATAAAGATTATATATTTTTGGTGATGGTGATCTTTAAACATTATTTTTCTTCTAACACTTTCATTTAAAACTAACAAAGTAAGCTTTTGCTATCTCCCTCGTTTCTGCAGGATTAATTTACTTTTTCAGGCACCTCTTTTATTCTTCGATCTCGACAAGAGCTTGGTGAAAATATATCTGAGATATGGCAGCGTTACCGTAATCGTTCTTCGTCTCATCAACCATCCAATACTGCTACAACTCCAAATACTTTTGTAAATCCTTTACATTCTTCTAATCAAAATGGTGATGCTCCTGCTGCTGTTGCTATGAATCAATTACCACAAAATATTCTTCAAAATTCTTAACCAAAAATAGATATACCGTAATCTTTTGTTTCATATCATTCTCTCGCCTTTTGTTTTTGGTACTGGTTCTATATATCACTTTTTTTACTTATTATTGTTTCATTCACTATGTGAAAGCATTAATCCACTTTACTCTTTTAACTCGTTACTAGCTTTCAATCATTTTTAATGGGTAAAACGTTTTTCTATTGTTGTATATTATAGAAACGAGACACTTGTTTTTTTTAATTGTTGTATGTTTGTTTTGTTTTCTTATTACTATTGTACTTTGACAAATTTTTATTGTTTTTGAATAAAATTACTATTGTATACTGTATTAATAATTAAATTTTAGTTTAACAAACACTAAAAACTGTAGAAACCGCTTTAAACTTTAAAGTAATGTACCTAAGAAACATATTTTTGGCATCGATGGATTTGATCACTACTCTGCTGAGTTAATATGCTTTTCATATTTAAAATTTTATCTAAATTTCAATGAGTTATAAAAGACATGATATACTTGTTGCAATACTGATTAGAAAATATAAAAAACACAATAGTAAAACGCAAAATCAATATTATAACTAATGCTTTTAGAAGGGCACATATCTCATGGTAATCTGAAAAAGTTGATTGAAAACATAACTGGATTATCTAAAAACGACAAAAAAACATGAAAAAAAGTTAAAAACATTCGTGGAAACTCGTGAAAATTCGTGTAAAATTTAGCATGTTTTTCCACAGTTTTCCACGATTTTTTCCCTTTTTGTTCCGTTTTACATTTTTGCGCAATTGCACCCCAATATCCCTTTTGACCTCCTCTGGAATCCATGCAACATCCCCAACCCCGAAAAACGACACAGAAATAAAACAAAATTTAAAAAATTCGTGGAAAATTGTGGTAAATCGTAGAAATTCGTGGAAAGTCGTGTAAAAGGTTTTAAACTTTTTTGTTCCAGACGGGGTCAAAGGGTATATGGGGCCTAAAAGTAATATAGATCTGTTCAATTCAACAGCAGTTCCACAAACTCATCAAGTCAGCGGTCTTGTTCATTCACTTATATTATTTAATTAATTTTATATTATGTTTAACCTTTATTTTTTGGGCATTGCAAATAAATAAATCCAATGACTATTTGCTAAAATGGTTTAAAGTTACAGAGCTTCTGTTGTATAATTTCGTCTATAAATATTTTCTTAGAAATTTAAAAAAGATATTTTTCAAACGACAGCTTTAATTTGAACTCTGCATACTTGTGGGATTTTTGTGTTTGCTTTTTCTTTCAACCTTTTAAACTTCAGCTCTCTTTGATCCTTCTTTTTTTTCAGCAAACAAAAACTGGTCTTTTTCCGTTGTGTGTTTTCTCAATGATTCATGTTTTTTCTTTTCCTCGAAAAAAATAAGAGAGAAACGTATTTATTTTTTAGAAACCATTGTTTCTCGTAAACTCTCGTCATTTTCTAATTTTGTAAAAAAATAATGTTGTCATTAATTTTATTTTTTGGTTTTATTGTTTCATTTTGTAATGGAGTATTTCCATCCACGGCAGGCAAATACGGACAGCTGATAGATGTTGCCCGACAAATGCAAACTTCTGTAAATACTCAAAGTGGTCAACTGTATCATTTAGATGGAGGGTAAAGTTACAGCTAAAGTTGAGTGATTCGATATTTGAAGACTGTTATAGAATTGCCGATCAAAGGACGCTGTCATCAATTGATCGAAATTTAACATCCCTTCGAAATCCAATAAGAGGATTAGAAGGTTTTATGTATCGATTACAAAAGAATCAGCAGCAATCCGTTAATAATGCATTACAGCCATTATCGTAAGTATTGTTTTAAATTTTAAAAACGTATTGATTCATTGCTTTGCAGAGACAGTCAATCAAAAATAAAAAATCCTCCAAAAGCTTCAACGCTGGTTAGAAGTGGAAAGTTACAAACAGCATCAGCGAGACAATGGCTTCAAACATGTTCAACATTTTTACAATCAGCAATTAAAACTTTAACATCAATCAATAATGTTGATGAAAGTGGAAGGCAGTCTCCTCCTGCAAATAATGATGCAAAATCTCTTACAAATATTTATGGTTAAATAGTAACAGTAAATAAATTCTAAATTTTATACATAAGTTTTCTACAAAATTGGTTACAAATGAAACCTTCAAAAAATCTATGAAGACTATTATTCTCTTTTTTGATGAATGCAGTTTTTAGAAAATATAACGTAAAAAAAATCGAAAGTTTTTCTTTTAATAATTCGTACTTTTTTATGATATAAAACCTAAATTTAAAATTTTATCTATCCGCTGCTATTGATGGTGTCACGGTAATTTGGTTTCTTGCTCGAGTTGTTGCCGTATAAGCAGTAATAACTTTTGGGCTATGTGAATGAAATTCGATGAATTGAAAGCATCGATTACGGTAATCTCGATTAAATGCAAAATATACAAATGGTGAAAGTGCTGAATTAAAACATGCCTAAATAGTATTTATGTTTGCTAAATAAAGGTCACGGTAATTTAAATTATACCATCCAAACAGCTGGCTTCGAAATAGCATTATCAACTTCTTTAACCCATACAGAGAAGATTGAAATTAAATTTGTTACACTTACAAGTATGGTAGAAAGTAATGAAATGCAAAGATAATACCGTATTTTTCGGATATGATTTAGCCGAGATCTAAAAAACACAAACGTTGATTCATTAATCAAAGAAGGACACAAACGCTTGCGGAGTTTTTTTCAGTGTTAACGCTTTAATGTATGCCATTAAATTAAATATAAATCCAAACATGTAACAAAATACATTTGTTGCATATATAAATGTACCGTATACTTTTGAAAAAGCTGCTTTCCTTCCACAATAATATAACACATTTCCGGCATCTCGAGATGAAAAAGCTAGCGTAAATCCTACCATTAAAGAAATCAGTACAAATAATACCGTAACCAAAATTATATACTTTGAACTAAAAAAATTACAGTCTGTATTTATTTGTGCTTGATGTGTCACGTGTTATTGCGGAAGTATATTGCTATTTTAAAGATCCCGCAATATTGCAGTATTATTAAAAACTTGTACTCTAAAATAAATGAGCTTAATAAAACTTACTTCCTTTCAAATTTGTCTCGGTAAAACATGGGATACATTATTGAAACCGCTCTTTCCATACCCATGCAAAATTGTATAATTGGTGGCCATAAGTCACCTATAATACAAGAAAATATATGAATAATAGCTTTGCTTTAAGTAATTACAGTCATCAAGTATTGACAAATTATTAATGCAATTTTTTAAAGTAAGCGTTACAGTGTTTATTAGAAATTTTTTTCAGAAAGAAACAAAGTGCGCTCTTTTGGCCATTTGTTTATGTATGCCAACGCATTTCGGCTTCTATTTTTCTTTTTTTCAAAAAGCTGCTAATATTTTTACGAAACTTTTTGCTTTCAACAAAAAAGCAAGAAACTCTGTAAAAATGCTTGTAAGTTATTTTTTATATCTTTTAAACCCCTTTAAATATATTTCAATATTTTAGCTTCCACTTTCATTAATCAAATGTGCTCAAAATAGTGCTATGTTGATTGAATTAAAATCTGGTGAAACGTATAATGGACATTTAGTTTCTGTTGATACTTTTATGAATATTCATCTAAGAGATGCAATTTGTACTTCAAAAGTTTGTTTTTTAGCTTTTGCTTTACCTACAATACTAATATTGGTACATATTATAGGATGGAGATGTATTTCATCGAGTACCAGAAATATTTATTCGTGGAACTTCAATCAAAGTATTTCGAGTATCTCCAGAAGCAATGACGAAGCTACGAGAAGATTCAAAGAATATGCGTCAGAATCAACGACAAAATAAACAATTCAAGAAACAAATGAATCGGGGCGGTGGTGCTCCACGTGGTGGTGGTCGTGGAGGCGGTGGTAATCATGGAGATAGAAAAAGACCTCATGGTGAAAATGGATCTGATGGACCTCCAATGAAAGCTGGCCGTGGAACTTTTCAAAAAAGAGGGCGCTAATATATTTTTTATTTGTGAATTTTTTTGATCTCTTTTTTATGTATTTTATGTTAATGCTGCATGTTGGCAGGTATCTTTTTTTTACAAAAATAATAATAAACTATTTTTACTTACCAATTCCTTGCATCCATAGCCACGGCTCACATCCACAATCCCATGAATTTCTTATTGGAATTAAATGTGTTTCTAATATATTACTGTAAAGATTTTTTCGATTAATACCCATCATTATCTTTGAGACTGTATTAATTAGATCAGCAACAGCTAAGACGGTTAAAATCTAAACCAAAGTGTGGAATTAGCATTTATCTTAAGTCTTAGAAACAAACCTTATACATTATTCTAAATTTGGCAGTGCTAAGAAAGATAAACAAATTTGTTGCTGCAATTATAGTACAAAATGTTCCAAGGATTACATTTACCGTATGAAATGCCACCAATGCATCCATTCCATGTACAAATTTATCATCAACTTTTTCATATCTATTGATTACGGTCGTCGTTGTCGTTTGATTCATATTTAATATATTTTTGTTTGTTTACCACACAGATCCACTTTCACAACTGAAAAAAAATACAAATGTAATTTTGTAATAATAATTTGTTTTTTATTTTAAGCTAGAAAAAAACAGTAGTTTTTAATAGAGGGGGTGTTTAACGATGCTTGTTATGGTCATGTTTTTCTTTTGATGTAACACAGGAAATTATAATGTTGAAAAACAGGTGCTATTTTTTTCTAATTTTACCCTAGATTGCTTTAAAATTTTGCAAAATTCTAAGAAAGGTCTGAATGAACTAAAACAGTGAAAATATGATCAAGGACAAATTCACAAAAGCTTTATACCTCTACAGTAACTCTATACCTTTTTATCAACAAAATACGTTTTTTTGCTATCATTTGCCTTAAAATATTATTTATTTACAATTGTTGGTTCTACCATGACTCCGGTAAAAGTTGATAAAATAATAAGTTTTTATTTTTCAAATGTGGTAAAAAGGAATAAAACACCCGCAAAAATTTTTAAAAAAAGAAAAGATCTTTGCGGTTGTTTAGCTTGTGCAAAAAATGTTTACAACCTGCAAGTAAAGGAAAAAGATAAGGTTGCTGAGTGTTTTTTGCTGCGGACGAAAATTACAGCTTTTTGGGAAAAATGTTGTTGAAGGGTACTGTAGTATTATAATTGGTTAAAGCTTAAATTCGGCTTTAACATTGAGAAGAGAAAGAGAGACAGAATTAAAGTAAAACAGTTTTTTGGTTACTGTAATTTCGTACCGTAATTCTCCATGAACAAATTTTTTAAAAATGAAAACATTTAAAACTTACAAAACAATTAAGGAAATGTAATATTGATTATAGCAGATTACTGTATATCACACATTCTATTTGATGTTGTCGTCAGAAATAGTACAGTAAAATAAAAGTTGAGGAATGACTTCTTTTAAATTTGTTCAAAGGTTGAAATAGAAATATGACTGGAAGAATATTTTTTTGTTGAACTTCTTAGTATATCTATATAATAGAAGTTGCTTTGATTTTATTTCTGCTTCTTCTTCTTTAATTGAGGCCTTGAATATTCAGCTAATACATAATTAATACTTTTGTCTTTATTTTGAAAAAAAGCATGAGAGTGACTCCTTTTCAATGATAGTTGGTTGGCACTTATTAAAAATTGGTAAAAAGTTATGGAAAATAGAAAGAAATAAATTAACCCTTTGAAATTCTATTCCTTTGAAGCCACTACACACAGTACTTAAATTTTTTCATTATAGCTATTATACATAAATTATTATTAAAATATATCTAAGAGGGGCCGTTTTTATTGACTGAATGAAAAAAGAGAGGAAATACATGTGGGTGCCAGATGATGAATGTAAAATAACGATGTCAATGCAATTAAAATTTTGAAGCATCTGTCATCTTCTGAAAGTGAGTCTTTTTTTAGTAGTTCTTTTATTGCAAAAAATGTTTCATTTTAAATTTTGAACGCTAGTCAAAAAAGAATTTAAGAGTTAGCAAAATGGCATCGAGTAATATTGATTTTGATACATCGTTTTTTTCCACAATGGTTATCACAGAAAGCATTGCATTTTTGATAGGATACTGTATTTAATGTGAGCGTCATCCACTTCGCCATTATTCTTTTAATACTTGAATTTTATCATATCTGATTTTAACATATTATAATTTACTAATGTTATTTATCTATTTCCCTCTCAAACATATCCAAACAAATTAAAAAACTCTTAATTAATTTATAGTTTTGTGCAAAATAAAAAATACATAGATGATTGCAAAAATGTTAAAAATACAAAGATGAAAAGAGATGAGATACAAGTAAATGGAAGGTTATTGTTTTTAATAAACAATGGTACAGAAATTTGGAGCTTCTGGAGCTGATTCAAGTGCTGAAGCAGTTGTGGCTTCATCAGATGATGGAGCAGGGGTTGAAGCAACCGCGGAAGAAGAAGAATTAGAACGTCCAGAGCCAAAAAGTTGAGCAAGTTGATCACCAAATAATTCTTTAACTTGTTGTTGAAGACTTGATTGGAGTTGCTCTTGGTATTTAGTCATTTTTTGATCAAAATCTTGGAGACGTTGAACTTCATCAGAAGTTAAATCACGAGCATATTCATTACCAACATATACTTTTCCATTCTAAAAAAATTTTGTAAAGATCATTAAAAGTGTTAGAGATACTTACTTGAACTTTGCATCCATCAAAGATATATTGAGTTGTGATATCACCAGCGCAGAATGAAGGCTTTTGTGGTGGTTTTGGAAGTGATGAATTTGATGATGAGGATGATGCAGAGGATACATCAGATGACGAAGAAGAATCATCATTACCATTTTCCATTAAAAGCATACCAGTTTGTCCTTGTCCAGAACCATTTTGGCGGCGTTGTTCCATTAATTCTTGACGACGTTGTGCAATAACTTTTTTGATTTCTTGCTTGAAAGATTGAAGTTGTTGTTCGTAATCAGCAAACTAAAAATGATAACAATTAAAAAAGAACGTTTTGAAATGATCAATTTTCATACTTCCTCTTGTTCTCCAGACGTAAGATTTTTTTCAAATAAACCATTAATAAATAATTTATTTCCAGTAACAACACATCCAAGATTACCACCAACAGATGAGAGAACACCTCCAAAACCTGCGAATCTTTTAGCAGGATTAGCAACAGCACAGGCAATAAGCGCCAAGGCACAAAGAGTAAAGTATTTCATCGTTAATTAATCTGAAAAAGAAATGAGATAATTAGAAATTGAGGCAACAAAGATATACATCTACATGAATACCACGGAATAAATAAAAGCAAATGATAAAAAAAGACGAAGAGAAAAAAAACAGCAATGAAAAAATGCCCGATCAAACATTTGTCCAACAAAAAAAAATTCTCGAAAGTTCCTCTCTCTCTCGCGCTTTCAATGGACCCTTCTCTTTCTCATGAGTTCACTCGCGCTGATAACCAAGGCTTGGAAATGACCGACTAACGATCACACGCAACACAAAAAAAAATGTTGCGCACAACTTTTGTTGCAAGCGACAGGATCAGCCACAACAGTTTTTCTTTTTTTGTTGACTGGCCATCACATTTTTTTTCGTTTGTTGGCCGCAACAAAAAAAAGTTTTGCTTGATCACTAAACTGTTGCGGTTGATCACTTTTTTGAAGAAAAAAGAATGCTTTTTCCTCTCTAAAAAAGAGAGAGACACACGCAGCTGACAGACAAAAGTGATCGGCCACAACAATTTAGTGATCAAGCAAAACTTTTTTTTTGTTGCGGCCAACAACCTCGCAGCCAACTTTTGTGTTGTGCGCCCGGCTGCACACAACAGAAAAAGAAAAAAGTTGTTGCCAACAGATCGCGTCCAACAAATGGGCTGTTGTGTTGACTGACTGCGGCCTATTTTGACTCAACTTCCAAGCCTTGCTGATAACTATCACCTCGCTCGGCCTAGCTTGCGCAAATAAACAACAAACAAAAATGGTTAAAAAATCTGGCAAATTCTATATAAAAATTAAATACAAAATCAAACACGTAATCCAATTTGATGTGTTTGATTTTGTTGATTGAAATAAGAGAGAAATGATGCGAGAAGAAGAGAGACCACAAAAATAATATTGCGTATACAGATAGGTGTGTTTGCGCATTGAAGCGTCAAAACTCGGTCACTTCCGAGGGGCTTTATATCCCAAATTTTTTTTCGGGAAAGTAAAAAAGCTCCGCCTTTTTTCTATCCCTTTCCTTCCTTTTCGCGATTCTTTCTTCTTTGATGAAATAGACAGAGAGAGAGACCAAATTCAACTAGTTTTTTCCTTCTTCCTGACTCTCTCTCTCTATTGTTGATGAAAAATCAACCACAAAAAATACGTGAGTCATTTTGAAAATAAAAAAAGGGATTAATGTTTTTGTTTGAATGAGGGAACAGAACAAGACAAACATGTGAAGAATAATAGTAGCCGTGATCATTGCATATTGTTGTTATTGATGAAGATGATAGAGAGATGGATTAATGAAGATAATTATCGGCTTTAAATAAATCTATTGCGTTTACGATTGTGATTTCAAAGGTCAAAAACACTTTATCATAGAAAGCGAAGGATCAATCTAGAAGCATTTTTTTTTGAAGGCGAAAGAAGAAACAAATAACACCTGACGCATCATAAAAGGGCTTCATTTGATTCATTGATGCTTTTTTGATACTATTGCCTAAGGGAATAGATGATGATTTCATTGCAAAAAATATGGATGTTTTGAAACAAACAAAAATAGATCTTTTTCCAAACAAATTATACTTTTTTAGGATTACGTGTACTTTTGTACAAAAATGCAAATAAAAAATTCATGAATTTTTGAAGATCGTTGTTTTGATGGTTTCTATTTGGATATTTCATCAAAAATACATCAAAACAATTTTTTGCAGAAAAACGTTAAAAAATAAGTGTTTTTCTCCTCCTTTGAAATATATTTCTTTTCTTATTAGACGAACACTGTTGATCCATGAAGTTTCAAAAAAAAGAAAACTTGGTAGGAAAAAAAACAAAAAATACTTGCTACAAATTTGTGTGAACGTAAAATATGCGAGTTCTTTGACCTTTTAGAAGGCCTTCTAAAATGACCTTGAATTCATGCATAATCTAGCAACAATGTTAGACTTGACAAGTTCTGAGATATTTTAACAAATGTTCGGAAACACTTCTATTCTTTCAATAAAAAAACTGTTTTATCTCCTCTAACAGCTGTATTTTTAGTCTTTTCTGACCTTTAAGCGTGTCCTTGAAGTTCATCCTTTTAATGGTAGCAATAGTATGTCATGTGAAATCTACAAAAAAAATGCATTTAAAATTCGGCAAAATTTTTATTTGTCAAACACAAAAATATTTCGAGAAGTTCAAATAAAAACTTTTTTATTGTATTTTTTTGAGAAAATAAAAAAAACAGTTTTTAAGTAAATGTAAACTTATAGTTTTTTGTTATACAGAACTTCTGTAACAGAAGGGAAATAAAAAAGTAAAAGTATTTCCTCGGAAAAAAAGAAATCAAAATCTTTTTTGAGACAAAGTTTGATGGAAAAAAGAAAAGCATGAATTTTGTTTGCACAGGTTTTTATGATGATGATGATCCACTTTGCTTGCTTACAAAAACTATCAATGTATGTGTCTGATGTAGATCCATGCTTGCTTTATCGTTGTCGTCACTCTTGAGGGGGTTCTCTTTTTTAAAGAAGAATAATTTTTACACAAAAATTTTAAAATATTTTGAGTGTTTTTGTTTTTTAAATTTTGTGGGCGCAAACAAAAACAGGTGTGCAAAAGCGGAGTTTAAACTGATGGAGATAAATCGGGATTAAGCCTTATTTTCTAAAAGATTGATTAAAAGCTAAAAGAGAGATAAATGTGCCAATGTTTGTGACGTGGACACAAGTGTTCATGTCTAGAAGAACACTTGTGTTTAATTTTTATAAGTAATTTGTGTGTCTTTAAAAATGTCTTTGCAGAAACTTGTCGGAGAAGTTTTTCTGGCAAACAAAAGAAAGTGAAAAAAAAGCAAACATCACAAAAAATTCAAAGGATTAATCTTTTAGTAATTACTCTTTCTCCAAACACTCATTTGAAACTCCCAACAGCATAAAAAACAAATCACAAAATTAAATGTCATCATTGTTCTCAAAAGATGAAGAGCGCGTGAACAATGATGCATAGTAATAAATAATGAAGCTGAACTGTGGCTCTAAAACATTTACTACAATTGTAGCTAATCACTCACTTTGTCTTTCAAGGAAGAAGGCTTAAGCTAAACTATAGTTACAATTTTCAACAGAAACTTTAAAGACACAATTTTCTATCTCTTCAGTTCATGAAAATTCTAGAAATGATCTTAGAAAGATGATCTGAAAAAAGGAGAAGAGAAAAAGAAAAGGAGATTGGAGAGAGATTTGCGTTTATTTTAAAACTAAACTTGGTCGAATTTTTATAAGCTCTCAATTTTTGACCCATTTTTCTTCATCTAAAAAATCGAAAAAAATTCAGTAAAAGATATTCAAGTTTTTTTTGATTATCCAAAGACAATCCATTAATTACAATACGCCTTTTAAATGTCATACAAGTTGAATTTTGTTTTTTTGTTACTTACTGCCATAAAAAAAGCAGCTGAAAATTGCTGTAGTTTTTGCATAGTCTTCCCTCGTTAAAAATGTTTGTGAAATAAAATATTCTATTTTATTTAAGCAACTAAAAAACAAATATTTTAAATGAAGTTTGTGACATAAAAGTTCTTATATCAGTCTTTAATCTGTGGCGACGATCTATTGCTACAGTAATCGATTTATTTCAAGAAAGCTATGATAAATTTTATTTTTAAAATATAGTTAACAGCTTGTTATAACTAAATCTCGTTAAAGAGTTTTCGAAAGTTTTTATTAAATATTACACGTTGAATTTGTTAAACAAGGTTTACAGAAAACATTATATTTCTAGCTAAAGACACAAACAAAAGTAATAAGGAAATGGATATTTTCTGGTTTCAGTTTCGTCATCTTAAAAAATAATGTTTGTAATTACAGCACTTGTAAATTGACATATCTTTGGAGTAATAAAAAGTTTATTAATGCAAACAAAGCTTTCTGCTTTTCCTGGATGTTTTAAAAGCTTTGAACACTTTTGATTCCACCTAGTTGAATGGAAGGCGCAATAGTACTTTGTCGAAATTTTGTTGAATAAAATAAACTAATAACAAAATTCCGATATGGTGTTACAAAATATACAGTAATCACCATATCAATCAATGGTAAAAAGCTTAATGATATTAAATAATAATATCCTGCGGCAGTTATGGAAATCCAATTTGAAGTTTCAAGTGAAAGATAAAGAACAATTTGTGGAAATCTCGTAAATATAAAAGCAATGGAAATTTGAGTTATGACAGTTTTAACCAGCATTTTATGGAGGGATACTGTAGCTATTGATCCATTTCTGGATAATCTTTTGGCGAAAGTTAAATTTTTGTATAAAATTATTGCAAATATTATTAAACGTAATATGATTACGGTAACATTAATAAAATACGCATAAAGGAGGTAATAGTTTTGATTAATGTTTGCGGCAACAGCGACATATGGATGAGATTTTAGAAATCCATTTGGGTCTTGGAGTTTGTCATGGAAATATGAAAACAATTTATCCTTTGGAAGAAAGCTAACATTAAAACCGAGTATCAGAGAAAATTCAGCTGCAAAATCAATAACAGCGATAAACAAATATGACATCCATTTCCAAATTGGATTCTGTCGAAGAATAATTTTTGAAACATTAAAATACCTCTGGATTAATGCAATCAGCAAAATGTCATTCAAAAGTCCACCAGAAATAAGCAAAATATCATAACAAATTATTGTTGGAATTTCTGGAAGATTGGGTATCCATCCATTTGGGATATACGTGTTTAAAGGCAGCGCGATTCCAGGTTTTGCAAATGCCATTGATAATGTTACAAGCATACTGTAGCTTGTATAAATTAATAAAACTTTTTTGTAGTTATTCATTGCGGGTGTAGATTTTTTGATAATTAAATAATAATAAAATGGCGCTAAACAGAGGGTTAGAATTATTGCAAAATTTACGGTAGCAGAATAAATGCGAGTCATGGAATTATCAAAAACTTCTTCTAAATTTATAATCGTGTTTATGTTCGACATTTTGCTAAACACAAGAAATATTGAATACTTTTGCAAAATTACAGATTTTGTTTATTAAAGAGCAGGTGTTACATTTTTTCGATAAACTTTTATTTTTTCTTTGACCTTTGAAAAGTTATTTATCAAATCAAAGACGTTTTTTTGTAGCATTAAAGGAAATTTTTTAAATACAATCTTTTTATTTTGTTACTTTATTTAATTAATATTAAAAAATACAACTACAACAAAAATTTCATGTTTAACCAAAAATCTTTGATAGCAATCCTTTCTTTGCACCTTTAGGTTCTTGAGCTTTCTTTTCAACTGCTTCAACAACTTTCAAAATAGATTCGAGTAAACTTGGGGATTTCTAAAAACAATTATAATAGATTAAAAACATGTATCTATTTTTTGTAAATAACAACACTAATCCTATGCCACTAAAAATGACACTTATATTTATCCTCACCTTTTTGAAAAGTTTTTGAATTTCTTGTTTTGTCATTGGGACGCCTTTACCAGCTTCAACGGCATACTTGGCATCAGAAGATGTGCCACTTCGAACAAGAATAAAACTTTTTTCGCATTCATTATCCAATCTCCATTTGTTGTATAAATCAGAAGCAATTTTATCAAGTTCCTATATACAAATTTAAAAATTAACAAGAATATCTATAACTAAGTTTACTCACTTTTTGACTTCCCTGAAATTCTTTTCCAGCTGCAACAGCAGCTGTAATGCCTTGTTTATCACAAAAGTTTCCGGCGCTTTGATTTCGAGAATTCTTTTCTAAATCATTCAAAGCTTTAACAACTTTATCTCGGCCACTTGGACTAATTAACATATCAGGATCACACAAATATGCACTTCTTTCAACAATACATTCACCACGCTTCTTTGGATTTGGGAAGTTTGAGCTATCCCATGATTTCCCACTAATTCCAATCACAAATGTAAAGACGATAGCAGCAATCAAAAGTTTCATTTTCTATCAGAACAAAAGTTAGAAAATGAAAAAGTTTTAAGTTTAAAACGATTTTCGTTTATATTGATCAGAGGTGGAACAAAGTAGTAATGATTGATAGTTCATTTTGGGACTCCCATTCTTATTACCTGTTTCCTTTTCTGACCTTGCGTATTCAAAAAGGCAAACTAGTTTTGTTTCTTATATATTATTTATATAAACAACAACAAAAAAGGTTTCATCTGAAGAAAAAGAATAGCTTACAGAAGTTTAAGATTCATGGCTTGAATTATTACAGGTGTTTTTTGATGAAAAAAAGCCTTTAAAAATTATAAGCGACACAAATTATTGATAATCACGTTTCAGTTTTTATACTGATTAAAAGATAACGCAGTTATTGTTTAAAAGCTTTAATTCATTCTTTATTCAGTAAGACAAGGTTGCAACATATAATGACCAAGTCAGTGATTTCCCAATCTCCACCACCACCACTTCCACCACTACTGTAACCATAGTTTTCTCCGTAAGAACTTGTGCCACTGCTGTAACCCCCTGATGAGCAACCACGACTAGAACGATCACAATACATACAAAACAGGACAGCCAAAGTAAATATAATCAAAACTAATATTATTATTATAATAATAATAATAATATCAGAAATTTGTTCGCATTTATTTGTTTCGTTATTACTATTTATAATACTTGGAAGTGTTTGAATTACATTAATTAATGCTGTTTCATAATCACCAGAACGTAAAATGTCTTTCTAAAAAAGTATGCATTCATTAATTGTAAGTGATATGAATAAAAACCTGATTTTCAAAGAGCTGTGTAAAATAGCTTCCATGAATTGGAATATTTGTATCTTTTGAAATCCAAAAACTTCGATCTTTTACTGCAATTACAATTATAATTGCTTTTTCACAAACGTCATCCATATCCCATTTTTGTAAAAGCTCATATGCATGATACTTTAATGTCTGAAAGAAACAAAAAGGCTAATTAATAAAAAAAATGGACAAAATATACCAATGAACTTCCACCAACAAATCTATTTGCAACTGCCACACCTCCAATTACACCCTGTTGATCACAATATTCTTTGGCATTCTTATTAGAAGTATTATTTCGAAGAATTTTTAATTCTTGAATAATATTTTTTCGAGCTGCTTCAGATAAAATGTTTTCAGGGTCACATAAACGCGATTTATATTTTACATTACATTTATAATAACCATCATTTGATAATGGCTTGGGATAGGTTTCAGCTTCCCATATAACCGGAATATAAAAATCTGTGACATTATTAACGAAAGCTGAATCACTTTGAACAAAAACAACAATAATAAAATTTAACAAAGTTAAAATCATAAATAGAATCATATTTTTTTTGATGGAAATATTCTTTCAAATCAGATGTTTTTTTCTCATTTTAAATGGTGTTCGGCTAGACTGAAACCAAAGAAAACAAAAAATACAAAGAAAAAAACTGTTTTCTTTTTTCCATAAGTCATACAAAAACATGAGTCACGTTAGAAATGAAAGACGTAATTGTTAAAAAAAGGTGTTGAAACCAACTTTTTAATCACAAAATTTCTTGAATAATTCTATTTTTAATATTTAACAATGTTTTATCATAGTTTTTTTGAGATTGAATTTATTGTTCGACAAAAAAAGCAACATTTATGCTAGCATCAAATAAAGTTATGAGCAATTTATATTTTATGCATCGGCTTCAAAAAATGATTTCTGACGGCAAAATTGAATCAACAAATTTTGTGGTACTGTAATTAAAGTCAAGAAAAGTGTCCGAATTTTTAGCAGCTAAAATTGCAGCACCCAAAGCGGCACTTTCTTTTAAAGAATAAAATGATAAATGTCTCATTTTTGATGGCTTTGTTTGAAGAGTTTTAATAAAACCTAAAACGTATATTTCTGTAATGCTTTGATGTAAAATTATTTTACCAATTTTTAAGATATCCCAACTGTGAAACACTGAACCAACTAATAAAATTGAAACATTTTCAAGCATTTCATCATCGAAATTTCGAGAAACTGCAATTAAATGTCGAGCTAAAGCTTCACCTGCTTCCTCCAATAGACGCTTGCATAATGGGTCTGTATCAGCATCTAAAACTTGCATATCTTATCATCGCAAAGATTCATGTGAAATTTACTTTCAGCTATAACTTTACAAAATGAAGCGATGTAGGCTTTTGAAAAATTAGGACCATAAAAAATAGTTAAAATATCTCGAAATTCTTTTAATTTAAAATGATCCATAATTAATGCTTTTAAGTGCTCAACTGGAAAAGCAGCAGTTTCCAAACCTTCTTCGTGATTGAAAATTGTCTGAACTGCTCTAAAATTTGTGGTAAGTAATGAATGATAGTTAAGTGCTTTTACTTTTGTGCAATCCAAAATCCGCCTCCACTATCTTCAATTAAATGGCCGTTTCCGCCAGTGCCAAATATTTCACCTGAATTGCTCAAGTATCGACAAGCAGATCCCGTTCCGGCAATTAAAACAACTCCACCTGAAAATTCCTTTTATTTTGTAAAAATAGAATTTTCGAAGTACCATTTTTAAAAGCAGTTGCAATTGCTGCAACAGCGTCATTGGTTACAAAGCAATTCTTTGTAATATTTGTAAACTTTGTTTGAAAGATGTCAGTAATTGATTGTATAATTTGCGTATTTCCAGCTCCTGCTAAACCCATTCCCTAAAATTAAAATCACTGAATAAACGCTAAATAAAGTAATTTATTTAATTTTACCACTCCTTCAAGGGGCGATAGAATTTGAAGCTTTTGAGCAGCTGTTTGAATCCAATTTGAAATATAATTACAAGTAAAATCTGCACCATGAATTACACAGTTTAAGCTCTGACCCTCGTCTTCACATAATTGTTCAATTTTTCCATTTTCAGCAATCTTAATTAAAATTAGTTTTGAATGAGTGGCACCTCTAAAAACTTTTAAAATGATGCGAAGATTAAAAAAGAAAAAAATGAACCCTTCAATTCCAGCATAAATCATTGCTTTCCTTAGTTCCACAATAAGCTTAAATTCAAGTTCAGTCAGTTGGAAGCACAAAAAAGTGGACTACATTTCTATAATAAAACAACTTTAATTGGGAAGAAGAAAAAAGCCATGTTTTACATGGTTGTAAAAATGTTGTTATCACATTTTCTTTGTACTAAATTTCTGTTAATGAAACAAGCCATAAAAATTTTTTTTGCTAGAAAGAACAACTGTGAGACTGAAAAAGAAGGAATAAGAAACTGGAAGGATCAAAGAAAGAAAGATGGGGATAAAAATTGATGGATATACTGTAAATGTGATACAAGTATCTATGGCATTTTTATTGATATTTTCATCATTTAATTCTCAAGGTTTTATTGAAGAAATGGTTATGGATAGTTATGCCGATCGAGGAAAAATGACTAAACATACCGGATATTTGGGGTATAGTTTATTGAATAATTATTTGAAGCTAATAAATATTGAGATTCTTGTTCTGACAAAAATATGCATAATTCATTGTTTAATTATTTCTTTAGGCTATCACTGATCTATGGTGGAAATATGTTTGGAAATTTACTGTTTGCTCCTGTAATAATTAATTGGCTTGGATCAAAATGGACAATGATTTTAGGGGCATCTACTTATGCCCTTTTTATTGCTGGTTTCTTTTTTCTAAATTATATATTTTTAATTATTTCTTCTTTAATTATTGGATTTGGATCAGCGCGTATGTAGCCTTTATAGTTTTAGTGTTTAATACAGTGCCCATATTAAGTGATATGGACAGCTGAAGGAGCATACATGGCATTAAACTCGACGAAAGAAACTTCTGGAAAACAGAGTGGTCTATTTTGGGCTGTGTCACAAGCAAAGTTAGCATCCCAGAAAAGGATTATTAATTATTAGATTATTATTTTAGTCTTGTAATTGGTGGAATTTTTATGTATGTTGTATTTCGGAATGCGAAGAGGGATGAAAAAGATGATATATCAGATTCAACAGTAAAAATATTATACAGTGTATTCTTGGGTGCCATTTTAATTGGGATTGGAGTGTTAGCTATGTTGAGGATGCCCGAACCCGCAAGTGGGATTACACAACCAAAAAAGAAACCCTTAAAAATGATTAGTAAGTTTTTTTCGATTGTAATGGAAAAAAATCAATGTTGAAAATTATTGACGATTTCAATACGTCGGTCGTGAATGCAAATAAAAACTTTTGTTTTTTATTACAATATTTTTTATAGAATCAATGTTTAAATTAATGTCAACGAAAAGGATGTTAGTTATGGCATTTGTATTTGCATATGTTGGAGTTGAACTGAGTTTTTGGAGTGGTGTTTATTCAACTTGTATTTCAAATACGAAAAAAATTGGTGACAATCCTAAAGCCATTGTTGCTCTGACAGCTATTTGCGAAGGTCTGGGGCTTTTTACAAGTAATCGTTTTTGTTTTTTTAAAGGAATAGTTAGGGAATTTTTGTTCACGATCATATCAGTTTACTTAATAAACATCATTAATCCAAATTTTAGGTGGTGCTATAATTAGAATAATTTCAACAAAAATGAAAAATATTCCAAGATTTATGATAGTGTTTGCTGGCATGCTAATACATTTAACTGTTTATACATTTATATTTCTAAATTTACCAAAGCAGTCTCCCCTTGATAAAACGGATGACCATGGAGTTTTTAAAGAGCCAAGGCAATATTTCATTTTTTGCGATACAAATAATTAAACTTTTTTAGTGTTGCATTGGTTCTTATTTGTGGATTCTTCTTGGGCTTTGGAGACTCCTGTTGGAATACGCAAATTTATTCTTTTTTAATTTCAGAATATCCAAATAAAAGTGCACAAGCTTTTTCAACATATAAATTTTTCCATGTTAGTTTTTGAAGCATCCTTAATATTTTTGAAAAGTGCTAAAAAGTGTCTCAAAATATAATTATTCAAATTTTAGGCAATGGTAACATGTGCAGCATTCTTTTGGAGTAAATACATCCAACTCCAATGGCATTTTATTATTTTATGTGGCACAGCAATTTGGGGATGCTTTTGTTTCTTTATTTCTGAACGATATTTAGCACCTCCAACACTTACTAATTTTAAAGAATAATAAATTTGTAAAGCTTCAAAAAATGCATAATTTAAATGTTATGTTAAAATCAATAAACAAGGTTTTTATCTAAACTAACAACATTTTTCACCACAGTTATTCCATATTTAAAGCAGTTTTAAAATGTCCATTAGCTATTTTAAGGCGTCTTTCAGCTTCATTATGACTGATATCAGCTAGCTTCATTAAAATTGCTTCTTTCACATTGAATTTTGTTTCTTCGAGAAATTTGCAAGCTTCATCATAGCTTCCATCGGTGCATTCCATCCAAATTCTTTTGCATCGTTCAACCAATTTTTTATTCCATGCTTGTACGTCGATCATTAAATTTCCATAGACTTTTCCAAGCTTAATCATTGACGCAGTTGTTAGCATATTTAGAACAAGCTTTTGTGCGGTACCTGCTTTCATTCGAGTTGAACCGGTCACCACTTCAGGACCAACTAAAACAACGATATATCAATGGATAGGATATAAGAAATCCATTACCAATGATTTCAATTCTAACATGTGCAATATTTCCAATTGCTGAATCTTTTGAGCAAGCAATTGCGATGGTTTTGGCACCCATGCTTTTGGCATATTCAAGCCCCCCGATCACATAGGGGGTTTTTCCACACGCGGCAATTCCGCACAAAACATCTTTATTCGAAAAATTTATTTCTTTTAAATCATCAACTGCAAAAGATGGAGTATCTTCTGCACCTTCAACGGGTTCTTCAATAGCTTTTCTGCCTCCAGCAATTAAGCCTAAATTTCATGAATTGAATATTTTCTAGACCATACAAAAATATTTTTTCGAATTACCTATAACCATTCCTTTTTGAACGCCATAAGTGGGTGGGCATTCTGATGCATCTAAAATTCCAAGTCGACCGCTTGTTCCAGCTCCAATATAAATTAATCTTCCACCGTTCCTAAACGTTTCTGTAACAATATCAACCCCTGCAGCGATATGCTCAAGCTCTTTTTCAACTGCTTTAGCCACTTTTTGATCTTCAAGATTTATTTTTGTTAAAATTCCTACAGTATCCAATTCATCAATGTCCATCGTAAAAGCATTTCGATTCTCTGTCATTGGAAGTGTCTTTTTCATCTCCGCTAAATCGAAATTTTTATCCTAAATTTGCAAAATGTTTAAAAAAAGCTATATTTGCCAACTAACCTTTTGTTGCTGCTCATCTTGGGTATTAGATGCCATTCTAGCTATGATCCGGATTTCAACAATAAAAGAAATTCAAGTGTGTAAAAAATAAATATTGATTTATACAACAGTGGAATAATGGCCAATAAAAGATGTTGTTATCTGTCTGCAAACATTTATTCTTACATGTATTTTGCTATCTGGTGATCATAAAAAATAGTCGTCCAAGTTTCAGGAACTAACATAAAAATCAAGAAACAATTTAACTTTTTTATGTGATTTTTTGGATACAATATTGGGATAAAAGTGTTTTTAAATTTAAGTGTAAATTATGGCAAATTAATAATTGAAATAATTTATTTCGATTTTATACATGCAGATATTAACAAATATTTAAAAGTTAAAAGTATTTCCCGTTTTTGGTCAAAAAACAAAAACACGCATTTTTCATTGAAAAAGAATGAAGAAAGATATGGAGATTTAAAACTAAAATTATGCACAAAACCCGTTACAAGATTAAAGAATATTCTGCAGAGAAATTAATATAATTAATGCTTTTCATCTTCATCTGCAGAGGAAGAAGAAAAGTCAAATGTTGGTTTATTATTTTTTTTATAATCGGGTGTTGGGGGAATTACAATTTGTACATGACGGGATGTTCTTCTCTTCTTTTTTGGATCAGCATTTGAATCATCTTCGATGGATTTTGCTGAAGTTGTTGGGGAGGAGGATTCAGAATTTATTCTAATTGATGGACATCGAGGTTTTTGAGCTTCTTGTGTAAGTGCTGAACCCGATGGATGTGATTCTTCTTTTGCCTGAGCTTCGTCAATTCTTGTTACGATACATGGATCAGAGATTGCATTAAATAGCTGTGGATTAACTGAAAGATGATTTGGATCTGGAAGTGGCTCTTCCTGAGCTTTTGCAAGTTCTGCTGCTAATTCTGCATATCTTTTATCACCCAGTTGTGAACCCGTACGTGAGATAACAACCGGACGTCTCTGTAAACAAATAGACATAAGTTGAAAATAAATTCCAAAACAATTGTTTAAAAAAACTTACCGTAAGTTTATCGTTTTCAGCATCATCTGCATCTTGTTCATCAGAAGCTGAACGGTCCATTAAATGTCCACCTTCAAATAATAGTTCACTTGCACGCTTTGGTGGTGGAGCATATATTGATCCACTGTTAGTAAATAAGGTACCATCTTGAACTTTTTCTATTGCAATACGAAGCTGAAAATGAGATATGATATTGATATTAAAAATAAACATTAGAAGCTTACATCTCTTAAAGCAACAACACCGACCAGCCTTCCACATTTTGTTACATAAGC
This sequence comes from Panagrolaimus sp. LJ2400, assembly GCA_024447215.1. NCBI lineage: Eukaryota > Metazoa > Nematoda > Chromadorea > Rhabditida > Panagrolaimidae > Panagrolaimus > Panagrolaimus sp. LJ2400. The sequence continues at coordinate 150,646 of JAMRYA010000178.1, forward strand.
ACGATTAAGTCCAAGCAAAGAAAACAATGAATGAACTTTGAAGAGACTACTTTTTTCAACAAGCTGGAAAGGAGCCGGATCAACGCTAACTTCGTCAAAATTAATTTTTTCTGATAAACGTTGTAGCTCCCATAACTTCTTTTCATCACCAGATAAATCATATTCATCACTTCCTTGATTACGAGATTTTCCAAATGTAAGCATTGATCGAAACATATCTCCAATTGTATGATTATTATTGGCTACTCCATTTACAGCTGATGTAGTTGTTTCATTTTCACCATTAAAACTTTTTGGTCTTTCACGTTTTAATCCATTTTTGATGGTTGACATTAGAGATGTATGTGATAATCGATTAGATAATTTTTCAAGTGAACTTGTTGCTGTTGTTGATGTGGTTACACTATCATTGGAGTTCTTTCGTTTTCCTTCTTCACATTCACTTATTGACCCACGTTCAAGAATATTTTCAACAGAAAGACCACCTCTTCTTCCACCAGGTCTTAAACCGGGAACATTTGGAGATTTAATATCGTTGACTGGAACTACAGTAAATCGGCTTGTAACTGAATTTTGTCGATTTGTAACTGAGCTTTGTGTTCGACGGCGTTGTTTTTCTTCATCTGCTGCTGTCGAAGATGATGGGGATTCTGGAATTGTAGTAGATTGGGTTCGACGATTTGAAAAATCAAAAGTTTTTATATTATCAGTTGGAGTTGGGGCAGCAATTACAATGTTGGGGATAGACGGTGATGTTGGGGACACATTATCTTGGACATCAAGTTTAAAGTTTTCAAATATAGATGGTCGTCTTCCTGCTGTTGTTGCTGTTGCAATTGCAGATACTGCTTCAAGGGAACCTTGGTAATCAGATTCATTTCGTTGTCGATCAACAAGTTTAAATCTTCGATCAATATCTGCAATAGCTTCTTTAATTCGACGATTCGCTTCTACTTGCCGAGCTTCAGGTCCAACATGTTTATCCAAAGCTTGTAAAAGTATTGCACGACTGCATGAACCAATCAGCACGGGATTTTCTTAAATAACATGTTCATTAATTATATAATTAAAACAAAAACATACGATCATCTTCAACAACTGGAAAAGCTTTGAGTTTCGGCATTTTTGATAACATATTTTCAAGTTCATCATACGTTGAATTTTTGGATAAATATTTGACATTTGATGTCATAAATTGTTCAACACAAATTCCATGGAAACTAAAATACATATCGTGACTTTGACTTGCATTCAAAAAAACTTACTTCGATGATGTATGAGGGATATCCGGCAGGTACGGCAGATGCTTGATTTTAATAATCGAATCATAAATTGATGGTTGAAGATATGATGAAACGGCATTTGCGATTAAAACTGCTATCTAAAATCAATTATTGCTGTAATTCAACAATATAGAGCAAACGAACCATAACAGGCAAAATATACATTAATTGTCCAGTTAATTCAAAGACAATGACTGCAACAGAAACTGTATGCGTAACACCACCACAAAATGCTGCTGCCCCAACTACAGCATACACACCAGGAAAAACTTCAAATTCTCGATCCTTCCATACAACTGCAACAAATTCTCCAACCAATCTTCCCATGGCTCCTCCAACAATAAATGATGGCCCAAAAATTCCAGATGGAATTGGAACTGTTGAAGCCAATGCAATTAAAAAGTACTGCAATAATTTAAAGTTAGTAAAAATACAGATCTTTTTAATAACTTACAAAAACAATAGTAAATACACTTAAGGTTACGAAAGGTGAAAGAGCGCCGTTATCAGTCCAGTTACGAATAATGCTTTCTGAGCAGTATCTTGCAGATGCATTATTTGTTTCAGAAAATGTACAATTATCAAAAAAGTTTACAGCAGCTTTACTGAATTTTTGTTCCCCGCCAATGAATCGTCCAAATCCTTCATGAAATGTTAGGGATGAAACAAATGCAGAGATGAAAATTGGATAAATTAACCAACTAAAAATGTGTGTTGAAATTAATATCTTTACATTAATGACTACTTTGCTTACTATTTTTGAAAGACATTTTTTGCAAATTTATTTCTTCTTAAAAATAATACCATTCGTCTTTGTAAAAGAATAAATGCAGCTGATAGTACTCCACATATTAGCCTAAAAATTTAAAAATTACAGTGTCACTATGAAAGAGCTAATTTGCTGCAAAAGTAAAAACAAAAAGAACACACCCAATTAATGCAAAAATCGGAAGTTCGCTTGGAATAAATGCTTCACGAGGAAATGATGTTTGATAGAAGGCAACAACCGTCACTAAAATACATGTACATAAAATAGATCAGCAAATTTACGGAAGCTAATGACCGATAACAAAACAAACAAAAGAATGTGAAGAATTTATCATACAAAAAAGTACGAAGTCCAAAAAAAATGTCAAAAAATGTATCATTTCATTTAAAAACAAATTTTGCTACGGTAATTTTAGGCTTTTTAAATCATTTTTTTCATTTTGTTTGTTTTCTTCAATAATAACTTACATGCTTTTTTGTCTACAACTCTTAATAAACGAAAAATTGTTGCTGAACATGTAGCTGCAAAAAATCCTCTCCAATAGTTCCGCACCTAAAAATATTTGCATATTAATTATTACGGTAAAGAAGAAAGTGTCTGTATGCTTAAATCTTTTGCAGTAAAATCCCTTACCGCAAAATAAACACTTGTAACTTCAATGGAAAATAATACACCTGAAAATAAGTTCTATATAATAAACAACAATCATGACGTAATGATGTCTGCACTTTTCACCCTCTCCCTCTTTTTCACAGATCAAATTGAATAAGCTGGTATTAAGAAGAGGGAAAGAGGAAAGAAATAATGATAAAACAAAACAAACCTCCAACAGGCGCAGAAAACGTGCATGCGACACCAACTGCACAACCAGCCGCTAGCATTTCAGATGACCGAGATTCATTTGCATATGGTCCATGAAAGGAATTGACCAAATGGCTTAAAAGGTTTGCCACGATTGAAGCCACATGCACAAATGGACCTAATATTTACAATAATAATTTTTACTGTAGGAAGAATAAACAGTTTACCTTCTTTTCCTATAGGTAACCCAGATCCAAGAGATAAAGTTAATCCAACAATTTTTGATATCAAAGTTCTGAAGGTTAAATATTCTTTAAGAATAACACCACGTAAAATTGTTTTCATTTCTGGAATGCCAGAACCCTAAAAGGAGATTACGGTAACACTAGATTTTCCTATAAAAAGTGTGCACTTACAATTGCCTGTGGTGCCATATAAAAGGAAAATAAAGCTGAACAAGTGACTAATAGAATTGCATAAAAAACCCAAAGTAAATATTGCACAAAACTTGTTGCACCATCACCTGTCATCTTTTCATTAATTACATGCATTAGATCAGCATGTTCTTAAGAATATTTATGGTTTATAATGCTTGGCAGTGTAAATAAAAAACAGTACCTCTTTGTAGAAATTCTATTGCCCAATCCATTCCAAATGACAGCAATGCCATAATAATACCTAATAATGCCAAAAATAGCCAATCTTCAATTAACTGTTTTCCAATAAATCTAACGCGTTCTAAAATGTTTTTTTAATAAACGTAAAATGTTTTTTAATAAAAGATTCGTACTTGAAAGAAATAATCTTCGATACCATGGTTTTCTTTTTTTAAAATTCACTAAACTTTCATCACTGTTTTCTTCCAAGATACTCTCCTTTGAAATTGTTCTTCCTCGTCCTCGACGAATAAAAAATGATTTAAGGGATTTTATAAAATTTCCGCCCTTTTTTGAAGTTGATTCTGTTGTACCATTATTAACTGGAGATATTACAGCCATGCCAGGTTTTTGTAAATTAATTGCTTCGTCGGTTTTGTGACTCCCAAATAGCTAAAAAATAGTGTACAATTTAATACTGCCACCAAAAAAAAACTCCTGCTATTAAAATACATTTTTGGAACGCCTCTCCAAAGAAAAAACACAAAACAGAGTTAAATCAGATTAAATTTTTTTAGAATATTTAAGAAGGATGAAATTGATAACAATTCAAAGCTGTTGGTTTCCGTCACCAGAAAACCCCTATACTTTTTTGGATAAGAAAAAAAATGGCAAAGAAATTGCCCTTCAAAAACACGACAAATACAGTACCCGAAAAATATTAAAGGATCATCAATAAGAAATAATAAAAAATACAAAAGAAACAATTTAAAGAGAAAAATAGAGCTGTTGTTGTTTTTTTTCTAACAAATATGACTTTTAAAGTGTTGTAAGCAACACTCTTAAAAGTGATAGTTCTAAGAGGTGAAAACTGAAGAGCTTTCTTTTTGAAATTTGCGAAATACATAAAACTGCAAAAAAATTAAACAAATAAATAAAGGTTGAAATTACAATTGACTTTGAAAGAGAAAAAGAGCGTGTGAGAGAGTATCAACGATGAACGTTTATTGAAGGGAAAACCTTTTTAAAACAATCGGAAAAAGAAGAACAAAAAACTTCTAAGATTTGCTGCTGTCGAAGAAAAAAAACAAAATATCAGGCGGAAAGCTCGATATTGAGAAAGAAAGAATGCTGGATGATAAAAGCTTTTTTCGAGATGCTATTGTTGATAAAAGGATTAAAGAAGAAGCAGTGATAATTAGAAATATGACACAAACATGAAAACAAGAAAAAACAAAAGAGAGATTCCATTATTTTTTTGCAAAGGAAGAAAACGGTAATCAGAAAATAAATAAACGGAAGTTATATAGAGGGGAAAAAGTTGAAAGTTGAAAGTTTATAGATAATAATATGGTTTTGTTGATTAACAACATCTAAGAGAGTGGAAAATGGAACAGAAAAATTTTGATAAAGAAACAGTGAAAAATCTGGTTATAAAGCTCAAAAGTTTCACGTTCAAAAGGCAAAGGAATGAAAGTAAATTAGTTTGAAGTTAATGAGAAAAAGCAAACAGGAAACCGTCTACAAAAAACTGGTTCAAATTACAGAAGAGCAACAAAAGTAAATACAATTTTTAAAGGTTAAAAATGAGCACAACCCTGAACAGGAGTTCAGTGAAAAAGTAAACAAGAAAGAATTAATTCGGTTGTCAGTATCTTTGATTAAAACTTAAAAAATTTAAAATGGCTTAAAACAAATTGAAAGTTGATCTTTTCTCAATTTTTGTGACTAATTTCAAGCGATCAAATAAAATTGGGTCCTTGACAAAAGCAATAAAATTTTTAAAATGCTTCAAAAACATTTGCTCATTTTCCCCCTCAACCCGTGTTTTCTCTCGTTAAGGAAGCTAACAGCGCAAAGAATACATGAGTATGATCGTTAGAAAAATACATCAATGATAAGGTTTCTGCAACAAGAAAAGCTAGCAGTAAAAACCCCATGCTTTTTTTTGATTTTCAAAAAACAGTTCTATAACTTTAAAAAGCAATAACAGCTTTCTCCTTAAAAACATCCTATCAGTTTATCTTTAATCGAAACTGCCTTACAAGTTTTTAGTTTTGTACTTTTAAAAAAACAATTTTCTACTGATTTTAATTTTTAACAATAGCAAAGAAAATAATTTTAAAAATGACAAAATTCTTTCTTTTTTTTGTTGATGGTTATTTTAGGTCAATAATTTCGAAGTCAAATGTCTTAGTTGAGAGGGTGGAAGGGATCATTTTTTTAAAAAATCAACAAATAACATATACTATCCTATTTTTTTAAAAAAAGTTGCAGATGTAATAAAAGACAAAGTACTTTTATGACATAACACACCTTTTAGATCTTTATTTGGGAAAGTCGAAGAAAAGAAAAAAGGAGATTTTTGAGAGAAACACAAAAGAAAGTGTTGAGATGACAATTATGATTAATAATGTAATGACTCAAATCTCTTTTTTTATGATCGCAGATTTTTCTAGAAACAGCAAGAATTGTCTCTTTTTGAAGGTGTTGCATTAAATTATTTGTAAGTGCCACTTTCTTTTATATTTCATTTTCATTGGATACTGTAGCAAACTTTTGAACTTTTTTATTTAACAAAAACCATTTTAAAAAGTTAAACAAACAGAAATTATAAGATTTTTAAAAGAAACATGTTTTTTAAAAATGTAAGTAAAAAGGAACAGATACTTTTTGCAACTGCAAAAATAAATAAGCAAACAATGATCTCCCTCGCGATTGTTACAAAAAAGACAGAAAACAAAGAGAGCGAACAAAAACTGATACGTAATGCTCCAATCATAAATAGTTTTTGAGGTTATAAAAGTGCATAAAATAGTTTAAATATAACAGTTCATAAAAATAATTAACTTCTTAATAGGTATTTTAAAATTACATTTTTTAGAGAAGATGAAAGAGATTTTAACTAGAACCCAAAGAATCTCACAACAAATACGCATTTTTGAAAAAGTGCTTTGTCAAAAATGTTTATCAAAAAGAAATAAAAAACAGACAAATAAAAAATCATGATAAAAAATGAATAACTATGGGAATTGTAAAAAATAAAATGGGTGATGATGTTTCATAAATTTACAAGCTTTTGTCGTCTAAAAGCGTCAAGTCAAAGGGTAAAAAGCTTTTCACGAGACAACCAAGAAAAAACATAAAAATATAAATTAAGAACATTGAGGAATGGGGTAAACATCACAGAAAATCAAGAATAATTATATTATGATTTTGTCGGATAAATAGAGACAATAGTCTAAGAATTATAATATTTTTTAAGTCTTCACATCTATTTTAATTAATATTTTGCTAATAATGGCGATAATAACTATAAAAATGCTTAGCCGTAGTGTTTGTTTCAATTTTCAAAAAATTTGTTAAACTTACATTATTATTGCTTGAAAATTTGTACGATTGAGAATTCTGTCGACTAACATGATATTGAGACTTTTGGATTTTTTCAATATTTGTACCAATTGGATTAATTGCTTTTAAAGAAGTTCCGTTTCTTGTTATTGTAGTTTGTTCATTTTCTTCATCATAATTTTTTAATAGTGATATAGATGCTGCACTATCTTTTCGACGTTTGGACGGCATCGTTGCCTAAAAAAATTTGATCACGAATATGAAATTTTACGATTAACATAACATTAAAGAGAAAATAGAATGAAAAGTATGTCCATAGTTAAAGTTTGATATTGTCGGATAATTACGTAAAAAATGTTGTTAAAAAATGAGATAAAAGTATTAAAAAATCCACGAGAAAAAAAGTGTTTTGATTGTCATATGATATAGTCTACCATCTAAAGAAAACTACTTGAAGTTAGTGTTTTTGCCTGAGCAAAAAAAAGAATAAATCAATTTTATACAAATCAAAGCTAGAATGTCTGGAAGATTGTAGAATGTGCTGGAATGAAAAGAGATGCATCGAAAATTGCCCTAATATCTTATTTCACAAACAATAATTTACAGCAAACCCAAAATCAATAAAATCATGATATAATTTCTAAACATTTTTTAAAAAAAATGTCAAATTAATCGTTATCAAGTAAACACAAACCACAAAAAAATTTGAATCCTGTTTGTTTTACGAAAAAAGTTTGTTAAATTCTAGTGGAAAAAAGAAGCTTTGTTTTAAAAAAAATATTGTTTCTAGCAAACTGCTATATTTTTCAAAAACTCTGCCAATTTTGTTACCATGTAAGCTGATAGCTAAAGGAATAATAAAATCAATAAGAAACAAATGAACATTAAATGTATTAATAAATGAAAAAATAGAAACTGTGCTTTTTGATTCTACCACTCACTCATTTAAGCATTGCAAACACTAAAATAACAAATTAATCAGCAAAAAGACAATCATCTCGAAGGAAGCTCATTAAACTTTAATTATAAACCTTTGGTTTCTTCTTTAAAAAAATGTTTCTAAAAATATATTTTTTAAATCAATGATTGTTTTAGTTAATAATGATGGTGGAGATTTATTTCCCTTTCTTGTTTTATCTATTTATTTTATTTTTTCATTCATAAAAGTCAAGGAAGAACTAAAATTTCATTAATCATTTATTTTTCAGAGTAGAAAGGAAAGATACTACAATGAACATAAATCACATTCATATTTTTTTTGTAATAAAAAATGGGGTTTCAACAATTTCTTATTATAGGTAGAAAATATGGGTGCAAATTGTTCCCTAACTGTATTGTAGGAGTATGAAGAATAAAGTAATTAAAAATGGTTTAAAACAAATGGGTTATTCTTATATTTATAGATGCTAGAATATGTACAAAAAGATTTTCAATATCACACAATTTCAAATAAGGGGCTCTCCCGATGTCACGTGACACAAATCAAAGTGGTGTCATAAAAAAACGACCCATCCACCCTCAACTGTGTCACATGTTATCTGGGCCACCCCCTATTAGAAATTTCCCTTTTTGAAGGTATCACTGTGAAATTTCGAAATCACAAAGTGGATCATCAGTTCGATCTCATTTGCCAGTCGAGAATAATTTTATTTCTGTGTTTCTAAGTTTTTGATTAGCACTTTTAGATTCTAAAAAATGCTTTGTACTTGTTTGACATAAAAAAACGCATAAAAATGTTAAATTCTGCCCACCTATGTGAGACCACCCAATAGAAAGTTTTAATCGAACACTTAATTATGATAATCTCTCTGTTTTAGGAACTTCAATAAAAGAGACCTCCGGGAAGTGATATCAAGAGGTTTTTTAATAATATGATAATTTATTATTTTCATGGGTGGTCGCGTTAAATATAAATAAAAGCTTTGCCACAATTCTTTATTATTTGTGTTTCGAAAAAACTAGTGAAGAAGTGTTACGTTTATAGCTATGTATTTTTGCAGTTTTAGTATTTTCATTGTCAATTATTATAATTGTGGAAAACTTTTATGGCCAAATTTATGCTCAGTTAGTCATGGATATTAATTGCAATTTATCTGTGACTAACTGAGCATAAACTTTGCAATTAATTTCTTATTGCCAAAATGTTCAAATGCTTTTTTAAAAGATTACTATTTATAAAGTGATTTCGATTATTCATGAATGACGGCACACACGGAAAAAGCAGATAATTGAGGTAAGAAAGGAGGCGAGTAATTAATTTTGAGAATGAATTGCAGTTGTTGATGAATGAGAAGATAGCCAAATTACTGTGCCATCGCTGGATTTTTGTCTTAAGATGAATCGCTTGATTTTTATTATCCATGAAATGATTGCTTGTCGATATGGTTTAATAATGATAATGATGGCAAGGGCATTTCCAGAAGAATGAAGTCCAAAAAATTGTAGCAACCATTGTGAAAGCTCTAAAGCAATAGATTTAAAATCAAAATGTTTACAGTAAGTCAGTCACCTGCAATATCGCTGGCACCAATTGCCACATAAACCATTAAAAATGAGACTGGAATAACAATAAAAATTCCAGGAATCGCCATTTGAACCATTAAAGCAAGAACAAGTTGCTTATGAGCTTTTAAGCTTGTCTTTGACATTGAAGCTTTCATTCCACGAAGTTTTCTTAAAATTTTTATTCCGTAAAATACTGCGAAAAAGTATGCGCCAAAAATTTGAAGCAGCACATCAATGAGATAATATAAAAACCATATATTTATTTGATTGGTATTACATGCTCCTGCCATGAAGAGGTCATAAAAATGAGGGGCATTAGCTTTAACATATAATTTTGCAGCTTCATAATCGACATTTATGAAAAATAAAATTGCTGGTGGAACTCCGTATAAAATCATTGAAGCTAACATTGCTACTACTGAAAGAGGTCGATGAAACATTTCTGCTGTAGAATTAAGTGAACAATATTGGTATAAAAATGCATAAAAAATTGACATTCCACCAAAGCTGAATGAAATGTGCATGAGAGCCTGTAATATGGTGTTTGCTTAAATCTTGGTCAAACCTAAAACCTACATAATTTAATGTTTCACCCCAAAACCATCCCCAATGTCTTGAAATTCCTGCAGAACAAATAATAGGAAATGGAAACAATGCAAAAAGTCCAAAAATGAAAGATGAATGAAAGTCCATGATCCAAGCACCAAAAATTGTTAGTAAAATAAAATATCGATATAATTTCATTGCTTTTGTTGAATGTTTTATTACTAAATACGCAGCTACTCCGTTTAGTGAGGTATTAAGTACAGTATTAAAATGCAGCCGAAGACCATAAGCTTCGATGTCTTTGAGAGTATAAACGGAAACAGCACCGCCACTTTCATTCATAACTTTTTTACACACATAAAAAAAGTGTAAAAAACAATTCTTTTACAACTTTTGATTAAGCAAAGAACAGGTGCTTTGAAGTTTGTAATTACCTCCTCTCCAAAATATAAGTAGGTGTTTTGAAGAATGTTTTCCATTTTAAAAAAACAATATAATTTTGTATTCATAATTTTAAATGGGGGCACAAGAACTTTTTTTAAACACTGTAACCGAAAAACTTATTTTTATTTTTTCAAAACATCTGTTTTTTTGTGTTTTTTTTATGCTTTGCACTTCAAAAATTAAGCGTATCTTTTTTAAAAATAGAACTTGGTGAAAAGCTTTAAATATTTTTAAGGAACATAAACAGTTTTTGTGATAAATGATACAGATGGTATGTATTTGCTAACAGCACATCTCTGTAATATCTACTGTAAATATCTTACAAATATCAACTTGAATACTCGATAATATCAAGTAATCATTTTATTCAGTACGAGGCGTTAAGCTTTTTTGGCTGTTATTTCAATTTTCAGTGTAATATTTTAGTTTATAATAATTATGGACAACCAGAAATCATCAAACATTTGCTTAAAAACAATATTTTCGCAAAGACAAAATTAGAGGAAAAAATGTTCATTGATTTTTCTCATGACTTTTTTTATCAAAACAAGAATGATAGCTATCATCACTCCGTATTTTTGTTTTCTGGTCATAATATTTTGTTGTAAAAACATTAATAGTTGAAATCTTTTTGAAAAGAATTTACAATGATCGAAGAAAAAGTTTACTGGGATGAGCCAGTTACAGTAAGTACCTCAATGAACTATAATAGTGATATCAATAATTTTAGACATGCGCAAAAATCCTTGCATGGATTTGGATATTTTTTTCTTTCACAGCAATATTTAATCCAACTCCATATTATCCATTCTATATCCCAATTATCACATTCTTAGCATTTTTTTCGGTTTCAATGCTTGCATATTTTGGAATTAGGAAAGAAAACCCAAATTATTTGTTTCTTTCTTCAATGGTTGTTTTAATTGTTACTATTTTACTTCTCTTTGGAATCATTGCTTTAATTGTTTTGGGAATTGCTTTGCCTGAAGGTTTTGTTAATCGATATAGATATGGTGTTACAGAACATGAAGCAAGAAAAGGTATGCTTTTTTAAAATAAACTGTATTCACTCAAATGCTAAATGGATGTTCTTTTCAGCTGCTCGATATGATTGCTTTTATAGTGCTGTGGTCTTCTCGTTTTATGCAGGCATGACTGCTTTCACCTTTACAGTATACAATGAAGCTCGTAAATATTTTCGTCAAAAAAGAAATTACACTGTTTTACAAGAAACACAATGAAAGAACAAAAAAATCAGAGTTTAATAACATTTATAAAAATACAATAAATACGTCCTTAAGATGGGCGATTTTCTTTTGTAAAACATTTTTTATTGTAAAAACATTTTTAGCACACGTTTGTTTGATTAATCAAAGACCTTGTCTACTGAATAATAAATATTTTAATCAATTACAATATAAGCACTCATAAATAAAATAGAGTTACTGTGGAAAAATTTTTTTATGATGAATCAGTGCTTAGAACGATGATAACGACAATGGCGATAACAATTAATTTCGTAATTACAAAACATAGAATACAATTTCTTCGGAAACTGGCTGCTCGATGCGCTTCATCAACTGCTGCTTTTGGGATAATGTAAACTAAAAATAAAAGGTTAAAAGTTTTGATTATCGTGAAAACAGATTTTAGACAATGTATTTAAAATTTATGTGTTATCCATAAATCTGTCAATCATTAACTCTTCGAATTTACCTGGTTGTCCTTGTGAAATGTATACAGTACTATTTCCAGGTCTTTGTTGTTGAACATGTGGAGCTGCATTGATTGTATAAATTGCATTACCGGGAGGAGAAATTACTGCTGCAGAAGTATTCTGAGGCATTGCATTATTGGTTGTTGGTGGGGCTGACCTTCTAACATTGCTCGATGGCTTTGGCACACCAGTAGGTTGTCGAGGATAACCATTTTCAATTTCATCATAAGATGGTGGTGGGGGATCCATGTTAAAAGAAGCCAACTGAAAGTTTAAATAAATTTTTTAAAAAATGAATTCTTGACTAAAACGAAATATCGTCATAAAATAAAAGGGTGTAGCTACTTAAATATTTCTTATCACACGATATTAAACATTCAGATGTTAAATAAAATTTAAAGTTGAATGTACGTATGACAATAGAGCATTGTACTTCTTTCTCCATTTTTTAATGAATAAATATTTGATAAGACAAATACGCAAAATGAATCGATTGAAATTATGAAGTTCTTTTTATATATAAACGAATGTTCATGAATTTTACTTATCAAATCGCATCGACATACGCATAATTTGAATTTACAAAATGTATGCAACAATAATGGTTGTAAAATCTTCCCCAATCAGACTTAAATAAAAGTTGAAATACCATCAAAACTGAGAGCTTCAAGAATATTTCAAAATTTAAAATACGGAAAATGTCACAAGTTTTAATGTTAATTGACATTATTCTTGATTGTAGCAGGGAAAGCGGTAACAAATGAATATGTATTTAAGCTTGTTGAATCTTATCTAACTTTCTATAATTTCGTGTTTATGCAACATGGCATATATTTTACCATTTTATTTAAAACAAAATGTAAAAATAAAGTGACAGAATAATAGAGAATATTTATTACTGTTTCAACGTGAAAATTATTTATTATTATGTTTTAGTTTTTCATTCCAATCAGATGCTAGCATTTTAAAGTAATGTTCTTGTTCGTTTTTGCATACCAAATTTTTTCCCATTACTGATTCAACAACTGGAAGCGGATAAGAAATGGTTGTTGAAACGGACACTTTTATCTCTTTCTTGAAACACTTGAAAGCTTTCCTAAAAACGCTTTTCATGTTTCACTGAAATTTAACAAAATACTTACAAATACTTTGTTTTCAATTTGCTGTGAGTAAATGTAAATGAGGCTGGTAATATTAGAAATATAACAGCTTGAATGGTGTCAAGTATTAAGCGACTTATTGCATCCATATTTGTTACACTCAATTCAGGGCTAGAATTTGCATACGTTAAAAAACAAAATATTTTTGTATCAGCTTCTGTAGAAATGTTGAAAACTTTGAGCCATGTTTTGTTAGAGATGAAAAAGTCTAAGTTAATAAAACTTACAAAATTAATTTGTAATGTGTAAATACTTGAATATAAATAGTACCCATGATTACGCTAATCCATGAAACAATTGCAAACCAAAACATTGTTTTATTAGTTTTTAAATTTTCATATCTTTGAAATTTTTCTGACAAACTTTGTCCCACTGCTTGTTTACTGTATTTTCGAGTTATTAAAAAAATTAACAAGTAACCCTAAAATGATTTTATTCATATAATACTTATTTATGAACATAAAAGTTAATTAAAAATTACCGTCCAACAAAAAATTAAAAAGCTATTAGAAAAAATATAAACATAAGTAATTGGAATCCAAAAATAGAGATAGAAGACATGAATGGTAATGTAAATAGCAATAATTAGCTAAAAAAAGGGGGTTAAAATCAATTATGATTTTTAAAAAACTATCTTATCAATGTAAAATTTTATCTACAAAAGAATACTATAGCATCAAACATTGTCCTAGATACTGTAGTCCAAAACAAAACTTACAGGAAAAAGACATAAAGCGGTCAACAAAGTTGGAGAATAAAACGTTTCATAGTTTTTTGCCCAAATTAACGAGATTGAACGTTCCAAAAAGAACGAAATTGGATAAAAATAATAAGCTGCATTAGAAGTCCACTGACAAAAATTTACAATAAAATATCCAATCTTCTCCCAAACAATTGTTATATCAGTAATAAATTTTAACAACACTATTATACTAAAATGAAATAATTATTACTATAATTAAAACTTAAAACATACTTAAACACAGCTTTAACAATTAAATCAATCAAGAAGAAGAAACAAATTGTTCGCAAATTTTTATGACAGACTTTGACCTTCACAAAAATGAATAAAATGTAGGAGACATGAATAATTGTTAAAAATTCGGTAATCAATTGAATGACCGAAACTAGTCGAATCCAAGGCATTAGCTCAAAGCCAGGTTCTGGTTCATGATAGAATCGCAGATTCTCTAAAGCAGCCATCTTTAAAGAAGCTTAAATTTAGAGAGAAACGAAGAAAGCTGAATAATAATTGGCATTAAAGTTTAATTAAACTAATTTAGTTGTAATAATTAATAATGACTTAGTCATATTTTTAATATAAACAATGAATAATAAATGGATGATGTTCGTTCTTAAGAATATGAAAAAAAAATTTCCTAGTAAAAGTGTGCAAAAATAATTTATCCAATTTATCAAAGCAGAAAAATAAAAACTATATTTCTCCCTAAAAACACTAATAAATAATTTTCAAACCCTTCTATTATGAATGCCACTTTTAAAATTTTTTGTTACAGACGTAAATTATTGAAAAACACATGGTTTTCTGCTTAAAAATTTACGACTTTTGTTTTAAAAGTGTTCTTATCCTTTTTTTAAATCCCTCCTTCTTTTCCGCTTGAATAAAGCGGTAGTGAGTAATAACACTAATTATCTTAACACATTTCAGCTTTTTTAAAAACAGTTCAAACAGTTCAAACTGATCAAATTTATTTTATAATTATATACATTTTTAGTAAGACTTTAAAAACTTATTACTGTGCAAATGAATTATCTATTCATCGCATATAATTTTCTTCAAATTTGCTGTTTAAACTTTATGTATTTTTCTGTGAATTTAAAATCAGGATGTGATAGCAATTTGTTACATCTTCCTTGTTTTGCCTTTTTTTTGTATTGCTTTTAAATTAGAGGAGAAAATAACTGCAATTATTTGGAAGAAAATAATTCTTTTTTGAAAAGCTCTCCAAGAGTTTTTATGAAATAAAAAAACACATTAATGCTTCAATTCAATTGCACGTTAAATTAAAAACAAATATAAATGACCGCTTATGAAAGGATATCCCAGTAATGGCTCTGATACTGCAGCAATTGATATAAAAATGTTTACTTTATTAACAAACTATTTAAAGCTTTCTTCTACAGTAAGTGTCATGTTAGACATCGTATATAATTAAAATAAAAAGCCACAATATTTGAAATTTAAACTTTATTATGGGTGTTATTTGTTTTGTGAGTTCGTACACCCCAAAGAACACAATGCCCAAAATGGATTGCTTTGATAACGACGGACGAAGACATCATCGATGAGAATAATAAGCTTATCGAAAAATGCAATATATGTATTTTTTTATTTTTCTAGAAAAATGACCATGGTCTGCAGAGTAAATAAAATAAAAGTTTCTTTTAAAGCACTGAAATAAGCATAAACAGTGAAATCAACAAGTTCACGAAAGGTGGCAGTGCTTATCAACAAGGAAAAATAAAATAGCTATTATCGACAAAGTATACAGTTGAACGATCAATTGTTGATCTCTTAAGAAATTAACAGACATCTGTTTTTGCTTTTCAATAAAATCAAAAGTTTATTTTGTCTAATTTGTCTCATAATAAACTGGTGTCTTGGTTTTTTTGATTAAAAAAGTATAAAAATTAATATCTCTAAAATAATTGAATCTAATTTTTCGCTATTTTCATGCATGTCTTTCTTTAACTATAACGTGCCCTTAAGTTATTTGTTACATTTTAGACTTTATTAATGAATAGAAGAATGCCAAGTTCTTCTTCCTCATCCACATCTTTATCCACGTCCACATCCAAGTCTAAATCTAAACTTCAATCCTCATCCTCCTCTTTATCATCCACATCCTCGTCTTCAATCACAGAATCATTAACCTCGTCATCTTTGTCTGTGGTTTCTGAAAAACACAAAGCACCTCCTGGAAAATATCAGAAATCGAGTGATAGACTTTTATGTCATAAAAATAAGAACGATGAGGGAGATGAAAAAGATATCGAAAAAGCTCCAGGACGAAATTTACGAGAGTAAAATTTTTAGTAAATTCAAAACATCGAAAATAATAAAAAGTATTTTAGTGAAATATCGGAGCATAAATGGGATGCAAAAAAGATTGCATCAAAATTTAAAGAATCGGGAATAAATGTTGAAAATCCACTTGAAAGTGAAGGCTTATCGACATCAGATGCTAAGAAAAAGCTTGAAGTTTGTGTTTAATAAAACTTACCGTAGACGTTTCCAACTGACTGTGAGGTTTCGGGCCCATATTTTGCCCATATACTCGTCTACTAAAAGGAAGTATTCAGGCAAAAATTCAGCTGCCTAATCCTCTTCCCTGGGATTTAATAGATAAATGAATATGGCTAAAGTAGCACACGATCCCTAACATTGACATTACAGATATTGGTGAAACGCTGGAATTAAGTCTTCATATTTTGCCCATATACTCGCCTAGTTAAGGGATCGCTAGGATTAAAATATCAGCAGCAGAATCCAGCTCTTTCACATACTTCTATATTTATTGATTACGTTAAGTACCCTAGCTGTAGCAATAGCCATGGTAGACGATAGCTATATCATGTTTTGCTAAAATTTATTTTTTGGGGGTTTTATTGGCATTAATATTATTTAAATAATGTTTCTAAGCTAATTATGTCATTAATAAAACAAAAAATTACTACTCCAGTATTGTTCATATTATGTGTATTTATCAGCTACTACGTTTTATAAATATTAACAAGCATACTTAACGTAATCTATGTATATAGAAGTATGTGAAAGAGCTGGATTCTGCTGCTGATATTTTAATCCTAGCGATCCCTTAACTAGGCGAGTATATGGGCAAAATATGAAGACTTAATTCCAGCGTTTCACCAATATCTGTAATGTCAATGTTAGGGATCGTGTGCTACTTTAGCCATATTCATTTATCTATTAAATCCCAGGGAAGAGGATTAGGCAGCTGAATTTTTGCCTGAATACTTCCTTATAGTAGACGAGTATATGGGCAAAATATGGGCCCGAAACCTCACCGTCAGTTGGAAACGTCTACGGTTAAATGTTTTAATAGGAAAAATTTAAGGAAAATGGAAAAAATGAATTGCCAAAAGCAAAAGAAATGAGTGATTTAGAGTTATTTTTGCGACAATTTTTAAATTTGTTATGGGTTTTGTTGCTTGTTGCTGATGGCCTTTCATTCATTGGGTATTTATCTGATACAAGGTATAGTTAAAATAAATTTGTTTTCATTGTAATTTAAATTTTTTTAGCCAAATGGAACGCTTATGGGTTTCTATAATTATTCTTGTAATGATCATTGGCATGTGTTTTGTATCATTTTGGCAAGAACGAGAAGCGCGAAGAGCAGTAAAAGGATTTGAAAATTTGCTTCCAGAAAAATGTGAAGTTATCCGAGATGGAAAGGAAGAAGAAGTGGAGACGGTGGATTTGGTTGTCGGCGATTTGGTTAAAATAAAATCAGGTTCAACAGTTCCAGCTGATATCAGAATATTAGTGAGTTATTATCCGCAAATAAATGCGCTAAAGAGTATTTTTTAGCAATGTGAACAACTTAAGCTTGAAGCTTCATCTATCACAGGAGAATCTGAACCAGTTGATTGTACACCAAAAGTTCCAGAAAAAGATGATGAAACAGCATTTGATGCACATAATATTGCCTTTAATGGTTCAATGTGTGTTGAAGGTTCTGGAATGGGAGTTGTAATTCGAACTGGAAATGATACTGTTATTGGGAAGATTGCAACCATGACTACAGGTCAAGAAGATAATAAATCTCGGCTTGAAAAACAAATGTCAAGATTTGTTAAATTTCTGGTTGTTGTTGCAACGAGTGTTGCCGTAGCGGTATTTGTTGCGGGAGGATTTGTGCATAAATGGAATAATGTTGTTCGATTAATGGCAGATGGATTTTTGTGAGTTTTTGCCGAAGAATAAATTTGTTAATAAGAATTTATTTTAGGGTTTGCGCAATTGGGATGGTGCCTTGCGGGCTTCCAGCTACTGTAACTTCAGTAATTACGGTTGTTGCAAGACGTTTAGCAAGCCGAAAAGTTTACTTAAAAAGATTAGATGTTGTTGAAGCTCTTGGATCGTGTAAGTAATTTTCTTGAAGGCACAATATGAACGAGCAACTATTCTTAACTATTCTTCTTAGGTAACATTATTGCAACAGATAAAACTGGAACTTTGACGAAAAATATTATGAAGTTTGTTTACTTTATGGATTCTAATATAAAGTAAAAAACTTTTAGAGTCACGGATATTTGGTATTCAGATGAAATAATATCTGAAATTCCAGAAAAAGATTCTGATAAAGCAGAAGCTTTTCAAAGAATTGTTGAAGCCATGTGCCTTTGTAATAGCGCTAAATTTGAAGATGAAAAAGACAACCACGGAAAAGGTGACGACAAGAAAAAAGATCAGAAGAAAAAAGACGACAAATCATCGTCTAAAAATAAGTCTGATGATAAAAGTAAAAATGGTTTAACTTATCAAAAAAATATTACTCAAAATGGTTCGACTGATAAAACTGTAAAACGTAAAAATTCAAAAGTCAAAATTGAAATGCCGTCTGACGAAACTGAGCCACTTCACCACAAATCCAAGGGGCATTTTATGCACAGATTTCACAGAAAAGGAAAGAAGAAGCAAAAGGATCCCATTGAAGACGATGATGCCAGACCAGCAATTGGTGTAAGCTATTAATTTTACATTTTCAAAGATATTGCTTTTTAATAATGCTTTACTTAATTGATTACAAAATAAAGTAAACAAGTTTTTAGAGTCCATCTGAGGTGGCAATGTTGCAATACTCAGATAAATTAATGGATGCTTCAGAAGCTCGTGAAAAAGCCGACATTCTTTTTGAAATTCCATTTTCTTCAAGATTAAAGTATCACTTGGTGATTTGTAGAAAAGCAGGAGATGAAGGAAAAGACAGTGATTTAGAAGTAATTGTCAAAGGAGCATCAGAAATTTTGATAGATAAATGTACACATATTTTGACAAAAGATGGTGAAAAAGAATTGGGTGAAGAAGAACGAAAAAGATTTGACGTAAGTTTTTTATGAATTTAATGAGACACAACTTTATATCTGCTAATAACATTTTTTTTATTAACAGAAATGATTAAATCAAATTTACTCTTAAAAATGTTCCAAATAAAACTACTGCTTTTAGGAAACATATGAAAAGTTTGGACAAGATGGCCGACGAGTGATTGGATTTGCATATAAAAAGTTTACAGCTTCTCCAGATACTGAATTTAATGCCGATGAAGAAAACTTCCCACATGAAGATTTAGTCTTCTCTGGTATGTGTGCAATCATGGATCCACCAAAAGAAGAAACTGCCGATGCTTTAAAACTTTGTAAAACAGCAGGAATAAAAGTTTTTATGGTAACTGGAGATCATGATCTTACAGCTGCAGCCATTGCAAAACAAATTGGTCTTATTGATGAAGATGTAAGTTTCTTCCTTCGGACGTGAATCACAAATATGAATAATAGTGTTTTAGAACGATGAAGAGGATTGGGAAGTAATAAAAGGTGAAGATATAAATGATTTATCGGAGAAAGATTGGGATCGATTAATTGCAAAACGGGCACTTGTTTTTGCTCGAACAACTCCTGAACAAAAACTTTTAATTGTTGAACAGTGTCAAAAACGTAAACAAATTATTGCAATGACTGGAGATGGCGTAAGCATTTTATTGAAAACACAGTATGAACGAGTAAGAGCAAAACCATTGCCTTTTAGGTAAACGATGCACCTGCACTTAAACGTGCGGATATTGGGGGAGTTTTTTTTAGTTAGGATAAATTGTCCTAAATTCTAATTTTAAATTTTAGGGTCGCCATGGGTTCGGGGTCAAGCGTTGCAAAAGAAGCTTCAGACATCATATTGGTATTGTAATTTTGCAACAATAAATAGCTTAATATAATTATATTTTAGATGAATGACAACTTTGCATCAATTGTTGATGGCATTCGAGAAGGAAGAATGATGTTTGATAACATTAAAAAGCTGCTAGGATACACACAAATTCATTCGTTCCCAGAAGTAAGTTATTTGAAAAAATGTTGTTGGAAAGATGAAACTGACTTTACAAATTTAAGATATGGCCAATTATAATTAATTTTTGTTTTGGATTTCCTGTTGGCATTACACCACTACAGGTAAATTAGCACATGCTTGTGAGTATGTGTATTTTCAAATTTAGATCCTTGCAATTGATCTGGGCACAGAAATTTGGCCCGGGATGGCAATGTGCAAAGAACCAATGGAAGGTGGAGTTATGGAACGTGAACCAAGAACCCCCAAAAAGGTTCTTGTAAGTAATACATTATTGGGATATTCGTACATCTATGCTGGTCAAATCCAGTCACTCGGATGCTTTTTATCTTATTGTTGTATTTTTTGGTTCGTTAATTTAATGCCATTCTTCCCACTCATACCTTCATTGTTTTTAGGTATCATGGCATAAATATATCCGATTTATGGATGTCTGCATTAGAATCATGGCAAGAGGGTGGCAAAGATTTTGTTAGTAATGGCCGAACATTCTCCGTTGAAGAACAGCTTTATATTAATCGGCAAGCATGTTCAGCATGGCAAGTTGGAATTGTTTTTGGACAGGTTATTTTAGATCTCTAAATGTGCATCTCCAATAAATACTTCAAGTTTTAGTTTTGGCATATTTATGGTGTTCGAACTCGTCGGCAATCAATATTTAAACATGGAGTTTTTCGAAATATGGTAACTAAAGCTTTTTCAATATTTTTAGTAAATCATTTTTTAGTATTCAAATTTGGCCCTTATCGCAGAATTAGTTATGCTCGCAGCAATGGTCTATGTTCCTGGTAAATTTGCATAGCCTTAAAAGTAAAAAATTAACAATGCCATATTTTAGGATTAAATACTTTCTTGGGTGGTGCACCTATTCCTACGCAGTGTTGGGGAGTTGTTGCTGCATTTGGAATCTTCTTAATAGCACTCAATGAATTACGAAAATATTTCTGTCGAAAATATCCCAGGACCAATATTGTAAGATATGTGAAATGGTGATAAAAAAAACATTTTTTTAACACATATGTTGCATTGACTATGTGATTGTACATGAATGGCTTTATTTTTTTGTAATTTTAACTTTATACTTTTAAATAAAATATTCACTTTTAAAGCATCAAAAACATGACTTAAAAGTTAAACATTTGCACAAATCGATCCCTCCCCCATCTGAATTCACTTTTAATTTTGACTTGTAATTTTTATGTATTCATTCATATCTGGCAAACGAATAATAGAAAAAATTTCAACAAAATTTCTCAGAAGCTTAATAATTTTGTTTTACGTAATACTTCTGTTTCAAGCACTGGTTTTTTGCTTGAACATTTCTACAAAAATTGTGCCCGAATGCTTTGAATAAAGACGCCATTTCATTGTTCAATACTTTTTTTTGACGTCAAAAAAGATTTACAATTGTGGGAGAGAAAAATGATACATATAAGATCAGACATGGTTAGTTTGAAGTCAGGTTTTACACAATGTCCAAGTGAAAATCAAGTCAACGACGCGTTCTTTTTTTTTAATTCTTAAAAATATTCCATCTCATTAAAAAAATTCATCCAGGTGATGGTAATTTTTTTCTCCTCCTCATTCTGAGCTGAAGTGGCAGCTGGTTACAATAATAACAAAACCGTGACGATGACTTTCTTTTGGTTCCGTTCAAAGAAGAACAACAAATAGTGAGGGAGGAAAAAAATTTTGACCGGTTTTTGACGTGTTTTTTTTTGTAGCTTTTATCCGTATCGCTTTCTTTTTGATTATTAGGGAATACTTTTTGTGGTCATTTTTTGTAAGTTTTTTGGACTGTAAAAAGATGTAAAAAGTTTTGCTTGAAGTTTTGAAACATTTTTATTTAAAATTTAAGTTTTTTTGACCTGACCTCGATGTCCTTGAAAAGACTGTAATAACCAGAAAAACAGACTGAACTGTAGACTTTAAAGAAGATTTAAAATCTCTGGACAATGTTCAAATAGGAGAATATTTGAAACTTTTTAATTCTATTGTAATAGGCTCAATACAAAAGTTATTCACTTTTAAGTTAAAATGGTTTTCTCTATAAAATTTGTTTTAATTTATAGCAAATACTTTTCGTATTTTAAATAAAATTTATTACTTTTTTAAAGCCAAAAGTAACAAAAGCTTAGTTCCAACGAAATTTTAAACCCGTTATTTTTAAACAAAATATATTTTATGCGTGTTTTTATTTATCATCTTGTTTTGAACTTTTCAATGCAACTTCTAAGACCCTCAAAAATGTTACGTTCCAAATGAAATCCCACGTTTTTCAAAAAAGATTTTTCACTTTCAATTTCATTTTTACAAATCAAAATCAAACAAAAACCTTTTCAAAAAAATAAGGTGTCAACACAGAAACAACAGCCTTTTTCCATCCATTTTGATCTCCTCCTTCTTTGGCTTCCTTCTTTTTTGCTAACTTTTTTAGGCCGGTTTTGGACACGCAAAAGCAAAGTTGAAAAAAAATCAGTAGCATCCTTCAAATTTTCTTTGCTGCTGTTTAACAAAGATTTTGCGTCCGAGTGGAAAAAGTGTAGAAGCCTTTTGACTTCTTCCACTTTTTTGATCTCCCTCATTCTCCTCTTTTCTTTATCGTACACAAATTATTTGATCTGTCGCTTTCACTTTTCTTTCCTTCATTGAACTTTTTGTATCTGTAATCTTAAGATTGGACAAAACCAGTTATATTCTATTTTTCATACGAATTATTTTAACATTTTTCATAAATCTTATTTTTGCTTTTAACTGATTCAGT
Source organism: Panagrolaimus sp. LJ2400 (assembly GCA_024447215.1). NCBI lineage: Eukaryota > Metazoa > Nematoda > Chromadorea > Rhabditida > Panagrolaimidae > Panagrolaimus > Panagrolaimus sp. LJ2400. The sequence goes on from JAMRYA010000178.1 coordinate 173,693, forward strand.
TTTTAAATTTATATTTTTACAGAAGCTTTCTTGGGTTCAAACGGAGTAAGAATAAGTTAAAAGTCTTTTTGTGTCACAAAAAAAAGCTTTTAATGCGTCCATTAGAAAAATTCTTTGATGCCTATGGACGATATGTGGCAAAAAATCCTGCACCTTTTATTGTAAGTTTTAATTATAACTAAAAGATACAGTAACTTTCTTGTTGCTGTAGCTTTACAAATTTTCCTGTTAAAAGCTATAACAACTAAAATTGTGTTTAATTTTGTGAAATGGTACTTTATTTTACAATAAATATTTAATTTTTTAGATTATTCCAATAATTTTAACGCTACTTTCATGCATTGGATTTTTAAATTTTGATTCACAAAATGATATTTGGGATATTTATTCACCGCTGAATGCTTTGTCGAGAGTTGAAGAAAAAGCTTTGGAACCATTTGAATATGCATCTGGTGCTCATCATTATAGAGTTTGTCTTCTGTCAGAGTTTTTCAAATTTGTAAAAAGCAGAAATTTTTAAGATACAAATTTTGGTTGATCGAAAAGATGGCGGAAACTTGATGAATCAAGAAGACTTGGAAGAGATTGCAGCTGTCAATAGATTAATTGTTGAAAATGCAACAATTTCAGATGGCTCTGATACAAGACTATATAATTATAAAGAAATTTGTGGAATTTATTGTAATGAAAGTAATGCATTAGTGCTCGGATTTTTGCAGGTAAGAATAGTTTTGTGAGAGTAAATATTGCCATTCTTTTTGTAATCTTTTCACAACTAGTTTTCTTGCTATTGACCAATACAATTGTTTTTTAAGGCACTACTAGAATCAGGTGGTGATTCATCAAGTTTTGTGCTGACGTTTCCAAATGCACAAGCCCTTCAAAATCATGTTTTTCTTGGATATTCAATTGGAAGTTTATCGTGGAAACAAAGGGATAATCTTATGGTTGTTGATGGATTTAAACTATTTATTTTACATTATATGATTGATTTGTCCCTTCCAAATGCAGAAGAAATTAAAACAAATTTTGAATTTCAATTGCGAAGATTGATGGAACGTATAAGTGCCGAATCGCCGAAGCTTAATTATGCTTTACTTTCACGAACTCGAGAATTAGAAGAACAAAGCAAAATTACACTTGTGGCAATCCCCTATTTGGGTTTAACGGGTTGCATTCTAACAGCTTTTATGATTATTACATTATTTAATGTGCCGCTATATAAAAGTCAACATATTGAAGCTGTTTTTGGTGTTATCTCTCCTGGGATGGCTTTAATTACGACATTTGGCGCTCTGTGGGGTTTTGGATTCCCATTTAGTAATATTCTTACAGTTGTGCCTTTCTTGGTGATCACCATCGGGATTGATGATGCATTTCTGATTTTAGCGGGATGGAGGCATTCAAGGTAAGACAGTTTTTTAGACATTTATAATATGCATTTTTATGGTATTATTTAAATAGAAGTTGTAACTCTAAAACCGAAAAATTCACTTTTAAAACTGCTTAAAATTGATCAAAATCAAATGCCTAATAAACATTTTTTAGTTCACAACCAAATTTTGAATCCCGAATTGGTGCAGCCTGTGCAAAGAGTGGAGCTTCTGTTTCAGTTACTTCAATAACGGACGTACTCTGCTTTGGTGTTGGATTAATTAGTCAAATGCCAGTGGTACAATTATTTTGTCTTTATACATCTGTTGCGTTAACAATTGATTTCTTTTATCAAGTAAGAAACTCTTTTTTTTCTTTTTCCAAATTCCCACACAACTACATAAAAACTAAAAGACCAAAATCAAGTTTTCTTTTTCCCGCTTTGATCCAAAATATTTAACAAAAAAAAGTTGTGACAAATTATAAAATAGAAAAGCCTTTATTTTTTTATATCTTATTTGATTTGATAAAAGAAAAGGGGAACCAAAACTGATGAACTTTTATTTCATTCTTCTTCTTTTTTATGGCCGCAAAAATATGTCAAAGAAATCAGTGAAGTAGAAAAATAAAGTAGGACATGCAAACAAACCTATTTTTTTTGTTAAAGTTCTTCTTTCATTTTTCTGCTGCAGCAAAAACAGCGTTTTGATTTTAGCCGCGTCAAAAATAAAGAACACGGAGGGATATGAGCAGGCCAGATTAAAACTGGTTTAAAAATGTGATGACATCCTCCTGCAGATAGAGAGAGATAGACTTTTAATCATGTAAAGAGAAGACTTTATGTTGTTATTTTTTATGTAATCACACACAATAGAAAAAATGAATGGGGAAAGGGAACACAAAAAATGTGTGAATTAAAAGAAAGATATGTCAGTTTGAAAGACAAGATATTTATAGGGAACGAACAAAATAAATCTTTTTTGGAGATAAACTTATTTAATATTAACATTCCATAAGCATTTCATAACCATTAACATATTTTTAGATAACCTTTTTTATTGCAATTGTTAGCATTTGTGGAAAACGTCAGATTCGAATAGAAGAACAACTTGAAAAGGAACAGAAAAAAGTGGTAATAACTTTTTAACTTTCTTTAAATGATTCCAGTATCAAATATTTTTAGCCCTCAATTTCATCAGATGGTTCATCAGAATCTTATTTTAATCGACTTCGAGATCTCTTCCTTGGAATCGGAACTGATAAAATTTCAAATAATTCAAGTAATGATTTATGCTCGAAAGAAGCTACAACATTACCAACCGATCAATCAAATGAGGCCGAATCTACTTGGTTGATGGCATTCGTAAAGTTTCTTCATCTTCGAATTGTCCGGGGTGGAATTTTACTTGTTTTTATTATTCATCTTGGACTTTCTGTGTATCTTTGTACTTTGGTAAATACGGATTTTGATATGGAAAACTTATATCTCAAAGAATCACCTCTAACTCCAATTTCACAAAAAATGCAAAAATTTATGTTAAATGAATCGTTTGTTGTAAATTTTGTTGTCACAGATTTCGGGTCATTTGAAGATGAAATGAAAAGAGAGCAATTTGCTGCAATGATACGGGAGCTTGAAAATATTCCAAAATTTTCAATGGGTGAAAATGGTTCAAGTATTTGGATACGGGATTATGAAATGGTAATTTTCTTAAAAAAGATTACTGTAACAATAATAACAATATTATAGGCAGCTTCATTTTGGGGATCTGAAGATGAAAGCATTTGGGAGCCAATTGAAATGTTACAAAATTATCGATCTTTTAATTTAGGAGAAAAATTTATTCATACAAAGTAAGGGGATATGGTACCATTTGTGTTAACAGTTAATGCGTTGCGTGTTCTAGAACTTTGCCATCAGGAGAAGACGTGATCGATTCATTCTTCTTTTTTATAACTTATTACAACATGAAAAACTTTTTGGATGTTGAAGAATTACTTAATCAAAGGTAAATTTTAATAACACAGTGCTTTGAATACTTTCAAATTTTAGACGATCAATTCTTGCCCGATATTCTTCAGTCTTTAAAGTCAGCTCCCATCATCCCCTTGAAAAAGTTCCGACGGAATCAGCAGCATCAGCTCCAATTAATTTTATTCAAACTGCAATATCTGCAATTATTTTAATGTCAATTTTGGTGCTAATTTTTGTCTTGAATATTGGTGCAATTTTTTCTGTAATTCTTTCAATCCTTTCAATCAGTTGTGGAACAGTTGGATATTTGCATTTATGGGGTGTTAATTTGGACGCAGTTTCATTGATTTCAATGTTAATGTCCATTGGTTTTAGTGTTGACTATTCAGGTTCAACTTTTTTAACACATGAGAAAAAAGAAAGTAACAAACATGTTTCTAGCTCATATTTGTTATCACTATTTCACAATGACATTAGAAACCGAAGAAAAACCTCGAACAGTTCGACACAAAGTCATCAATCAATTAAGGCCATCAGCAGATACAATGTCAACATATCATCGATTAGAGCATACTTTTAATGGCGTTGGATGGCCAGTCATTCAATCTGGTAATTATTTTATTGCGATAATGTTTAAACCGTAATTGTTAATACAGGTGTTTCAACAGTGCTGGGAATAATTCCATTACTTTTTGTTGACGCTTACGTTGTAGCAGTATTTTGGAAAACCATTATTTTGGTTACTGTACTTGGACTTTGGCATGCATTATTTTTACTTCCGGCTTTATTTTTGGCTTTCAACGATTTCGGAATAATTTTTCGGTGCCGTCGTGAAAATAATGTTTCTGACATTTCTAACTCTTAATTTTTTATTGCCTTTTTTAAAAAATATTCGGGTAGTTCTATATTGATAGTATAAGATAAATAAAAAACCTTGATTTTTTCCCAAAAAACTATGATGCACTGAAAACATAATTCTTCAAATTTTGTCAAAAATTAACCAAAAGAACAATCCATCCAGTCTATTTCAGTTCAAGTTTTCATATGTCGACGGAGCAAAAAAATCGATGTACGACGATACTTCAAAAAGTCGGTCAATATTCGATATGATATATCGTTGTCAGTGTTGTGTGATACTCATTTGTGTCAGAAGGTTTGTATTGAAGAAGCAAAAAACATTACGTGATCCAAATTTTGAATACCGTTCTGCAACTAGAAATGAATTAGTTGATTTGCTTCCAGAAATGGATTTTCATTTAATGAATGTCGATTTTTTGATGGATTTTGTTGGTATGGTTTTTTTTGGATGTTTTCTGAAGTTAAAAATACTTTTATTTTTGTTGAAAGACAATTTACGTTTTCTTGTGTTACTTTGTATGAAGCATTGTTGAATGTTTGAGGCTATGCAATGGAAGACGCTTTTAAAACTGTATGTACCATTTCTGTTACCTTTGGCATACAGTATCGTACAATTTTACAGATATACAAAGTAGCAAAAAGACAAGCACTGAAAAAGCAACAGCTTTTCCCAGATCCTGAGTTCCATGCTATTGATGCAATCAAAAATGTGCTGAAAGATGTTATTCCAAAAATTGATTTCCAGAAAATGAAATATGATTTTTTGTTGAATTTCGTTGGTATACTTTTTTTTCTTTATAGTAACATTAGTTCATGTTAATGTTTTATAGTACCACGTGGATTTTTTTGAGTCCTTGGAATCTACAAATATATTTACAAAATGTTTTAAAGCCACAAAACAGTGATCAACAAAAACTTTTCAATGCTGTAAGTTTGTCTTCTTCCTGTAGCTAAACTTTAAAATAAAACTGTTTTAGATTTTTCAATTAGCAGAAAAACAAGTTCGAAAAAAGCAAGATTTATCAACTGATAAAAATTTCAACTATTATGATTCCATAGAGAATGAGCTGTCTGCTGTTCGATGTTCATTCGATTTTTCACAAATGGAACCTCTTTTTTTGGTTGATCTTGTTGGTATGTTTCTTTCTCATATCTTGCCATATAAAAGTATTGTTTTTAGTCAAAAAAGGACTTCACTTTTTATTTGCTACAATGTTAACAATATATACAAAATCTTGTCGAAAAGACTATGGTAATGAAGAAGAATTTTTTAAAGCTGTAAGTTTCACTTTGTCTTTCTGGATTGGGTTTATTGCTTTCTTTTAGGTATATGAAATGGCAGAAAAAGTTGTTTTACTAAAAGGAAAAGCATCAACTAGAGGAGATTTCAACATTCATGATGAAATTAATATTGAATTGGATCATATACGTTCTTGCTTTAATTTTGTTCAAATGAAACTTGAATTTTTAATGGAATATGTTGGTATGTTGGATCTTTGATTGTACTTTATTTAACATGTTTATTTATAGCTGGAAAGGGTCTTTTGCCAATTAAAGTTATACCAGATATTTTTCTTAAATATCGAGAAGAATACGGTAATGAAGAAAAAGCTTTTGAAGCTGTGAATTTTGTATTCTTTGTCTTACCGTAATTAATCGAAGATTTTTAATTTTCAGATATATAAATTGGCAGCTAAAGAAGCAGAAGGAGAATTAATGGCGTCCGCTGATGAAATTTTTAATGTGGTCAATGCAGTCAAACTTTCATTATTTTATACCATTCCGGCTGTACATTTCTTTGAAATGAGTAAAGAATTTTTGAATGAATTTGTTGGTGAGTTTTGTCTGTTTTAGTAGTTGAAGAATTAATACGAATTTTAGTTAAAAATGGAATTCTTACCGATGAACAAGTTGAACATGTGTTTTACACTTGCGGTATGCTTTTTTTAATCCATTTATATATGACACGTAACATTTGTTTTTAGTCAAAGTAACAAATCATGGCAAAACTCTTACTGGTGCTTTTGAAGATCTCTTTGGTATTATGCAAGGTATGCCTGCCAAAGGATATTTCGGTACTCCACATCAACAAAGAAAAATGTCACAAAAGAAAAAACTGTTTAAGCACGATAAATTTCAATCCTAAAAAGCTAAAGCGTACTTTTCCTTCAATCAAAAAGGTTACGTTAAAATTCCCAACATTTTGAGTTTTAAATATTCACGATTCCATTTTGAAGTTCATACAAGTTTTGTTAAGCGCCATTTTAATTTGATTAGTCGACAAAATGTCAGATAAATAAAAGCTAAAAAAGTTTGCTGAAAAAATGTTTATCAAAAACAGCAATCACGAAATCTTTTAAAAACGGCAGCTATTTTAAACGAAAAAAGTAATCAATGTTTGGCAAAATGACATTCAACGTTTTCCCCAATTCTTCTTTTGCGCTGCTGTTTTTTTGTTCTCTCTTTTTCGATGCTAAAAAATATTGTCTTCAACGTTTATATATCTTCTTATCTAATTTATAACATTCTTTATCGCTTTCAGGCAATAATCTCCATCAAACATGCTTACATTCAATGATGATAATACGGTTCAACAAGAATTTCCATTCCCAGCACCAGTTATGGATTATATTTACAAGAATCTTTCTGCTATTCAACTTCTGAAGCTCTACAAAACCTGCAAATTCTTCTATGCTAAATTCCGCTTGAATATTATTGATGATTTTGAAATTTGTGATTATAAGGAAGATGAACAAGGTATTATTGAAAATTCAATGGCAATTTGGCATCAAAATTCTGCTTGGTCAAAATTGAATAATCTTTGGATTAGCAAATCACTTACTTATTGTGCTAGCGAAGAATTTGTTCTTGACTATAACAAATTTTCACGTCTTACATGCAAAAGACTTGTCTTGGTTGGTAAATCAAGTGTTGCAGATTATGAATTTTTGGTTAAATCTCCTGCTATTCGACATTTAAATGTTATAAGTGAAATTTATTATCCAGAAACTGGTGAACATCTTTCGATTGAAGAAATTATTGAACGTGTACCTCATGTTTCCGCAATTGAGTAAGTGCTTTCTCTCTATTTATCACAAAGCTAATACGCTGTATCTTTTTAGTTTGTATCATATTCGTGAAACTAATTCCCAAAATTTACCACCTATTGACATGGCTAAATTGATTGCAATGGAACGTCAAACAAAGCTATCATCTTTGCATCTCTATAATGTCTCAAAAGTACCTGATCCTTTACTTGTTATTGAATTTTTCATGGCAAGTTATTTTTTCTTGGTTAATATTTTACGAAGATCATTTTTGTTTTAGAAGCATGCTTCTCCAGATATTGATTATTATTTTGAATTTGATAAATCTGATCCTGAATATAATGCTGAACATGTTAAAACATTTTATAAAACTATTGATGATGGACTTCGAGCATGGAAGCTTTCGCTTGCAATGCCACCTGCAATTACAACTTCTTTCTTTGATTTAACTGGAAAAACTGCTGTTGTTACAGGTTAGATTTTTATAATTTTTGTTAATTTTTTTACACCTATTCATTTTCAGGTGCATCTGATGGTATTGGACGAGCTACCGTAATCCTTTTTCGTCAACATGGAGCTTCTGTGATTGCTATTTCTAGACATCGTGGACATTTAAAAACTTTGGTCAATGAATGTCAAAATATTAAAAATGATGTAAGTTTTTATTTTGTATCCATTATGATAACAAATTACAGGGTTTTATTCATACTCTTTGGATTCCTGTTGTACATTTTTTGACTGCTGAAAAAATCATTGAAAGGATAAAATGTAAATTTGGTATAAAGTTTGATGTTTTGGTATGCTTATATTTTTACTTTTCTAGTTTTTTCAAACTTTTTAGGTTAACAATGCTGATACCTCTTGGGGAGGTTTTCCTGACGAAAAATCTGAACAACAATATTACCGTAATAAAGGCTATATACTTCAAGGTCATCATTATATGATTCAAAAAGCTAGACCATATTTGATGGAAGCAAAAGGAACTATTATTAACGTTTCAACTTCAGTTGCATTGTATACTGTAAGTTATGATGTTATATATATTTTTCAAGAATAATGTTTCAATTTAGGAACCAAAAGATGCAAAAACTATTACCAGGCTTGAAAAAAATATTAAAAATGTTGAACGTGAACTTATTTCTTCTGGTGTTCGAATCAATACTGTTAAGTAAGTTTTTTATCTATAATATGTTGCTGTATATTTATTTTTTAGTCCTGGTATTTCTGTCACTGCTTTGCCACGTCCAGATGGAATGAATGATATTGCTTACAAAAAATATTTAAAAGAATTAAAGAAATCTTATGATGAACAAGCAGCAAATTCTATTGTCTTTCTTGCATCTGATTCCGCAAAATTAATTAATGGCTCAACTTTGAATTTGAATTCTTTTCATTAAATTAATCTTCTTCATTATACTCATTCATTTTTGATTGTTACTGTAGATTCATTCTTTTATTTTCTTTATTTGAATTTGTAGTACTGTAAAATCTTTTTCTTGTTTTATTGAAAATGATTGTGTGGTTTTATTATTAAAGATTGTTTACGTTTAGCTAGAAGAAGCTTATTCCGATGATATATGTCAATTGCAACATTATTTCTTGCTGAAATATCTGGTGGAAGACAACTTCGTCATTAATAAAATATGTTTTCAATATCTATTTTTCATCGTCCAAAAGAAGTAAATTTCCGGAATAAGGCTTATCTGAGCTAGAAGAAGCTTATTCCAATGAAATATGTCAATTGCAACATTATTTCTTGTTGAAATATCAGGTGGAAGATGACTTTGTCTGTGACATCTACCACATGTTCAGGTGCTATCGATATCTATTTTTAGTCGTAAAGTAAATATCCGGAATAAGGCTTATCTGGATTAGAAGAAGCTTATTCCGATGTTAAAATTCAATTGCCACATTATTTCTTGTTGAAATATCAGGTGGAAGATGACTTTGTCTGTGACATCTACCACATGTTCAGGTGCTATCGATATCTATTTTTAGTCGTAAAGTAAATATCCGGAATAAGGCTTATCTGGATTAGAAGAAGCTTATTCCGATGTTAAAATTCAATTGCCACATTATTTCTTGTTGAAATATCAGGTGGAAGATGACTTTGTCTGTGACATCTACCACATGTTCAGGTGCTATCGATATCTATTTTTATTCGTCCAAATAAAGTAAATATCCGGAATAAGGCTTATCTGGATTAGAAGAAGCTTATTCCGATGTTAAAATTCAATTGCCACATTATTTCTTGTTGAAATATTTGGTGGAAGATGACTTTGTCTGCGACATCTACCACATGTCCAGTTGCTATCAATATCTATCTTTAGTCGTCCAAATGAAGTAAATTTCCGAAATAAGGCTTTTGTGGGTTAGAAGAAGCTTATTCCGATGATATATGTCAGTTGCAACATTTATTCTCGTTGAAATATCAGGTGGAAGATAACTTTGTCTGTGATATCAGTAGTCATACACTGACTTTTACCCCTTGTGGTCTACCGTAATCCCCGTTTTTGTGGCCTCTTTTTTTTAAGTAGTTTTCGACCTACTTAAAATCTTACTGTAGCGAAAACAGGATTCTGGTACTGTATTGTTAAAATATTACTGTAAAATATTACTGTAGAAATACTTAAAGCTACAAGCTTACAATAATTTTTATCAGCGATTCTTATCAGTGAAGCAAAATTATCAAATTAGCTTTATTTATTTCAAGGTCAAGATATTAGCGGCTTATCACAAATGCCCTCAGGCGATGATTTTATCACTTTTTTTTATCAGTGAAGCGAAATTTTTTATTTTTCAAGTTTATATCGATTTTTATCAATGTTATCTATTTTCTTATCAATCCTTATCACTATTATCACTAATTCTTATCGGAAAAATTTTTTCACCTTTTTGACTTATATTGAGCGAGGCTTATCTGAATTATTATCTGTTTCAATGTTTTTATCATTCATGCCCTGAGGCGATGTTGTTATCAGTCTTATCAGTTGCATTGAGAAAATTTTATTAGATCGATTACAATAAACAAAAAACAATACAAAAAAAAGGGGGATTAGCGTTTATGGTTAGCAAATACAAGTGTAAATATTTTTTAGTTCAGTTTCGACCATTTGATTCTATTACCTCTTAAAAGAGAAGTTGCAAAATATCTCTCATCGTCTAGATTTATAACTGTGATTAAGATCGATTCAGGTTTCTCTGTACCATAATATGTAACAAATTGTTTTCTTTCGTGATAATGGCAGTAAATTTCTTTTCCTTTTTGCTTTGCAAATTCAGTGAAATAATGTATTTGTTCCTGTGGCGACATAATTGTTCCATCTTCTTTTTTAACTTTTTTGATCAACTCACCTTTTCTCCATTGTGGAGGAAAAACCCGCCGCCACTTTTTATCGTTTTCATATTCAGGATGAAAAAAACACAAAAGTTTCCATATCATCGGTTGAGATCTTTTTACATAATCACCATTATGTTTGCTTTTGCTCTTGTTAGTCTTTAAAAAATAACTCATAAAAATTGCCATCAGTGGGCGAATCTGTGCTGGAACATATTGATCAACAAGATAAAAATGAGAGCGAGTTGTTTTCGTCATTTTTAAATCACAATTGGGTAAAAAACCAAAAATTCTTAAAGCAATGTAGTTTTTCGGGGTTATTCAGAAAATAACGGGGCAAATCAAAGGCGAGACGCAACTTTTGTGCTAAACACGGCTAGAGAATCAGAGAAATATTGGTATTTTACTGTTATTTCTACTTATTTGCTTAGAAATGACACAATTAATTGGTATTTTCTCGATTTATTTTACAAATTACAAAGAGAAATTACACTTTTACAAAAATTAGGGTGCAGGTAAATGATTATTTATTGTGAAAACTACAATAAAAGGTGATTGTTTTTAATTATTTATGTCTAATCATCGATAAATTTCCAATGTTGAAAGGTTTTTTGAGGCTGACTGTTGGCAAAATGCATATATTTCGGTAAAACTGGCTGTGTTTTCAAGGTTGTTGTCTTCTTCGCAACGGTTTTTTTAGGTTTTGGCGGCTTTTCTTTGATAGTTTTTGTCTTTTTCTTGCGCAAATCAGGTGGCGGCAGCAGTGTTACTGCTGTTTGAGGGAGCTTTTTATCTAAATTCTTTGGAATTTCTTCGTGTGCTTCCTTGTATTCTTGCTTGCGAGACATTAATTCCTGAGTTTCTTGCGCTTTTAAACTTGCCGCGACATCTTTTTTTAGATTATTTTCTGCTTTTGAGCTTGAATCGCCTCCTTTTAGCCGCTGAACCATATTATTATAACGATCAAATGGGACTGCAATAAGTTTCATTTATCTAAATTTTACAAAATTATTGAAATTTTCAAAAAAATGTTAAATTAAAATCATGACAAAACGATAAACTTACACAAATTGTGCCAAAAAAACAAAAAAAATAAGATTAAACTGGGAGAGCAGTGGTAAAATTGCGTGCGAAATCAAAGGTTAAAAGTGAAGCAAATTCGGCAAAAACAATTGTTTGTAAGCTATTTTTACCAACTGGGGCTGCAAATTTGAGTGTAAGCGCTGTAATTCCCATTTCTTGTGGATCATTTGCTTTAAAGCTTTGTCACTGTGATAATTTTGCAAGTCAAATCCAAAAATGCAAGAATGCGTAAGGAATTTTTCATAAGTTATTCCTGTATTATCAGTGATATCGTTAAGATCTTTAAAAGCGCGCGCATATTCCCCTCTTCCCAAATCATAAGGATAAGCTGGGACAATTTTACTGTTAACGCTGACTTGAATTCTGTCCAAGCCATGAGATTTAAATTGAAAAGGTGAGGTGCTACTACTTCCTTTAAATGCAAAATCTTCAACAAGTGCAACAGAAACTCTTTTCGGGACATAGTCAGTAAACAATGTTGTTGTAAATTCATGGCGACCTTCACCAACAAAAAAGTTTTTAACTAAACTACGCGTATAAGGATATTTTGCAAAAGTGGATGGTTGAGCTAATTGTGTGTTAATTGTTGCATCTAATGTAGGCAAAAGATGATGATGCTTCATGTAAAGCTTATGCGCCATAATTCTTGCTATATATGTTGTATTATCTTGAGCAATCATAAAAAAGGGCGTAATATGAGGTGTGACTTCGATATCAACTACCATGTGATTAAGTAATAGCCTATTTTGCCGAAAAATATCTGCATCAAGTTGGGTAACTGTATGAAATTCTCCTGATTTTTCAAAGAATCTGCGGCGTTTATCAAAACCTACGCCAGAAATTTGACTATCTTCAGCGTCTTCGAAATAGCCAGCAAGCTGCAAATCTTCTTCGTGACGAGGCGTATCAATACCTAATCGACGTCGAAAATATGCATCATAAGCGTAAAGATCGTTTGAGTTATAAACTTGACGACCATTGAAGACAACTTTTAAATTTTTGATAGTCGTTGCACCGAAACCTTGAATTAAACTTACCTTATCCGCAGCAGATACAGGAACAGCTGTGCTGACCGTTTTGCCGTCAACAACTTTATCTACTTTTTTTAAAAGCGAAAAGCTTGTTTGCAGATAGCAGTGCGCAAGATTAAGATAAGAAGTGCCTGAATTAATTGTAAAACACGAAGGCCAAGTTCCTGCTGTGTTTACAGGATTATACTCAACAATATTTGTTTGCTGAAATGCAACGTTAACAGGTTTAGAAGAAAAAAGATCTAAATTGTTTGGGATTTGTTCAGAGCTATCTTTATCGATTTGCATGATTTTAATTTAATCAGAGAAAAATTAAAAACCGACTGTATTGTAGACGTTTTGAAACGTATGAATGACGCAATCAAATTTTTGATCCTATTTATACTTTTTCTCCTAAGGACATGATGTGACGCACATGCATACGCGCATGTATTAATTCTTCACACACAGTGTTTAGACCACGCCCACAACACAGATAAACACACAACGTGCGCACACATCCGGATTGTCGGCAAAGATCAAAGGAAAATACAAAATTTTCGCAAAATCTCAAGTGGTTTTTAGAAAATCGTCGGCAAAGATCAAAGGAAATTAAAAAGGCATAAAAATCTAGCGCATAACGTCAATTGCCTGTAAAAGTGGACACACGGACGAACATTTTTTTGAAAAGTATAAAAAGAGAATGAGTTTAAGCACTTTATTTGAATAAAAATTATCTTTACTGATCAGTCGGTTTAAATAATTAACTCTGATGGAATATATCCGAAAGAAATTTACTTTGGGGCGAGACAATAAGCTTGAATTAAGATTAGATACACCTTTGGAATTACAAGGGAATAACTGGTGTTGCAGTTTACGTGAGTTTAGTTTAGAACAAAAATGGTCTTTAGCTAATGAAGAGATTACAATTTATTACCAAAATGGGCATCATTCTGTTGTTAAGCCAGGATTTTATCATTCTGTTGCTGATCTTGACAATATCTTGGATGAATTATTTCTTCCTATGCGACGTGTAAAAAGACAAGGAGGAAGAGCAGCTTTAGATAGAATGTCAGGAATAAGAAATAGACATAATCAGCAAGAAGAAGAAGAGTCAGAAGAGGAAGAAGAGACAGCAGAGAAAGAGACAGAAACGACTATTCAAACAAACACTGAGGCAACAGATACAAAAGAATCTGACACAAAAGCAGCAGCAACTCCTACAGCAAATGATGAAACTAAATCTATGCCTGAGACTAAATCAGAAACAAAAGAGCCTGAAGCGAAGAAATCAAAAACTGATCCAGAAACGTTCGAATCTGATTTCAGAAAAGAAGATCATGTGAAACTGCATTGGATTTCGCAAACGGGACATCTCCCTGATACTCCTGATAAAATCTATCCTAAACCTGTCTCAATTGAAAAAGTCGGTGAGCACGCTGAAGTCGTTTCTCCTGCTCTGCCTGTTGCTGAAAGTTTGGTTGCTGGACAAACTTTACCTCCAGTAGCAAGTCTTGATGCTCTAAAGCAAGCGGCGGAAGAACTTGAAAAGAAAAAAGCTGCTGCTAAAAATAAAGCACAAGAAAAAAGTGTTGAAACAAAAACAGAAGAGAAAAGCGCTGAAACTAAAGCTGAAAAAAATAAAGAATTAGCGAAAGAGCTTGATGATCTTCAGCCGGTTCATATCCCCTCTAGAAACCCTGTCCCAACAGTCCCAAAACTTCCAGAGTTCACTCCAAAAAAACCTAGACTTGTTGAAGAAACTAAAAAAGAAGAGCCAAAACAAGAAATTGAAGTTAAATCTGAACAAACAGAAGATAAAAAACCAGATTTGTTGGAAGGAGAACTGATAAATCCAAATCCTGCAACGGTTAAAGCTGAGCCTCAAGAAGAAAAATCTTTTTTCCCAACAGTTAAACAAGAAATTATCAAGGAAGAAGAGAAAATCTCACCTGAAGTGCTGGAATTTAACCAAAAAGGATATAATTCTGTTAGAATTTCAAAAAATATTGATAATTATTATACTGTTACCTTTGATCCTAATTACGTGCGAGAGATAAAATTGAGTAATGGTTTTGCTAAAGCTTTAGGTTTTCCTATAGGTCAAACAATCACAACTGGAGAAATTGCACATTATTATCCATCAACTGAAACGGATATTAGTCACATTTGCATGTCAATCAATGATATTTTGCGTCCATTGAACAATGAAGAAACTGCAGAAGTTGGAATAATTCCTCTCTACACTGAAAAAAAACTCCCAAATCTAAATAATGGGGGTATCTAATATCCCCCGAATAATGGGGGTAAAATAATCCCGTTTTTCAAAAAGGGGGTAATTAATACTCCCGTTTTTGAAAAAAAGGGGGAAATATCCCTGAATTTTTAATTATCGTATTTTACTGATAAAAATTAATTTTTACGGTAAATAGTTGTTACAGTATACCAGGTGTTGTTCAAACACACGGCTCACCTATCTTTGCAATTTTTTTGGCAAAGAGAGTGCATGAGCCAGTCTCGTTCCTTCATGCGAGGAGAGTTTTTCTTTTTTAAATCGAGAGAGATATATCTATTTTTATTGTTTGTTTATATAAAAATAATATTTTTTATCAATTATTACGTCAGCTGAAGAACCATCAACTTAAAAAAACTTGTTAAACTTGTTACTATATCAACAATCAACACTACAGTGGAATTTTGATGCTGTCAAATGTTTTTTGAATTGTCTTTGCTGCGCATCTTTGTTATATTATAGTGATGCATTTAAGCTTTCAATTAAACATACAGTACCCCAGAAAAGTAAAGAAGTCACTAAAATTAGCTGAATCTCGGCTACTTTTTTGATACTATTTAAAACCATTTAGTGATCCAATAATAATAATAATAAATATATTTTAGATAGCTGTCTAAAAAGCTGTGATAAAATAAAATGCTCGAAACCTTGGTGAAGATTTATTCTATTTTAATGTCTCAGATCTTTTATCAAATCAAAAAAACAAAGGAATAAAAGCTTGAAGAATCTATTAATTCTGTTCCATATTATGCAAAATGTGTTTTAAATGATTTTTTGTTGCAGCTGTAAACAAATTATTTGCTTTAAGAACACAGAAAAAGTCAACTCAGGTATCGCTCATGTTTGGCTCACATATGAGGGTCTCGCTCATACCAAATCTCACAGCAAATGCATATGTGAGAAAAATATCACATGTCGCTCATGCTTAAATATGAGGGATATGTGAGTTAAATATGAGTTAGGTATGATTTTCGACTTTTAACGTTAAAATGTTGATTTTCACATATGACTCTGGCTTGCCGATACATGAGTCCAACATGAGCGATATGTGAATTGACGTTTTCTGTGAAGGTTGGTACTTTTTGTGGGAGTTAAATTTTATTTACGATAGAAATGGTCAAAAACACATTCATTATATTATCTTTATGCTTTAATATTGTTCAAACTTTTTTTTTGTATATTATTTCTTTTAAAAAACTTCAAAAATTATGTATCAGTTTTTAATTAATTGATTATTTTGCTGCTTATTGCTTTTTTCGTTTGGCGCGTTTGTGCAACGTTGTGCACAGAAAACGTCAACTCAGGTATCGCTCATGTTTGGCTCACATATGAGTATCTCGCTCATACCAAATCTCACAGCAAATGCATATGTGAGAAAAATATCACATGTCGCTCATGCTTAAATATGAGGGATATGTGAGTTAAATATGAGTTAGGTATGATTTTCAACTTTTAACGTTAAAATGTTGATTTTCACATATGAATCAGGTCAATGTCATATATCTCTCATCCCGGACTTAGAAAAGTTTTGTTTTTGATTATTTTTGAAAATTTTCATAACTCACACCAAACTCATGTCTACGCGTTGCAATGTGCGCGCATCAAATCCTAAAACGAAAAACCTTCGGTTGTTAAATTTTCAAAATTTTCTTTTTTCAAATGATTGTTTTTGCTGTTCGTTTGTTTTTAGCATTTTGTAAATTATTTTCAACAATTTTTTTACATTTATGTATTAAGGGTTATCTTAACATACTGCAGTAGTGGTAATATGTTAGCATAAGAAATTTTTCTTATTTCTGCGGGAGTTTTTAGTGCACATACCTTATGATTTTCGTGTATTTTTTCTGGTTTTTAGTAAGAATTTATCCAATTATAAACATCGTATTTATTTTAGAATTTTGATTTGTAAATATGCCTAGACTGAAAAGTAGACGACAACTGCAGTATGAATATGGTATGTCATATGTTGCTTCTATTGATTAATTTACAATTGGATTTTACTTCAGATTACGAAGATAGCATAAGGAAACGTTCAAGATTGGATCTCAATTATTCAAATAATAGCACAAATGGCGAAGTTCTTGATTATCATGAACATAATTTTGATAATGATTTTAATTCAAATGGTTCTCCAAGTGATGAAAATGTTGAACATCCTGAAGATTCAGAAGTTGATAATAATTTTCCAATGGAACGTGATGATTTAAATTTGTTAGCTGTTTCACAATTTAATCATTTTAATAAGTTTCATATGTGTTAAAGTATAATACAAAAGTTCTTAATTATAAAAGTCTGTTAAAATTACAGAATTAGGTAAATAACTAGGATCTTGAGATTCAGAATTTTTCAAAGTTAAAAAGGCTAAGCTGTTGACCCACTAGAAAAGGCTGATTGAAATTCCCCAAAGCTAACAATGCTTTTTTCTGATTTTTTATAGTTAAATACCCCAGAATACATGTGTAATTTTCCAATATTATGTATTTTATATAATTTCAGCGTATTCTGATCAACAACTGATATTGTTGCATTCATTTTTAAGAAGTTCAATGGCAGAAAAGCAACTTTATGATTTGTTTAGCATTTTTGAGACTGTAAGTGGCTCAACATTGCCTTTGGATAAGTCTTCAGCTGGAGTCTTAAAGAAAGCTTAAAAGAAACTTTGGGATATTCAGTGTAATATTTATTGTCCTAACTGTTTTGACGCTTTAAAAGGTGAAAATAGTGTCTGTAAAAAATCCGGATGCCAAAGGTTTGTGCTTTTGTTTCCTATTGCCCCTAATCCTCGGTTAAGCTTTATCTTGATGAAAAGAAGCTTACCCGAGGTATTCAGCCATATATTTCATAAAATAATAGAGTAATGACCCCCCATTGCTCGTTTAAGCTTTATCTTGATGAAAGGAAGCTAACCCGAGGTATTCAGCCAAATATTTAATAAAATAATAGAGTTAGGACCCCCAATTCCTCGTTCTTAGCTTAATCTTGATGAAAGGAAGCTAACCCGAGGTATTCAGCCATATATTTAATAAAACAGTTAAGCTTTATCTTGATGAAAGAAAGCTAAACCGAGATATTCAGCCATATATTTAATAAAATAATAGAGTTATGACCCCCAATTCCTCGTCTTAGCTTTATCTTGATGAAAGGAAGGTAACCCGAGATATTTAGCCATATATTTCATAAAATAATAGAGTTATGACCCCCAATTACTCGTTTAAGCTTTATCTAGATGAAAGGAAGCTTACCCGAGGTATTCAGCCATATATTTTAAAAAATAATAGAGTAATGACCCCCCATTGCTCGTTTAAGCTTAATCTTGATGAAAGGAAGCTAACCCGAGGTATTCAGCCATATATTTCATAAAATAACAGAGTTATGACCCCCAATTACTCGTTTAAGCTTTATCTAGATGAAAGGAAGCTTACCCGAGGTATTCAGCCGTATATTTTAAAAAATAATAGAGTTATGTCCCCTAATCCTCGGTTAAGCTTTATCTTGATGAAAAGAAGCTTACCCGAGGTATTCAGCCATATATTTCACAAAATAATAGAGTAATGACCCCCTAATCCTCGGTTAAGCTTTATCTTGATAAAAGGAAGCTAGCCCGAGGTATTCAGCCATATATTTAATAAAATAATAGAGTTATGACCCCCTAATCCTCGGTTAAGCTTTATCTTGATAAAAGGAAGCTAGCCCGAGGTATTCAGCCATATATTTAATAAAACAGTTAAGCTTTATCTTGATAAAAGGAAGCTAGCCCGAGGTATTCAGCCATATATTTAATAAAATAATAGAGTTATGACCCCCTAATCCTCGGTTAAGCTTTATCTTGATAAAAGGAAGCTAACCCGAGGTATTCAGCCATATATTTAATAAAATAACAGAGTTATGACCCCCTAATCCTCGGTTAAGCTTTATCTTGATGAAAGGAAGCTAGCCCGAGGTATTCAGCCATATATTTAATAAAATAATAGAGTTATGACCCCCTAATCCTCGGTTAAGCTTTATCTTGATAAAAGGAAGCTAGCCCGAGGTATTCAGCCATATATTTAATAAAACAGTTAAGCTTTATCTTGATAAAAGGAAGCTAGCCCGAGGTATTCAGCCATATATTTAATAAAATAATAGAGTTATGTCCCCCAATTACTCGTTTAAGCTTAATCTAGATGAAAGGAAGCTAACCCGAGGTATTCAGCCATATATTTAATAAAATAACAGAGTTATGACCCCCTAATCCTCGGTTAAGCTTTATCTTGATGAAAGGAAGCTAACCCGATGTATTCAGCCATATAATTTATAAAATAATAGAGTTATGACCCCCTAATCCTCGGTTAAGCTTTATCTTGATGAAAGGAAGCTTACCCATGGTATTCAGCCATATATTTTAAAAAATATTAGAGTATTGACCCCCCATTGCTCGTTTAAGCTTTATCTTGATGAAAGGGAGCTAGCCCGAGGTATTCAGCCATATATTTAATAAAACAGTTAAGCTTTATCTTGATGAAAGAAAGCTAAACCGAGATATTCAGCCATATAATTTATAAAATAATAGAGTTATGACCCCCTAATCCTCGGTTAAGCTTTATCTTGATGAAAGGAAGCTTACCCATGGTATTCAGCCATATATTTTAAAAAATATTAGAGTATTGACCCCCCATTGCTCGTTTAAGCTTTATCTTGATGAAAGGAAGCTAACCCGAGGTATTCAGCCATATATTTAACAAAATAACAGAGTTATGACCCCCTAATCCTCGGTTAAGCTTTATCTTGATGAAAGGAAGCTAACCCGATGTATTCAGCCATATAATTTATAAAATAATAGAGTAATGACCCCCTAATCCTCGGTTAAGCTTTATCTTGATGAAAGAAAGCTAGCCCGAGGTATTCAGCCATATATTTAATAAAATAATAGAGTTATGACCCCCTAATCCTCGGTTAAGCTTTATCTTGATAAAAGGAAGCTATCCCGAGGTATTTAGCCATATATTTAATAAAACAGTTAAGCTTTATCTTGATGAAAGAAAGCTAAACCGAGATATTCAGCCATATATTTAATAAAATAATAGAGTTATGTCCCCCAATTACTCGTTTAAGCTTTATCTTGATGAATGGAAGCTAACCCGAGGTATTCAGCCATTTATTTCATAAAATAATAGAGTTATGACCCCCAATTACTCGTTTAAGCTTTATCTAGATGAAAGGAAGCTAACCCGAGGTATTCAGCCATATATTTAATAAAATAACAGAGTTATGACCCCCTAATCCTCGGTTAAGCTTTATCTTGATGAAAGGAAGCTAGCCCGAGGTATTCAGCCATATATTTAATAAAACAGTTAAGCTTTATCTTGATGAAAGGAAGCTAACCCGATGTATTCAGCCATATAATTTATAAAATAATAGAGTAATGACCCCCTAATCCTCGGTTAAGCTTTATCTTGATGAAAGAAAGCTAGCCCGAGGTATTCAGCCATATATTTAATAAAATAATAGAGTTATGACCCCCTAATCCTCGGTTAAGCTTTATCTTGATAAAAGGAAGCTAGCCCGAGGTATTCAGCCATATATTTAATAAAACAGTTAAGCTTTATCTTGATGAAAGAAAGCTAAACCGAGATATTCAGCCATATATTTTAAAAAATATAAGAGTATTGACCCCCCATTGCTCGTTTAAGCTTTATCTTGATGAAAGGAAGCTAACCCGAGGTATTCAGCCATATATTTAACAAAATAACAGAGTTATGACCCCCTAATCCTCGGTTAAGCTTTATCTTGATGAAAGGAAGCTAACCCGATGTATTCTGCCGTATAATTTGTAAAATAATAGAGTAATGACCCCCTAATCCTCGGTTAAGCTTTATCTTGATAAAAGGAAGCTAGCCCGAGGTATTCAGCCATATATTTAATAAAACAGTTAAGCTTTATCTTGATGAAAGAAAGCTAAACCGAGATATTCAGCCATATATTTAATAAAATAATAGAGTTATGTCCCCCAATTACTCGTTTAAGCTTTATCTTGATGAATGGAAGCTAACCCGAGGTATTCAGCCATATATTTCATAAAATAATAGAGTCATGACCCCCAATTACTCGTTTAAGCTTTATCTAGATGAAAGGAAGCTTACCCGAGGTATTCAACCATATATTTCATAAAATAATAGAGTTATGACCACCTAATCCTCGTCTTAGCTTTGTCTTGATGAAAGAAAGCTAACCCGAGGTATTCAGCCATATATTTCATAAAATAATAGAGTTATGACCCCCTAATCCTCGTCTTAGCTTTGTCTTGATGAAAGAAAGCTAACCCGAGGTATTCAGCCATATATTTCATAAAATAATAGAGTTATGACCCCCGATTCCTCGTCTTTGCTTTATCTTGATAAAAAGAAGCTAACTCGATGTATTCAGCCATATATTTCATAAAATAATAGAGTTATGACCCCGAATTACTCGTTTAAGCTTAATCTTGATGAAAGGAAGCTAACCCGAGGTATTCAGCCATATATTTCATAAAACAATAGAGTTATGACCCCATAATCCTCGGTTAAGCTTTATCTTGATGAAAGGAAGCTTACCCATTGTATTCAGCCATATATTTCATAAAATAAAAGAGTTATGACCCCCTAATCCTCGTCTTAGCTTTGTCTTGATGAAAGAAAGCTAACCCGAGGTATTCAGCAAAATATTTCATAAAATAATAGAGTTATGACCCATAATTACTCGTTTAAGCTATATCTTGATGAAAGGAAGCTAACCCGAGGTATTCAGCCATATATTTCATAAAACAATAGAGTTATGACCCCATAATCCTCGGTTAAGTTTAATCTTGATGAAAGGAAGCTAACCCGAGGTATTCAGCCATTTATTTCATAAAATAATAGAGTTATGACCCCCAATTACTCGTTTAAGCTTTATCTTGATGAAAGGAAGCTAACCCGAGGTATTCAGCCATATATTTCATAAAACAATAGAGGTATGACCCCATAATCCTCGGTTAAGTTTTATCTTGATGAAAGGAAGCTAACCCGAGGTATTCAGCCATTTATTTCATAAAATAATAGAGTTTTGACCCCCAATTACTCGTTTAATCTTTATCTAGATGAAAGGAAGCTAACCCGAGGTATTCAGCCATATATTTAATAAAATAATAGAGTTTTGACCCCCTTATTTTCGTCTTAGCTATATCTTCATGAAAGGAAGCTATCCCGATGTATTCAGCCATATATTACTTAAAATAAAAGAGTTATGACCCCCTAATCCTCGAATAAGCTTTATCTTCATGAAAGGGAGCTATCCCGATGTATTCAGCCATATATTTCATAAAACAATAGAGTTATGACCCCCTTATCCTCGTCTTAGCTTTATCTTGATGAAAGGAAGCTAACCCGAGGTATTCAGCCATATATTTCATAAAATAATAGAGTTATGACCTCCTAATCCTCGGTTAAGCTTTATCTTGATAAAAAGAAGCTAACCCGATGAATTCAGCCATATATTTAACAAAATAATAGAGTCTGACCCCCTTATCCTCGTCTTAGCTTTATCTTGATGAAAGGAAGCTAACCCGAGGTATTCAGCCATATATTTAATAAAATAATAGAGTTATGACCCCCTTATCCTCGTCTTAGCTTTATCTTGATGAAAGGAAGCTAACCCGAGGTATTCAGCCATATATTTAATAAAATAATAGAGTTATGACCCCCTAATCCTCGAATAAGCTTTATCTTCATGAAAGGAAGCTATCCCGATGTATTCAGCCATATATTACTTAAAATAATAGAGTTATGACCCCCTTATCCTCGTCTTAGCTTTATCTTCATGAAAGGAAGCTATCCCGATGTATTCAGCCATATATTACTTAAAATAATAGAGTTATGACCCCGAATTACTAGTTAAAGCTTTATCTTGATGAAAGGAAGCTAACCCGAGGTATTCAGCCATATATTTCATAAAACAATAGAGTTATGACCCCATAATCCTCGGTTAAGCTTTATCTTGATGAAAGGAAGCTAATTCGATGTATTCAGCCATATATTTCATAAAATAAAAGAGTTATGACCCCATAATCCTCGGTTAAGCTTTATCTTGATGAAAGGAAGCTAATTCGATGTATTCAGCCATATATTTCATAAAACAATAGAGGTATGACCCCATAATCCTCGGTTAAGTTTTATCTTGATGAAAGGAAGCTAACCCGAGGTATTCAGCCATTTATTTCATAAAATAATAGAGTTTTGACCCCCAATTACTCGTTTAATCTTTATCTAGATGAAAGGAAGCTAACCCGAGGTATTCAGCCATATATTTAATAAAATAATAGAGTTTTGACCCCCTTATTTTCGTCTTAGCTATATCTTCATGAAAGGAAGCTATCCCGATGTATTCAGCCATATATTACTTAAAATAAAAGAGTTATGACCCCCTAATCCTCGAATAAGCTTTATCTTCATGAAAGGGAGCTATCCCGATGTATTCAGCCATATATTTCATAAAACAATAGAGTTATGACCCCCTTATCCTCGTCTTAGCTTTATCTTGATGAAAGGAAGCTAACCCGAGGTATTCAGCCATATATTTCATAAAATAATAGAGTTATGACCTCCTAATCCTCGGTTAAGCTTTATCTTGATAAAAAGAAGCTAACCCGATGAATTCAGCCATATATTTAACAAAATAATAGAGTCTGACCCCCTTATCCTCGTCTTAGCTTTATCTTGATGAAAGGAAGCTAACCCGAGGTATTCAGCCATATATTTAATAAAATAATAGAGTTATGACCCCCTTATCCTCGTCTTAGCTTTATCTTGATGAAAGGAAGCTAACCCGAGGTATTCAGCCATATATTTAATAAAATAATAGAGTTATGACCCCCTAATCCTCGAATAAGCTTTATCTTCATGAAAGGAAGCTATCCCGATGTATTCAGCCATATATTACTTAAAATAATAGAGTTATGACCCCCTTATCCTCGTCTTAGCTTTATCTTCATGAAAGGAAGCTATCCCGATGTATTCAGCCATATATTACTTAAAATAATAGAGTTATGACCCCGAATTACTAGTTAAAGCTTTATCTTGATGAAAGGAAGCTAACCCGAGGTATTCAGCCATATATTTCATAAAACAATAGAGTTATGACCCCATAATCCTCGGTTAAGCTTTATCTTGATGAAAGGAAGCTAACCCGAGGTATTCAGCCATATATTTCATAAAATAATAGAGTTATGACCCCCTAATCCTCGTCTTAGCTTTGTCTTGATGAAAGAAAGCTAACCCGAGGTATTCAGCCATATATTTCATAAAATAATAGAGTTATGACCCCCGATTCCTCGTCTTTGCTTTATCTTGATAAAAAGAAGCTAACTCGATGTATTCAGCCATATATTTCATAAAATAATAGAGTTATGACCCCGAATTACTCGTTTAAGCTTAATCTTGATGAAAGGAAGCTAACCCGAGGTATTCAGCCATATATTTCATAAAACAATAGAGTTATGACCCCATAATCCTCGGTTAAGCTTTATCTTGATGAAAGGAAGCTTACCCATTGTATTCAGCCATATATTTCATAAAATAAAAGAGTTATGACCCCCTAATCCTCGTCTTAGCTTTGTCTTGATGAAAGAAAGCTAACCCGAGGTATTCAGCAAAATATTTCATAAAATAATAGAGTTATGACCCATAATTACTCGTTTAAGCTTTATCTTGATGAAAGGAAGCTAACCCGAGGTATTCAGCCATATATTTCATAAAACAATAGAGTTATGACCCCATAATCCTCGGTTAAGTTTAATCTTGATGAAAGGAAGCTAACCCGAGGTATTCAGCCATTTATTTCATAAAATAATAGAGTTATGACCCCCAATTACTCGTTTAAGCTTTATCTTGATGAAAGGAAGCTAACCCGAGGTATTCAGCCATATATTTCATAAAACAATAGAGGTATGACCCCATAATCCTCGGTTAAGTTTTATCTTGATGAAAGGAAGCTAACCCGAGGTATTCAGCCATTTATTTCATAAAATAATAGAGTTTTGACCCCCAATTACTCGTTTAATCTTTATCTAGATGAAAGGAAGCTAACCCGAGGTATTCAGCCATATATTTAATAAAATAATAGAGTTTTGACCCCCTTATTTTCGTCTTAGCTATATCTTCATGAAAGGAAGCTATCCCGATGTATTCAGCCATATATTACTTAAAATAAAAGAGTTATGACCCCCTAATCCTCGAATAAGCTTTATCTTCATGAAAGGGAGCTATCCCGATGTATTCAGCCATATATTTCATAAAACAATAGAGTTATGACCTCCTAATCCTCGGTTAAGCTTTATCTTGATAAAAAGAAGCTAACCCGATGAATTCAGCCATATATTTAACAAAATAATAGAGTCTGACCCCCTTATCCTCGTCTTAGCTTTATCTTGATGAAAGGAAGCTAACCCGAGGTATTCAGCCATATATTTAATAAAATAATAGAGTTATGACCCCCTTATTATCGTCTTAGCTTTATCTTGATGAAAGGAAGCTAACCCGAGGTATTCAGCCATATATTTAATAAAATAATAGAGTTATGACCCCCTAATCCTCGAATAAGCTTTATCTTCATGAAAGGAAGCTATCCCGATGTATTCAGCCATATATTACTTAAAATAATAGAGTTATGACCCCCTTATCCTCGTCTTAGCTTTATCTTCATGAAAGGAAGCTATCCCGATGTATTCAGCCATATATTACTTAAAATAATAGAGTTATGACCCCGAATTACTAGTTAAAGCTTTATCTTGATGAAAGGAAGCTAACCCGAGGTATTCAGCCATATATTTCATAAAACAATAGAGTTATGACCCCATAATCCTCGGTTAAGCTTTATCTTGATGAAAGGAAGCTAACCCGAGGTATTCAGCCATATATTTCATAAAATAATAGAGTTATGACCCCCTAATCCTCGTCTTAGCTTTGTCTTGATGAAAGAAAGCTAACCCGAGGTATTCAGCCATATATTTCATAAAATAATAGAGTTATGACCCCCGATTCCTCGTCTTTGCTTTATCTTGATAAAAAGAAGCTAACTCGATGTATTCAGCCATATATTTCATAAAATAATAGAGTTATGACCCCGAATTACTCGTTTAAGCTTAATCTTGATGAAAGGAAGCTAACCCGAGGTATTCAGCCATATATTTCATAAAACAATAGAGTTATGACCCCATAATCCTCGGTTAAGCTTTATCTTGATGAAAGGAAGCTTACCCATTGTATTCAGCCATATATTTCATAAAATAAAAGAGTTATGACCCCCTAATCCTCGTCTTAGCTTTGTCTTGATGAAAGAAAGCTAACCCGAGGTATTCAGCAAAATATTTCATAAAATAATAGAGTTATGACCCATAATTACTCGTTTAAGCTTTATCTTGATGAAAGGAAGCTAACCCGAGGTATTCAGCCATATATTTCATAAAACAATAGAGTTATGACCCCATAATCCTCGGTTAAGTTTAATCTTGATGAAAGGAAGCTAACCCGAGGTATTCAGCCATTGATTTCATAAAATAATAGAGTTATGACCCCCAATTACTCGTTTAAGCTTTATCTTGATGAAAGGAAGCTAACCCGAGGTATTCAGCCATATATTTCATAAAACAATAGAGGTATGACCCCATAATCCTCGGTTAAGTTTTATCTTGATGAAAGGAAGCTAACCCGAGGTATTCAGCCATTTATTTCATAAAATAATAGAGTTTTGACCCCCAATTACTCGTTTAATCTTTATCTAGATGAAAGGAAGCTAACCCGAGGTATTCAGCCATATATTTAATAAAATAATAGAGTTTTGACCCCCTTATTTTCGTCTTAGCTATATCTTCATGAAAGGAAGCTATCCCGATGTATTCAGCCATATATTACTTAAAATAAAAGAGTTATGACCCCCTAATCCTCGAATAAGCTTTATCTTCATGAAAGGGAGCTATCCCGATGTATTCAGCCATATATTTCATAAAACAATAGAGTTATGACCCCCTTATCCTCGTCTTAGCTTTATCTTGATGAAAGGAAGCTAACCCGAGGTATTCAGCCATATATTTCATAAAATAATAGAGTTATGACCTCCTAATCCTCGGTTAAGCTTTATCTTGATAAAAAGAAGCTAACCCGATGAATTCAGCCATATATTTAACAAAATAATAGAGTCTGACCCCCTTATCCTCGTCTTAGCTTTATCTTGATGAAAGGAAGCTAACCCGAGGTATTCAGCCATATATTTAATAAAATAATAGAGTTATGACCCCCTTATCCTCGTCTTAGCTTTATCTTGATGAAAGGAAGCTAACCCGAGGTATTCAGCCATATATTTAATAAAATAATAGAGTTATGACCCCCTAATCCTCGAATAAGCTTTATCTTCATGAAAGGAAGCTATCCCGATGTATTCAGCCATATATTACTTAAAATAATAGAGTTATGACCCCGAATTACTAGTTAAAGCTTTATCTTGATGAAAGGAAGCTAACCCGAGGTATTCAGCCATATATTTCATAAAACAATAGAGTTATGACCCCATAATCCTCGGTTAAGCTTTATCTTGATGAAAGGAAGCTAATTCGATGTATTCAGCCATATATTTCATAAAATAAAAGAGTTATGACCCCATAATCCTCGGTTAAGCTTTATCTTGATGAAAGGAAGCTAATTCGATGTATTCAGCCATATATTTCATAAAACAATAGAGGTATGACCCCATAATCCTCGGTTAAGTTTTATCTTGATGAAAGGAAGCTAACCCGAGGTATTCAGCCATTTATTTCATAAAATAATAGAGTTTTGACCCCCAATTACTCGTTTAATCTTTATCTAGATGAAAGGAAGCTAACCCGAGGTATTCAGCCATATATTTAATAAAATAATAGAGTTTTGACCCCCTTATTTTCGTCTTAGCTATATCTTCATGAAAGGAAGCTATCCCGATGTATTCAGCCATATATTACTTAAAATAAAAGAGTTATGACCCCCTAATCCTCGAATAAGCTTTATCTTCATGAAAGGGAGCTATCCCGATGTATTCAGCCATATATTTCATAAAACAATAGAGTTATGACCCCCTTATCCTCGTCTTAGCTTTATCTTGATGAAAGGAAGCTAACCCGAGGTATTCAGCCATATATTTCATAAAATAATAGAGTTATGACCTCCTAATCCTCGGTTAAGCTTTATCTTGATAAAAAGAAGCTAACCCGATGAATTCAGCCATATATTTAACAAAATAATAGAGTCTGACCCCCTTATCCTCGTCTTAGCTTTATCTTGATGAAAGGAAGCTAACCCGAGGTATTCAGCCATATATTTAATAAAATAATAGAGTTATGACCCCCTTATCCTCGTCTTAGCTTTATCTTGATGAAAGGAAGCTAACCCGAGGTATTCAGCCATATTTTTAATAAAATAATAGAGTTATGACCCCCTAATCCTCGAATAAGCTTTATCTTCATGAAAGGAAGCTATCCCGATGTATTCAGCCATATATTACTTAAAATAATAGAGTTATGACCCCCTTATCCTCGTCTTAGCTTTATCTTCATGAAAGGAAGCTATCCCGATGTATTCAGCCATATATTACTTAAAATAATAGAGTTATGACCCCGAATTACTAGTTAAAGCTTTATCTTGATGAAAGGAAGCTAACCCGAGGTATTCAGCCATATATTTCATAAAACAATAGAGTTATGACCCCATAATCCTCGGTTAAGCTTTATCTTGATGAAAGGAAGCTAATTCGATGTATTCAGCCATATATTTCATAAAATAAAAGAGTTATGACCCCCTAATCCTCGTCTTAGCTTTGTCTTGATGAAAGAAAGCTAACCCGAGGTATTCAGCAAAATATTTCATAAAATAATAGAGTTATGACCCATAATTACTCGTTTAAGCTTTATCTTGATGAAAGGAAGCTAACCCGAGGTATTCAGCCATATATTTCATAAAACAATAGAGTTATGACCCCATAATCCTCGGTTAAGTTTAATCTTGATGAAAGGAAGCTAACCCGAGGTATTCAGCCTTATATTTAATAAAATAATAGAGTTATGACCCCCAATTACTCGTTTAAGCTTTATCTTGATGAAAGGAAGCTAACCCGAGGTATTCAGCCATATATTTCATAAAACAATAGAGGTATGACCCCATAATCCTCGGTTAAGTTTTATCTTGATGAAAGGAAGCTAACCCGAGGTATTCAGCCATTTATTTCATAAAATAATAGAGTTTTGACCCCCAATTACTCGTTTAATCTTTATCTAGATGAAAGGAAGCTAACCCGAGGTATTCAGCCATATATTTAATAAAATAATAGAGTTTTGACCCCCTTATTTTCGTCTTAGCTATATCTTCATGAAAGGAAGCTATCCCGATGTATTCAGCCATATATTACTTAAAATAAAAGAGTTATGACCCCCAATTACTCGTTTAAGCTTTATCTTGATGAATGGAAGCTAACCCGAGGTATTCAGCCATATATTTCATAAAATAATAGAGTCATGACCCCCAATTACTCGTTTAAGCTTTATCTAGATGAAAGGAAGCTTACCCGAGGTATTCAACCATATATTTCATAAAATAATAGAGTTATGACCACCTAATCCTCGTCTTAGCTTTGTCTTGATGAAAGAAAGCTAACCCGAGGTATTCAGCCATATATTTAACAAAATAATAGAGTCTGACCCCCTTATCCTCGTCTTAGCTTTATCTTGATGAAAGGAAGCTAACCCGAGGTATTCAGCCATATATTTAATAAAATAATAGAGTTATGACCCCCTTATCCTCGTCTTAGCTTTATCTTGATGAAAGGAAGCTAACCCGAGGTATTCAGCCATATATTTAATAAAATAATAGTGTTATGACCCCCTAATCCTCGAATAAGCTTTATCTTCATGAAAGGAAGCTATCCCGATGTATTCAGCCATATATTACTTAAAATAATAGAGTTATGACCCCCTTATCCTCGTCTTAGCTTTATCTTCATGAAAGGAAGCTATCCCGATGTATTCAGCCATATATTACTTAAAATAATAGAGTTATGACCCCGAATTACTCGTTAAAGCTTTATCTTGATGAAAGGAAGCTAACCCGAGGTATTCAGCCATATATTTCATAAAATAATAGTGTTATGACCCCCTAATCCTCGAATAAGCTTTATCTTCATGAAAGGAAGCTATCCCGATGTATTCAGCCATATATTACTTAAAATAATAGAGTTATGACCCCCTTATCCTCGTCTTAGCTTTATCTTCATGAAAGGAAGCTATCCCGATGTATTCAGCCATATATTACTTAAAATAATAGAGTTATGACCCCGAATTACTCGTTAAAGCTTTATCTTGATGAAAGGAAGCTTACCCATGGTATTCAGCCATATATTTTAAAAAATATTAGAGTATTGACCCCCCATTGCTCGTTTAAGCTTTATCTTGATGAAAGGAAGCTAACCCGAGGTATTCAGCCATATATTTAACAAAATAATAGAGTTATGACCCCCTAATCCTCGTCTTAGCTTTATCTTGATGAAAGGAAGCTTACCCATGGTATTCAGCCACATATTTTAAAAAATATTAGAGTATTGACCCCCCATTGCTCGTCTGAGCTTTATCTTGATGAAAGGAAGCTAGCCCGAGGTATTCAGCCATATATTTAATAAAACAGTTAAGCTTTATCTTGATGAAAGAAAGCTAAACCGAGATATTCAGCCATATAATTTATAAAATAATAGAGTTATGACCCCCTAATCCTCGGTTAAGCTTTATCTTGATGAAAGGAAGCTTACCCATTGTATTCAGCCATATATTTTAAAAAATATAAGAGTATTGACCCCCCATTGCTCGTTTAAGCTTTATCTTGATGAAAGGAAGCTAACCCGAGGTATTCAGCCATATATTTAACAAAATAACAGAGTTATGACCCCCTAATCCTCGGTTAAGCTTTATCTTGATGAAAGGAAGCTAACCCGATGTATTCAGCCATATAATTTGTAAAATAATAGAGTAATGACCCCCTAATCCTCGGTTAAGCTTTATCTTGATAAAAGGAAGCTAGCCCGAGGTATTCAGCCATATATTTAATAAAACAGTTAAGCTTTATCTTGATGAAAGAAAGCTAAACCGAGATATTCAGCCATATATTTAATAAAATAATAGAGTTATGTCCCCCAATTACTCGTTTAAGCTTTATCTTGATGAATGGAAGCTAACCCGAGGTATTCAGCCATATATTTCATAAAATAATAGAGTTATGACCCCCTAATCCTCGTCTTAGCTTTGTCTTGATGAAAGAAAGCTAACCCGAGGTATTCAGCCATATATTTCATAAAATAATAGAGTTATGACCCCCTAATCCTCGTCTTAGCTTTGTCTTGATGAAAGAAAGCTAACCCGAGGTATTCAGCCATATATTTCATAAAATAATAGAGTTATGACCCCCGATTCCTCGTCTTTGCTTTATCTTGATAAAAAGAAGCTAACTCGATGTATTCAGCCATATATTTCATAAAATAATAGAGTTATGACCCCGAATTACTCGTTTAAGCTTAATCTTGATGAAAGGAAGCTAACCCGAGGTATTCAGCCATATATTTCATAAAACAATAGAGTTATGACCCCATAATCCTCGGTTAAGCTTTATCTTGATGAAAGGAAGCTTACCCATTGTATTCAGCCATATATTTTAAAAAATATAAGAGTATTGACCCCCCATTGCTCGTTTAAGCTTTATCTTGATGAAAGGAAGCTAACCCGAGGTATTCAGCCATATATTTAACAAAATAACAGAGTTATGACCCCCTAATCCTCGGTTAAGCTTTATCTTGATGAAAGGAAGCTAACCCGATGTATTCAGCCATATAATTTGTAAAATAATAGAGTAATGACCCCCTAATCCTCGGTTAAGCTTTATCTTGATAAAAGGAAGCTAGCCCGAGGTATTCAGCCATATATTTAATAAAACAGTTAAGCTTTATCTTGATGAAAGAAAGCTAAACCGAGATATTCAGCCATATATTTAATAAAATAATAGAGTTATGTCCCCCAATTACTCGTTTAAGCTTTATCTTGATGAATGGAAGCTAACCCGAGGTATTCAGCCATAAATTTCATAAAATAATAGAGTCATGACCCCCAATTACTCGTTTAAGCTTTATCTAGATGAAAGGAAGCTTACCCGAGGTATTCAACCATATATTTCATAAAATAATAGAGTTATGACCACCTAATCCTCGTCTTAGCTTTGTCTTGATGAAAGAAAGCTAACCCGAGGTATTCAGCCATATATTTCATAAAATAATAGAGTTATGACCCCCTAATCCTCGTCTTAGCTTTGTCTTGATGAAAGAAAGCTAACCCGAGGTATTCAGCCATATATTTCATAAAATAATAGAGTTATGACCCCCGATTCCTCGTCTTTGCTTTATCTTGATAAAAAGAAGCTAACTCGATGTATTCAGCCATATATTTCATAAAATAATAGAGTTATGACCCCGAATTACTCGTTTAAGCTTAATCTTGATGAAAGGAAGCTAACCCGAGGTATTCAGCCATATATTTCATAAAACAATAGAGTTATGACCCCATAATCCTCGGTTAAGCTTTATCTTGATGAAAGGAAGCTAATTCGATGTATTCAGCCATATATTTCATAAAATAAAAGAGTTATGACCCCCTAATCCTCGTCTTAGCTTTGTCTTGATGAAAGAAAGCTAACCCGAGGTATTCAGCCATATATTTCATAAAACAATAGAGTTATGACCCCATAATCCTCGGTTAAGCTTTATCTTGATGAAAGGAAGCTAATTCGATGTATTCAGCCATATATTTCATAAAATAATAGAGTTATGACCCATAATTACTCGTTTAAGCTTTATCTAGATGAAAGAAAGCTAACCCGAGGTATTCAGCAAAATATTTCATAAAATAATAGAGTTATGACCCCCAATTACTCGTTTAAGCTTTATCTAGATGAAAGGAAGCTAACCCGATGTATTCAGCCATATATTTCAAAAACTAATAGAGTTATGACCCCGAATTACTCGTTTAAGCTTTATCTTGATGAAAGAAAGCTAACCCGAGGTATTCAGCAAAATATTTCATAAAATAATAGAGTTATGACCCCCAATTACTCGTTTAAGCTTTATCTAGATGAAAGAAAGCTAACCCGAGGTATTCAGCAAAATATTTCATAAAATAATAGAGTTATGACCCCGAATTACTCGTTTAAGCTTTATCTAGATGAAACGAAGCTAACCCGATGTATTCAGCCATATATTTCATAAAATAATAGAGTTATGACCCCCTAATCCTCGTCTTAGCTTTGTCTTGATGAAAGAAAGCTAACCCGAGGTATTCAGCAAAATATTTCATAAAATAATAGAGTTATGACCCCCAATTACTCGTTTAAGCTTTATCTAGATGAAAGGAAGCTAACCCGATGTATTCAGCCATATATTTCAAAAACTAATAGAGTTATGACCCCGAATTACTCGTTTAAGCTTTATCTAGATGAAACGAAGCTAACCGACGTATTCAGCCATATATTTTAAAACATAATAGAGTAATGACCCCCAATTACTCGTTTAAGCTTTATCTTGATAAAAAGAAGCTAACCAGATGTATTCAGCCATATATTTCATAAAATAATAGAGTTATGACCCCCTAATCCTCGTCTTAGCTTTATCTTGATAAAAAGAAGCTAACCCGAGTTATTCAGCCGTATATTTCATAAAATAATAGAGTTATGACCCCCTAAAACTCGTTAAAGCTTTATCCAGATGAAACGAAGCTTACACGAAATATTCAGCCATATATATAATAAAAAATAGAGTTATGACCCCCTAATCCTCGTCTTAGCTTTATCTTGATAAAATGAAGCTAACCCGATGTATTCAGCCATATATTTCACGAAATAATAGAGTTATGAGCCCCTATTCCTCGTTTAAGCTTTATCTTGATAAAAAGAAGCTAACCCGATGTATTCAGCCATCTATTTCATAAAATAATAGAGTTATGACCCCCTAATCCTCGTCTTAGCTTTATCTTGATAAAATGAAGCTAACCCGATGTATTCAGCCATATATTTCACGAAATAATAGAGTTATGAGCCCCTATTCCTCGTTTAAGCTTTATCTTGATAAAAAGAAGCTAACCCGATGTATTCAGCCATCTATTTCATAAAATAATAGAGTTCTTACCCCCTAATCCTCGTTTAAGCTTTATCTTGATAAAAAGAAGCTAACCCGAGTTATTCAGCCGTGTATTTCATAAAATAATAGAGTTCTTACCCCCTAATCCTCGTTTAAGCTTTATCTTGATAAAAAGAAGCTAACCCGAGTTATTCAGCCATATATTTCGTAAAATAATAGAGTTCTTACCCCCAAATCCTCGTTTAAGCTTTACCTTGATAAAAAGAAACTAACCCGAGTTATTCAGCCGTATATTTCATAAAATAATAGAGTTATGACCCCCTAAAACTCGTTAAAGCTTTATCCAGATGAAACGAAGCTTACCCGAGGTATTCAGCCATATATATAATAAATAATAGAGTTATGACCCCCTAATCCTCGTCTTAGCTTTATCTTGATAAAAAGAAGCTAACCCGATGTATTCAGCCAAATATTTCAAAAACTAATAGAGTTATGACCCCGAATTACTCGTTTAAGCTTTATCTTGATAAAAAGAAGCTAACCCGATGTATTCAGCCATATATTTCATAAAATAATAGAGTTCTTACCCCCTAATCCTCGTTTAAGCTTTATCTTGATAAAAAGAAGCTAACCCGAGTTATTCAGCCGTATATTTCATAAAATAATAGAGTTATGACCCCCTAAAACTCGTTAAAGCTTTATCCAGATGAAACGAAGCTTACACGAAATATTCAGCCATATATATAATAAAAAATAGAGTTATGACCCCCTAATCCTCGTCTTAGCTTTATCTGGATAAAAAGAAGCTAACCCGATGTATTCAGCCATATATTTCATAAAATAATAGAGTTATGAGCCCCTATTCCTCGTTTAAGCTTTATCTTGATAAAAAAAAGCTAACCCGAGTTATTCAGCCGTATATTTCATAAAATAATAGAGTTATGACCCAAAAACTCGTTAAAGCTTTATCCAGATGAAACGAATCTTACCCGAGGTATTCAGCCATATATATAATAAATAATAGAGTTATGACCCCCTAATCCTCGTCTTAGCTTTATATTGCTCGTTTAAGCTTTATCTAGATGAAACGAAGCTAACCCGACGTTTAGCCATATATTTTCAAACATAATAGAGTAATGACCCCCCATTGCTCGTTTAAGCTTTATCTAGATGAAGCGAAGCTTACCCGATGTATTCAGCCATATATTTCATAAAATAATAGAGTTATGACCCCCTAATCCTCGTTTAAGCTTTATCTTGATAAAAAGAAGCTAACCCGAGTTATTCAGCCACATATTTCATAAAATAATAGAGTTATGACCCCCTAATCCTCGTCTTAGCTTTATCTTAATGAAAGGAAGCTAACCCGATGTATTCAGCCATCTATTTCATAAAATAATAGAGTTGTGACACCCTAATCTTCGTTTAAGCTTTATCTTGATAAAAAGAAGCTAACCCGATGTATTCAGCCATATATTTCATAAAATAATAGAGTTGTGAGACCCTTATCTTCGTTTAAGCTTTATCTTGATAAAAAGAAGCTAACCCGATGTATTCAGCCATATATTTCATAAAATAATAGAGTTATGACCCCCTTATCCTCGTTTAAGCTTTATCTTGATAAAAACAAGCTAACCCGATGTATTCAGCCATATATTTCATAAAATAATAGAGTTATGACCCCGAATTACTCGTTTAAGCTTAATCTTGATGAAAGGAAGCTTACCCATTGTATTCAGCCATATATTTCATAAAATAAAAGAGTTATGACCCCCTAATCCTCGTCTTAGCTTTGTCTTGATGAAAGAAAGCTAACCCGAGGTATTCAGCAAAATATTTCATAAAATAATAGAGTTATGACCCATAATTACTCGTTTAAGCTTTATCTTGATGAAAGGAAGCTAACCCGAGGTATTCAGCCATATATTTCATAAAACAATAGAGTTATGACCCCATAATCCTCGGTTAAGTTTAATCTTGATGAAAGGAAGCTAACCCGAGGTATTCAGCCTTATATTTAATAAAATAATAGAGTTATGACCCCCTTATCCTCGTCTTAGCTTTAACTTGATGAAAGGAAGCTAACCCGAGGTATTCAGCCATATATTTCATAAAATAATAGAGTTATGACCTCCTAATCCTCGGTTAAGCTTTATCTTGATAAAAAGAAGCTAACCCGATGAATTCAGCCATATATTTAACAAAATAATAGAGTCTGACCCCCTTATCCTCGTCTTAGCTTTATCTTGATGAAAGGAAGCTAACCCGAGGTATTCAGCCATATATTTAATAAAATAATAGAGTTATGACCCCCTTATCCTCGTCTTAGCTTTATCTTGATGAAAGGAAGCTAACCCGAGGTATTCAGCCATATATTTAATAAAATAATAGAGTTATGACCCCCTAATCCTCGAATAAGCTTTATCTTGATGAAAGGAAGCTAACCCGAGGTATTCAGCCATATATTTCATAAAATAATAGAGTTATGACCCCCTTATCCTCGTCTTAGCTTTATCTTCATGAAAGGAAGCTATCCCGATGTATTCAGCCATATATTACTTAAAATAATAGAGTTATGACCCCGAATTACTCGTTAAAGCTTTATCTTGATGAAAGGAAGCTAACCCGAGGTATTCAGCCATATATTTCATAAAACAATAGAGTTATGACCCCATAATCCTCGGTTAAGCTTTATCTTGATGAAAGGAAGCTAATTCGATGTATTCAGCCATATATTTCATAAAATAAAAGAGTTATGACCCCCTAATCCTCGTCTTAGCTTTGTCTTGATGAAAGAAAGCTAACCCGAGGTATTCAGCAAAATATTTCATAAAATAATAGAGTTATGACCCATAATTACTCGTTTAAGCTTTATCTTGATGAAAGGAAGCTAACCCGAGGTATTCAGCCATATATTTCATAAAACAATAGAGTTATGACCCCATAATCCTCGGTTAAGTTTAATCTTGATGAAAGGAAGCTAACCCGAGGTATTCAGCCTTATATTTAATAAAATAATAGAGTTATGACCCCCAATTACTCGTTTAAGCTTTATCTTGATGAAAGGAAGCTAACCCGAGGTATTCAGCCATATATTTCATAAAACAATAGAGGTATGACCCCATAATCCTCGGTTAAGTTTTATCTTGATGAAAGGAAGCTAACCCGAGGTATTCAGCCATTTATTTCATAAAATAATAGAGTTTTGACCCCCAATTACTCGTTTAATCTTTATCTAGATGAAAGGAAGCTAACCCGAGGTATTCAGCCATATATTTAATAAAATAATAGAGTTTTGACCCCCTTATTTTCGTCTTAGCTATATCTTCATGAAAGGAAGCTATCCCGATGTATTCAGCCATATATTACTTAAAATAAAAGAGTTATGACCCCCAATTACTCGTTTAAGCTTTATCTTGATGAATGGAAGCTAACCCGAGGTATTCAGCCATATATTTCATAAAATAATAGAGTCATGACCCCCAATTACTCGTTTAAGCTTTATCTAGATGAAAGGAAGCTTACCCGAGGTATTCAACCATATATTTCATAAAATAATAGAGTTATGACCACCTAATCCTCGTCTTAGCTTTGTCTTGATGAAAGAAAGCTAACCCGAGGTATTCAGCCATATATTTAACAAAATAATAGAGTCTGACCCCCTTATCCTCGTCTTAGCTTTATCTTGATGAAAGGAAGCTAACCCGAGGTATTCAGCCATATATTTAATAAAATAATAGAGTTATGACCCCCTTATCCTCGTCTTAGCTTTATCTTGATGAAAGGAAGCTAACCCGAGGTATTCAGCCATATATTTAATAAAATAATAGAGTTATGACCCCCTAATCCTCGAATAAGCTTTATCTTCATGAAAGGAAGCTATCCCGATGTATTCAGCCATATATTACTTAAAATAATAGAGTTATGACCCCCTTATCCTCGTCTTAGCTTTATCTTCATGAAAGGAAGCTATCCCGATGTATTCAGCCATATATTACTTAAAATAATAGAGTTATGACCCCGAATTACTCGTTAAAGCTTTATCTTGATGAAAGGAAGCTAACCCGAGGTATTCAGCCATATATTTCATAAAACAATAGAGTTATGACCCCATAATCCTCGGTTAAGCTTTATCTTGATGAAAGGAAGCTAATTCGATGTATTCAGCCATATATTTCATAAAATAAAAGAGTTATGACCCCCTAATCCTCGTCTTAGCTTTGTCTTGATGAAAGAAAGCTAACCCGAGGTATTCAGCCATATATTTAACAAAATAATAGAGTTATGACCCCCTAATCCTCGTCTTAGCTTTATCTTGATGAAAGGAAGCTTACCCATGGTATTCAGCCATATATTTTAAAAAATATTAGAGTATTGACCCCCCATTGCTCGTTTGAGCTTTATCTTGATGAAAGGAAGCTAGCCCGAGGTATTCAGCCATATATTTAATAAAACAGTTAAGCTTTATCTTGATGAAAGAAAGCTAAACCGAGATATTCAGCCATATAATTTATAAAATAATAGAGTTATGACCCCCTAATCCTCGGTTAAGCTTTATCTTGATGAAAGGAAGCTTACCCATTGTATTCAGCCATATATTTTAAAAAATATAAGAGTATTGACCCCCCATTGCTCGTTTAAGCTTTATCTTGATGAAAGGAAGCTTACCCGAGGTATTCAACCATATATTTCATAAAATAATAGAGTTATGACCCCCTAATCCTCGGTTAAGCTTTATCTTGATGAAAGGAAGCTTACCCATTGTATTCAGCCATATATTTTAAAAAATATAAGAGTATTGACCCCCCATTGCTCGTTTAAGCTTTATCTTGATGAAAGGAAGCTTACCCGAGGTATTCAGCCATATATTTAACAAAATAACAGAGTTATGACCCCCTAATCCTTGGTTAAGCTTTATCTTGATGAAAGGAAGCTAACCCGATGTATTCAGCCATATAATTTGTAAAATAATAGAGTAATGACCCCCTAATCCTCGGTTAAGCTTTATCTTGATAAAAGGAAGCTAGCCCGAGGTATTCAGCCATATATTTAATAAAACAGTTAAGCTTTATCTTGATGAAAGAAAGCTAAACCGAGATATTCAGCCATATATTTAATAAAATAATAGAGTTATGTCCCCCAATTACTCGTTTAAGCTTTATCTTGATGAATGGAAGCTAACCCGAGGTATTCAGCCATATATTTCATAAAATAATAGAGTCATGACCCCCAATTACTCGTTTAAGCTTTATCTAGATGAAAGGAAGCTTACCCGAGGTATTCAACCATATATTTCATAAAATAATAGAGTTATGACCACCTAATCCTCGTCTTAGCTTTGTCTTGATGAAAGAAAGCTAACCCGAGGTATTCAGCCATATATTTCATAAAATAATAGAGTTATGACCCCCTAATCCTCGTCTTAGCTTTGTCTTGATGAAAGAAAGCTAACCCGAGGTATTCAGCCATATATTTCATAAAATAATAGAGTTATGACCCCCTAATCCTCGTCTTTGCTTTATCTTGATAAAAAGAAGCTAACTCGATGTATTCAGCCATATATTTCATAAAATAATAGAGTTATGACCCCGAATTACTCGTTTAAGCTTAATCTTGATGAAAGGAAGCTAACCCGAGGTATTCAGCAAAATATTTCATAAAATAATAGAGTTATGACCCATAATTACTCGTTTAAGCTTTATCTTGATGAAAGGAAGCTAACCCGAGGTATTCAGCCATATATTTCATAAAACAATAGAGTTATGACCCCATAATCCTCGGTTAAGTTTAATCTTGATGAAAGGAAGCTAACCCGAGGTATTCAGCCTTATATTTAATAAAATAATAGAGTTATGACCCCCAATTACTCGTTTAAGCTTTATCTTGATGAAAGGAAGCTAACCCGAGGTATTCAGCCATATATTTCATAAAACAATAGAGGTATGACCCCATAATCCTCGGTTAAGTTTTATCTTGATGAAAGGAAGCTAACCCGAGGTATTCAGCCATTTATTTCATAAAATAATAGAGTTTTGACCCCCAATTACTCGTTTAATCTTTATCTAGATGAAAGGAAGCTAACCCGAGGTATTCAGCCATATATTTAATAAAATAATAGAGTTTTGACCCCCTTATTTTCGTCTTAGCTATATCTTCATGAAAGGAAGCTATCCCGATGTATTCAGCCATATATTACTTAAAATAAAAGAGTTATGACCCCCAATTACTCGTTTAAGCTTTATCTTGATGAATGGAAGCTAACCCGAGGTATTCAGCCATATATTTCATAAAATAATAGAGTCATGACCCCCAATTACTCGTTTAAGCTTTATCTAGATGAAAGGAAGCTTACCCGAGGTATTCAACCATATATTTCATAAAATAATAGAGTTATGACCACCTAATCCTCGTCTTAGCTTTGTCTTGATGAAAGAAAGCTAACCCGAGGTATTCAGCCATATATTTAACAAAATAATAGAGTCTGACCCCCTTATCCTCGTCTTAGCTTTATCTTGATGAAAGGAAGCTAACCCGAGGTATTCAGCCATATATTTAATAAAATAATAGAGTTATGACCCCCTTATCCTCGTCTTAGCTTTATCTTGATGAAAGGAAGCTAACCCGAGGTATTCAGCCATATATTTAATAAAATAATAGAGTTATGACCCCCTAATCCTCGAATAAGCTTTATCTTCATGAAAGGAAGCTATCCCGATGTATTCAGCCATATATTACTTAAAATAATAGAGTTATGACCCCCTTATCCTCGTCTTAGCTTTATCTTCATGAAAGGAAGCTATCCCGATGTATTCAGCCATATATTACTTAAAATAATAGAGTTATGACCCCGAATTACTCGTTAAAGCTTTATCTTGATGAAAGGAAGCTAACCCGAGGTATTCAGCCATATATTTCATAAAACAATAGAGTTATGACCCCATAATCCTCGGTTAAGCTTTATCTTGATGAAAGGAAGCTAATTCGATGTATTCAGCCATATATTTCATAAAATAAAAGAGTTATGACCCCCTAATCCTCGTCTTAGCTTTGTCTTGATGAAAGAAAGCTAACCCGAGGTATTCAGCCATTGATTTAACAAAATAATAGAGTTATGACCCCCTAATCCTCGTCTTAGCTTTA
Source organism: Panagrolaimus sp. LJ2400 (assembly GCA_024447215.1). Taxonomy (NCBI): domain Eukaryota; kingdom Metazoa; phylum Nematoda; class Chromadorea; order Rhabditida; family Panagrolaimidae; genus Panagrolaimus; species Panagrolaimus sp. LJ2400. Next base: position 214,980 of record JAMRYA010000178.1, read on the forward strand.
TCTTGATGAAAGGAAGCTTACCCATGGTATTCAGCCATATATTTTAAAAAATATTAGAGTATTGACCCCCCATTGCTCGTTTGAGCTTTATCTTGATGAAAGGAAGCTAGCCCGAGGTATTCAGCCATATATTTAATAAAACAGTTAAGCTTTATCTTGATGAAAGAAAGCTAAACCGAGATATTCAGCCATATAATTTATAAAATAATAGAGTTATGACCCCCTAATCCTCGGTTAAGCTTTATCTTGATGAAAGGAAGCTTACCCATTGTATTCAGCCATATATTTTAAAAAATATAAGAGTATTGACCCCCCATTGCTCGTTTAAGCTTTATCTTGATGAAAGGAAGCTTACCCGAGGTATTCAACCATATATTTCATAAAATAATAGAGTTATGACCCCCTAATCCTCGGTTAAGCTTTATCTTGATGAAAGGAAGCTTACCCATTGTATTCAGCCATATATTTTAAAAAATATAAGAGTATTGACCCCCCATTGCTCGTTTAAGCTTTATCTTGATGAAAGGAAGCTTACCCGAGGTATTCAGCCATATATTTAACAAAATAACAGAGTTATGACCCCCTAATCCTTGGTTAAGCTTTATCTTGATGAAAGGAAGCTAACCCGATGTATTCAGCCATATAATTTGTAAAATAATAGAGTAATGACCCCCTAATCCTCGGTTAAGCTTTATCTTGATAAAAGGAAGCTAGCCCGAGGTATTCAGCCATATATTTAATAAAACAGTTAAGCTTTATCTTGATGAAAGAAAGCTAAACCGAGATATTCAGCCATATATTTAATAAAATAATAGAGTTATGTCCCCCAATTACTCGTTTAAGCTTTATCTTGATGAATGGAAGCTAACCCGAGGTATTCAGCCATATATTTCATAAAATAATAGAGTCATGACCCCCAATTACTCGTTTAAGCTTTATCTAGATGAAAGGAAGCTTACCCGAGGTATTCAACCATATATTTCATAAAATAATAGAGTTATGACCACCTAATCCTCGTCTTAGCTTTGTCTTGATGAAAGAAAGCTAACCCGAGGTATTCAGCCATATATTTCATAAAATAATAGAGTTATGACCCCCTAATCCTCGTCTTAGCTTTGTCTTGATGAAAGAAAGCTAACCCGAGGTATTCAGCCATATATTTCATAAAATAATAGAGTTATGACCCCCTAATCCTCGTCTTTGCTTTATCTTGATAAAAAGAAGCTAACTCGATGTATTCAGCCATATATTTCATAAAATAATAGAGTTATGACCCCGAATTACTCGTTTAAGCTTAATCTTGATGAAAGGAAGCTAACCCGAGGTATTCAGCAAAATATTTCATAAAATAATAGAGTTATGACCCATAATTACTCGTTTAAGCTTTATCTTGATGAAAGGAAGCTAACCCGAGGTATTCAGCCATATATTTCATAAAACAATAGAGTTATGACCCCATAATCCTCGGTTAAGTTTAATCTTGATGAAAGGAAGCTAACCCGAGGTATTCAGCCTTATATTTAATAAAATAATAGAGTTATGACCCCCAATTACTCGTTTAAGCTTTATCTTGATGAAAGGAAGCTAACCCGAGGTATTCAGCCATATATTTCATAAAACAATAGAGGTATGACCCCATAATCCTCGGTTAAGTTTTATCTTGATGAAAGGAAGCTAACCCGAGGTATTCAGCCATTTATTTCATAAAATAATAGAGTTTTGACCCCCAATTACTCGTTTAATCTTTATCTAGATGAAAGGAAGCTAACCCGAGGTATTCAGCCATATATTTAATAAAATAATAGAGTTTTGACCCCCTTATTTTCGTCTTAGCTATATCTTCATGAAAGGAAGCTATCCCGATGTATTCAGCCATATATTACTTAAAATAAAAGAGTTATGACCCCCAATTACTCGTTTAAGCTTTATCTTGATGAATGGAAGCTAACCCGAGGTATTCAGCCATATATTTCATAAAATAATAGAGTCATGACCCCCAATTACTCGTTTAAGCTTTATCTAGATGAAAGGAAGCTTACCCGAGGTATTCAACCATATATTTCATAAAATAATAGAGTTATGACCACCTAATCCTCGTCTTAGCTTTGTCTTGATGAAAGAAAGCTAACCCGAGGTATTCAGCCATATATTTAACAAAATAATAGAGTCTGACCCCCTTATCCTCGTCTTAGCTTTATCTTGATGAAAGGAAGCTAACCCGAGGTATTCAGCCATATATTTAATAAAATAATAGAGTTATGACCCTCTTATCCTCGTCTTAGCTTTATCTTGATGAAAGGAAGCTAACCCGAGGTATTCAGCCATATATTTAATAAAATAATAGAGTTATGACCCCCTAATCCTCGAATAAGCTTTATCTTCATGAAAGGAAGCTATCCCGATGTATTCAGCCATATATTACTTAAAATAATAGAGTTATGACCCCCTTATCCTCGTCTTAGCTTTATCTTCATGAAAGGAAGCTATCCCGATGTATTCAGCCATATATTACTTAAAATAATAGAGTTATGACCCCGAATTACTCGTTAAAGCTTTATCTTGATGAAAGGAAGCTAACCCGAGGTATTCAGCCATATATTTCATAAAACAATAGAGTTATGACCCCATAATCCTCGGTGAAGCTTTATCTTGATGAAAGGAAGCTAATTCGATGTATTCAGCCATATATTTCATAAAATAAAAGAGTTATGACCCCCTAATCCTCGTCTTAGCTTTGTCTTGATGAAAGAAAGCTAACCCGAGGTATTCAGCCATATATTTAACAAAATAATAGAGTTATGACCCCCTAATCCTCGTCTTAGCTTTATCTTGATGAAAGGAAGCTTACCCATGGTATTCAGCCATATATTTTAAAAAATATTAGAGTATTGACCCCCCATTGCTCGTTTGAGCTTTATCTTGATGAAAGGAAGCTAGCCCGAGGTATTCAGCCATATATTTAATAAAACAGTTAAGCTTTATCTTGATGAAAGAAAGCTAAACCGAGATATTCAGCCATATAATTTATAAAATAATAGAGTTATGACCCCCTAATCCTCGGTTAAGCTTTATCTTGATGAAAGGAAGCTTACCCATTGTATTCAGCCATATATTTTAAAAAATATAAGAGTATTGACCCCCCATTGCTCGTTTAAGCTTTATCTTGATGAAAGGAAGCTTACCCGAGGTATTCAACCATATATTTCATAAAATAATAGAGTTATGACCCCCTAATCCTCGGTTAAGCTTTATCTTGATGAAAGGAAGCTTACCCATTGTATTCAGCCATATATTTTAAAAAATATAAGAGTATTGACCCCCCATTGCTCGTTTAAGCTTTATCTTGATGAAAGGAAGCTTACCCGAGGTATTCAGCCATATATTTAACAAAATAACAGAGTTATGACCCCCTAATCCTTGGTTAAGCTTTATCTTGATGAAAGGAAGCTAACCCGATGTATTCAGCCATATAATTTGTAAAATAATAGAGTAATGACCCCCTAATCCTCGGTTAAGCTTTATCTTGATAAAAGGAAGCTAGCCCGAGGTATTCAGCCATATATTTAATAAAACAGTTAAGCTTTATCTTGATGAAAGAAAGCTAAACCGAGATATTCAGCCATATATTTAATAAAATAATAGAGTTATGTCCCCCTAATCCTCGGTTAAGCTTTATCTTGATGAAAGGAAGCTTACCCATTGTATTCAGCCATATATTTTAAAAAATATAAGAGTATTGACCCCCCATTGCTCGTTTAAGCTTTATCTTGATGAAAGGAAGCTTACCCGAGGTATTCAACCATATATTTCATAAAATAATAGAGTTATGACCCCCTAATCCTCGGTTAAGCTTTATCTTGATGAAAGGAAGCTTACCCATTGTATTCAGCCATATATTTTAAAAAATATAAGAGTATTGACCCCCCATTGCTCGTTTAAGCTTTATCTTGATGAAAGGAAGCTTACCCGAGGTATTCAGCCATATATTTAACAAAATAACAGAGTTATGACCCCCTAATCCTTGGTTAAGCTTTATCTTGATGAAAGGAAGCTAACCCGATGTATTCAGCCATATAATTTGTAAAATAATAGAGTAATGACCCCCTAATCCTCGGTTAAGCTTTATCTTGATAAAAGGAAGCTAGCCCGAGGTATTCAGCCATATATTTAATAAAACAGTTAAGCTTTATCTTGATGAAAGAAAGCTAAACCGAGATATTCAGCCATATATTTAATAAAATAATAGAGTTATGTCCCCCAATTACTCGTTTAAGCTTTATCTTGATGAATGGAAGCTAACCCGAGGTATTCAGCCATATATTTCATAAAATAATAGAGTCATGACCCCCAATTACTCGTTTAAGCTTTATCTAGATGAAAGGAAGCTTACCCGAGGTATTCAACCATATATTTCATAAAATAATAGAGTTATGACCACCTAATCCTCGTCTTAGCTTTGTCTTGATGAAAGAAAGCTAACCCGAGGTATTCAGCCATATATTTCATAAAATAATAGAGTTATGACCCCCTAATCCTCGTCTTAGCTTTGTCTTGATGAAAGAAAGCTAACCCGAGGTATTCAGCCATATATTTCATAAAATAATAGAGTTATGACCCCCTAATCCTCGTCTTTGCTTTATCTTGATAAAAAGAAGCTAACTCGATGTATTCAGCCATATATTTCATAAAATAATAGAGTTATGACCCCGAATTACTCGTTTAAGCTTAATCTTGATGAAAGGAAGCTAACCCGAGGTATTCAGCCATATATTTCATAAAACAATAGAGTTATGACCCCATAATCCTCGGTTAAGCTTTATCTTGATGAAAGGAAGCTAATTCGATGTATTCAGCCATATATTTCATAAAATAAAAGAGTTATGACCCCCTAATCCTCGTCTTAGCTTTGTCTTGATGAAAGAAAGCTAACCCGAGGTATTCAGCCATATATTTCATAAAACAATAGAGTTATGACCCCATAATCCTCGGTTAAGCTTTATCTTGATGAAAGGAAGCTAATTCGATGTATTCAGCCATATATTTCATAAAATAATAGAGTTATGACCCATAATTACTCGTTTAAGCTTTATCTAGATGAAAGGAAGCTAACCCGAGGTATTCAGCCATATATTTCATAAAACAATAGAGTTATGACCCCATAATCCTCGTCTTA
>JAMRYA010000179.1:0-214071 GCA_024447215.1 Panagrolaimus sp. LJ2400
TAACAAGGATTTAAAAACAAGTTTTTTTTATTTGTTTTTAATGTAATATACTGTATTATCAAGAATATAAGTTTATATAATTACAATACAACATTTTAAAGAAAGCAAAAAATCGTTGCAGTAGCGTTATTAAAAAAATATTGTAAAAAGATCTTTTTTTATACGGTATGATGAAGTTTATTATTCATTCATAATAATATTGTTATCATAATTATTAACTGTTTGATGCCATCACAGCTGTTTTTTTCATCAACAATAAAAAAAATAGAGCTATGTTACATAGCCTATGTTCCTCGAGCTTCTTCTAAAGTATGAGAAGGGAAAGAAGAAGAAAAGAGAAAGAGAAATTTCAAAGAAGCAGCAGCAGCAATCCTTTTTTCTTCTTCTCTCCATTTTTGGCAAAATGCATTTTTGTGCCAAAGGAAGCAACAGCTGTTTGCTCGGATCTTTTTTTTTCAACGATACTGTCGTCGCCCGAGTTACCATATAACTTTTTTCATTAATTTTATTTTTTGTTAGTTTTTTATTTATTATATCCATTATATTTACTATTAGCACCTTTCTTATGATTAGTTACAGCTGAACGAGTCGATTGTGATACTGTTGTTGCTTTGTTTTTAGTAAAGCTAGATGTTATAAATATTCTAGTAATTATGGTAGTTTATTTTGTTTAGATAACTTTAACTGAACATTTTGCATCAAAATGATAATTATGGTAAAGCTACAGTACTTAATATATGATAAATAAGACTACATTTTGTGATATATGCTTGTTGCTATACTGTAATGCCGTGAACTTTTACAGCAGCTATCTTATTACTTACTTCTTTATCTAAGCTTTCATGTATCCATTTTTCCGTGTTAAATGTAGCATAGATTTTGCTGTAACTTATTTGTAGCTTTTAGTCGTGCTATTATTGTCATTATTGCTTACTTTTACTTTATATATGTCCACTATATTAGCTACAATTATACTCTTTTTAGATAAGTACATACTTGTTCAATCTTGCTTGTTACTTAAACATTTTATCGTTGATTTAAATATCTCCAACATGAATTCGCTACAATTTCTTCAACAAGGCTTTAATGATTCTTCTAATATAAGCTTTGAACAAAGTGAAAATAATGGTAGTGGTGTAAATTTTCCTGGCAATGCTGTAAGTTTATACAAGCTATAATTATTATAGCTATAATAGTCCAACTTATACATTTATGCTTTTACAGGAAGATTTTTCATTCAATGAAGATATAAAGCCAATTATAAATCCACGTTCTGCTCATCAATGTAATATCTGCAATAAGATATTTGTATCTATTAAAGGTATGACTACAGTAATTACATATATGAATTTATCTAAGTATTAATTTTTAGGGCTTCAACAACATGCTGTTATTCATACTGATCAAAAACCATTTGAATGTGAAGTATGTGGAAAATCATTTCGTTTCAAATCAAATCTTTTTGAGCATAAATCTGTTCATTCTGACTTTACTGCTCATACATGTCCATTTGTAAGTATCTCTTTGCTACTAAATGCCGTTTATTCTGTACAACTTTTTTAGTGTGGTAAAACTTGTCGACTCAAAGGCAACCTCAAGAAGCATTTAAAGACACATGTATCAACTCCAGAAGAATTGGCTGAAGCATGGAAGCCTTTTGCAAGGTTTGTTTGATTGTGCTACCATAATCACATTATATAAATGTTTATTTTGCAGTAATCGTCGTCCACCTGCTGAAATTCCGGCTGATGCTGTAATTGTTCGATCAAATGGTGATACAACCTTTACAACTCCATCACGTCCTCGACAACGTAAGCGTAAGCTTGGACTTGGAAATGATTCGACACCATGGATGGATAAAATTAAGAAAGGTGAAATGTTTTCAACATTGTGTGTGGAAGAAAAGTTGGAACAATTTTGTACTGCTTTAAAAGTGCTACAATCAAATGGTGCTTCTCTTCGAGCTGTACTCAATAAAGCAAGAATGATTGCCTTTGAAAAATTTGATTGTCCAATTTGTGCTGCAGCCTTCAATTCTCGTGGTGAATGCTCTGAACATCTTGATCTTGAACATCCATTGGCACGTGTTGAGCAGCCGCTATTTTGTGAAATTTGTTTGAAAACTTTTGATGATCGAAAAACTTTGGATCAACATGAATCATATCATCAGCGGGTTCATTTACTTGTTGAAAATGGTGATCTTGAGGTATGCCTTTTGGTGTTGATTTACAGTAACCTTTATCATTATTTTTAGCTCACTGATCCTGAACCTTTGGTCCCGAAAATCAATGATATTCCATCCAATGCATTTGATAATGATGGTGAAAATATTCAAATGGATCAAAAAAATTCTTCAATTTCACAAGATCAATCTGGCAACCAAACTCAAGATTCCCCTCAAATCAAACATGATCCATCTGAATCTAATGGTACATTCTATGATGAACAAACTTCAATGAATCAAATTCAAACTTCTAATTCAATTCCCGATCAATCAAATTCCTTTCAAGCTGATAATGGACAACTTTTTTAAATTTATTATATTTCTTATTCTTCTCTGCGGGTTTGCATTTTTTAAGCAACTTTCGATCTTAGTATTTTTTGTTCAAACTTTAAAATTTTTTGTTTCTGTTTTGTATTGAGCTTTATTTTTGTAAAGTAATACCATTTTTTTAAATTTCTTTCGTGCAAAACATTTTTTTGATGGCTTTAATAAAGTTTTTTCTTCTTTTTACCTGGGCTTTGAAGATTCGATTCTTTGATTTTATATAGCTGTGCTATCTTTTACAAGAACTTTGGGTTTAAATATAAAAGTCTAATAGCATTGATAGACTGTAATTTTAAATAGAAAAGAATTTGAGTTTAGTTTTACAGTATCATAAGAGCTTTTAATGAGTAACTTCCACTATTTGTCGGTGTGTTTAGTAAACCGAGTAATGTTTTTTTAATGTTTGTCAAAGAAAAGCATGTGTTACGAAAAAATTTTTTCTTCAGTTCTAACAAATCTTGCAAAATTGTTTTTTTACAGCTCATCAGCTTTTTAATTTTTTTTGTACTGATGACTGGCATTAAGACCTGGACGCATTTTACTTTTTCCGTGGCATTAATGCTTTTTATGTATTACTTTCACAAGCATTTAATTCAACTTCGACCGAGCTTGTTTCATTGTGCATGCACATATGCGTGGACTAATTCATATGTACTCTAATCCACACATACATTTCAATGAATTCAATCTTTATCTCGTTTTAAAATAATAGCAACTTTTAAAAGAATAAATTAGTTTATAGAAGAATTAATGTAAACATAAAAAATGCATTTAACACAGGAAAAAGATACTAAGCAAAAAATGATGTACTCAAAATTTATGATAAAATTTAGTCAAAATTGTTTTACCCAAAAAATAAACTAAAAATGTGTAGCAAACATAAATGTAGTAAAAATGCAAGAAAAAAATTAACTTAAAATATTTATTTGTGCAAACTGTTTTCTGAATTTTGATTTATATTGTCGAAGTGTGCTTCTTGTATCCATTTCAGCTCTTGACATTAAATAAAGTCACCTTTTTGTTTTTTAAATTTGAATATTAAAATGCTATATTTTAAAATAAATAAGTTTACAAATAAACTTTAATAAAATATTAAAAAAAAAAACTTTTTTCTGTCTGCTTTAAATGAAAAATGACTGAATGACAGTTGAAGAAAAGCAAAATGAAAAACGTTGATTTCGTAATATTTTTTTCTATATTAAACTTTTCCATAGTATTTTGAAAGAAAGATTTTGAAAATGAAAAGTGAAAGAAAGATGTTATGTAACATTTCTGCTATTTCTCTGCAATGTCAAACATCTGTGTAAGGAAAAAGATTCGATATAGTACAATATCGCTATTTTTTTAAAGAAAATAAGAATTTGGAAAAACGTCGATTTCATAATATTTTTTCTACATTGTAATACTCTAATGCATACAGCAGAGCCATCGCTTTTTCTTCATCTTGTTAGAAGCAAAAATAAAAAGGCAAAAAAAAGTCATAATGTGTCCCTGTGTTTTGAGATGATACACATTGTTTGGAAGAATGAACAATTTTATTTCTTGTTCTTTCTTAAAAATGACATTGTTTTGGACTGTTGCAATGAATTTCTTTAATATTATTTTCTTTTAAAAAAGCATGTTTATTTGCATATTTTAATTTCCTTTAATTTGTAAAAGATAATAAATTTGCTTTTTATTCAGGAAAATAATGTCTCAAACATGATACAAACATAAAGAAATTAAAACATCTTCCTATTTAAGTTTTATTCATTAATAATTTGTTTAAACGGTTTTGAACTTTCACACAAATAATTTTTGGTTTTTGTATCATAAGTTTCACAATAGCAACATTAAAGCGCCATTACAGCTATCATAATTCGTAAATTTAATAAAAAATGAAACTTATTGAAACTGAAAACATTTTAAAAATGCATACTATACCATAAGTAAACATTAAATTCACTTTTTATTTAAAGCTGACAGAAGGAATGGCCTAATTTAAGGACAAACTATCAAGCTGCTAGTTTAACTTCTTTGAAAAATATATTTGAAAGAATAAAGTTTATCATTATTGTATTGCTAAAATTATCGATTTTGTGTAAACGTGTTTTTAAACAATTTCTTGAAGCTTCTCCCACACTGCAGTGATGCAATTTTTATTGAGAGTTTCTTACAACGAAAGTAAGCGAGAGCAACACAAAAAAAAATGAAAGCGTTTTTTTTTTCTCTCTCTCTCTCTTTCATTCATTGTTGAACATCTTTTTTTGCTGTCGTGTCTTTTTCTCTTCTGCAGCCATTTTTTCTTCTATCGTCTTTATTCAACGTGTTATATTAATCTATCTCTTTTTTACAGATAATATTACTCTATCATTTTACTTTTACAGGGATTATCACAAACGTTAGTATATCAGCACCGCGATGAATGGTCATCAAGCAGCAGCTATTATTGTTAAACTTAAATATGAAGATGATTTTCGACGTGCTACTTTACCTATATCTGAAGTAAATACTTATGATGCAATTGCAAGTTGGATTGCAGAAACATATAATCTATATGGTGATAATGGTGGTACACGAAATTTGTTGTTAAAGTATAAAGATGAAGGTATGTTTATTGGGAATTGATTGATGGAGGGTTGGTGGTGATTTTTTTTGAGTTGATTGGATCGATGAACAAGAAAGTTTTGGTTTGATTTGGTCGAACGAAATCGAGCACTAGAATGTTTCGGAGTACGTCCTTGCTACCTTAGCGAAAAGAAACTATTAAATCCGCCTTGTTAACTCTTTTGCTCCTAAATTACAATCCTGTTTTTCTCATGAAAGCTAAAAAGAACGATTTGCTGCCAAAAACGCTATTTTGATTTTATTTGGTTGTTGTGTACTGTATTTCTCTTCTTTTTTAGATGGTGATTTGATTACAATGATCAATGATGATGATTTACAGCATGCTTTAACAACTCAGCAACAACAAAAATTATTTATTCATGTATTTGTATGTGATGATGAAGCTGCCCTAGCAGCAGCTGTAACAACAACATGTTTAAATAATAGTTCAAGACTTGTATCTCCAATTAAAAGTAGTGATTCACAAGCTGCTATTATTCATCCAACAAGTCATGAAGAAGAAGGTGAACAAGATGGAGGACAACGTTATACTGCTGCCTCTCGTGCTGGTTCGCCACCATCAAATATTGATTTATCTTCTCAGCAACAACGTCAACATCAGCAAGTATTTGCATATCCTGGTAAACCTGAAACACCAAAATATTTTGGTCAACAACAATCTTCAAATGGAATGCCTTCACATCCACAACAAGGACAGCATCAATCACCAGCATCATCTCAATCTCGTTCTGGTAATCGAGAACATTTTGATTCGTCATCATCTGTAATTGCTATGTCTCCACAACGGCAGCAACAACAACAACAGCAAGCACCATCTTATCATTCTGCCGCTGCTACAACACAACAATATGCTTCATCTATGTCAAATGGATTACCTCCACAACATCAACAACAATCTTATACTGGAATGCATCAACCACCTTCTCAGCAACATCATCATCATCAAGTACAACAACAACGTATGCCATCTTATCCACCTCACTCATCAGCACCTACACAACATGTTGCTCCACCATCAATGAATGGATTACCACCATCTCATCAACAACAACCACCATCTTATTCATCACAATCTACAGTACCCTCACCCCAAAGCTATATTCCACCAGCATCAACAATTAATGGACATGGATTACAAAAGCAACAATCTTATAATGGATTACCACCACCTCCATCTTCACAACAACATCATCAAGTACAACCTGGACAACAACAACCAATGCCATATCCACCTTTATCTGCTCCACCACTTGGTCCACCACCTTCAACATCAACATCAGTTCTTCCAGGTTCGGTATATATTGTTACTGAAAGCTTTATTTTATCCATGTTTATATATTTTTTAGGTCTTGGTAATCCCTTTGCTCGTCAACAATATCAACAACGTCCTGGTCAACGTTAATATGGATAAGAATAAGAATATGATCTATTAATTTTTCTCTCGTGTATACTATATTATTATTGTAATTTAATTAATTGATTTGAATCTGTTTTTTTTTGTATAACTAATTTAATAAAGTATTAGTATTTGCTTTTGTTGATGGATGGGATTACGGTAGTGAAAAGTCGGACTTTTTATGTTTGTTATTTGTTTCCGGGAATTACGGTAGCTTTTGAATCACTAAAAAGCATTGCTTTTTTTGTGTCTTTTGTATTTCACAAATTGCTTCTTGGATTACAGTTGTTTTTTAATTAGTTATGCGAAGTTTAAAATCTTATTATTATTATTCCTGGTGGTTCATCTTTTCCTCTTATGCCTAAATTGTAAGAGCTTTTGTAATTGGATAACAAAAATATATGGAGGCGAAAATGAAATCGAAACTTTGACGCTGAATAACACCTTTGATTTCATACGGACACAGCGCAACGAAATCCCTTTGCTTGTTGATTTTTAACAAAACGCCAAAAACGAAAAAAGTGAAATTTTTAACTCATTCTGTTTTAGCTGTAATTAATTTGTTTTAAGTCAAATAATTTTTATATTTTTCCTGGGGTAAAAAGGGATGAAAAATCTGATAAAAACATGTATAACTCATGAAAAACAAGTGTTTATACCGGTTTTAGCAAGTGTTGAAAAAAACCCTATTTTTCAAACGCTTGCAGCTCGGTGGTTTACCATTACTTTTTCTAAGGTAATATCACTAAAATGTTCACCACTATCAACTCTATAAAAGTGTGAGACAGATTTTTAAATTGTCTATTCAATTCAAAATTTCCTCAGTTTTTGTGAAAAGTACGGTAAAGTAGTACTACAGCATGCTTTATTTTTAATATATTCCTTTAATGTTAATCAAAATAGCTTCTAATCAACTGTCTATAGTCAAATATATGTGTTACATTTAATACAAATACTATTCAAGTCAATATTTGCACAATCAAAGCACACAACTTCATCAATATCCCCAACATGAGTATATATTGCAAGAAACAGCATAATTCATCAATTGTTATTGCCTGAAAAGCTAGATTGGATTAATTATGGTGTAACAGCAGTATAAGTAAGTATTTTATATATTACTTAAACTAATTAAGCTCTTTTAGGTCGTTATCTGGTTATCAACAAAGTTGCATATATACTTTGGTTCTTAACTAGTATCATGGATGTGCATATATGAAAAACGACAACGTATAAGAGGTAATAATGTTGGATAAGGTACATATAATGAAGATGCAACTCTTAATGGCATTCCAGAAGCAAATATTTGCTATCTTTAAGCAAACTTTATGAGATTCACGAATTACAGTATATATGCAACTTTGTTTATTACCAGATAAAGATCTAAAGGAGCTTTATTAGTTTATATTATACCTTTTGCACTTACTTTTATCATTTTGCATCATAATTAATTCATTTCAACGTTTCAGATAACACCATTTGAAGAATTTTGTCGATTTTCCTATATATACTGATGGTGGAGGTATTGATGAAGATGGATGTTTTATTAGCACATATTTGAGTTGAATAGTATTTGTATCATCTGTAACCCATAAATTGGGTCGTAACTAGTTGATTAAGAGCTATTTTGAGCAATATGTGAGCAATATAATATAAAAAAATGATGTCATTGTACTACTTTACCATACTTTTCACAAAAATTGAGGAAATTTTGAATTGAATAGACAATTTAAAAATCTGTCTCACACTTTTATAGAGTTGATAGTGGTGAACATTTTAGTGATATTACCTTAGAAAAAGTAATGGTAAACCACCGAGCTGCAAGCGTTTGAAAAATAGGGTTTTTTTCAACACTTGCTAAAACCGGTATAAACACTTGTTTTTCATGAGTTATACATGTTTTTATCAGATTTTTCATCCCTTTTTACCCCAGGAAAAATATAAAAATTATTTGACTTAAAACAAATTAATTACAGCTAAAACAGAATGAGTTAAAAATTTCACTTTTTTCGTTTTTGGCGTTTTGTTTAAAATCAACAGTCGATGCGCTGTGATACGGACCTTCCAATTGCTGGCTTTGTATATAATTGCTTTATATTACTTTTTTTTAGAATTTGTGATGACGTTCTTATGGATTTTGATGCATTGGTACAAGCAAAATCTGGTCTTGGTACGGCAGCTGTTATTATAATGAATAAACAAGTAGATGTTGTAAAATGTATAACTCGACTTTCAACTTTTTACAAACATGAATCATGTGGACAATGTACACCATGTAGAGAAGGCTGTGGTTGGCTTGATAAAGCAATGTGGAGATTTGTTGAAGGAAAAGCAAAACCAAATGAAATTGATATGGTTTGGGAACTTACAAAATAAACTGAAGGACATACTATTTGGGGTGATGCAGCTGCATGGCCTGTTCAAGGATTAATTTGACATTTCCAACCAGAACTTGAACGTCGTAAGTTGGATTTTATATGGCGTAGAAGGGCGTGATGATTTTGTAATTTGTGCAGTCGATTTTTTCGAAAACGTTAAGTTCAAAAATATTGGTAGCAGCAATTGTGCGCCTTTCAGTTTTGCTGGCGAATTAATTTTGAATCCACTGATGGATTTTACCTTGTAGTTTTACAAATTACAAAATTACCGGGCCGTTAATTTTCAAAGACTTTTTTAAACTACTGTACTCTCTTTTTTCAGGTATGGCTGAATATAAAGAAAAGCATGGAGAAACAAAACAATATGGTGGATAATTTTTCTTCAAAAAAATATTTTTATATTTAGGGACCGGCAGGTCAAAAAAAAGTTTTTGAAAATAATTATTTTTTTGTTAGAATATACTACTTTCGACCCTGACTAAGAATAATATAGAAACAAAAAATTATAAAAGTTAATTTAAAATGCCGAAAACGGCATCTGAAAATCCGGCAACACAAATTTTTTTCGTCGACAAAAAAGTCAAAATTATATTAGTTTTTAATAAACTGAATATGTACGAGTGTAAATTTTTATATAAATAAAAATTAGGTTTATTTTTTTAACAAACAAAACAAACACAAAAAAGCATTACATATATTATTACCATGCTTCTTTAATAGAATTTAAAAATTCTTCTTTGCCAGGAGTTTTTTGCTTTGATTTTGGTGTCTTTTTGGGTGTTGCAGATGTTAAAGCTCTTGAAGCAGGTGTAGCTTTCATTGGTGTTGAAAATGGTGTTCGATGTTTTTGAGTTGAATCCAATATAACATGTGGAATCCATTTGAGTAATTCACGTTTTGGATGATGAAGTATTGATTTTTCTTGATAATATTTGTTAATCATTTCTGTTGTAAATGTAAAGCAATAGGTTTCTTTTTCAGGTGATTCATTGCCAGCATCAGCAGCATCGGTTTCATTGTTATTATTAGTTATAGTAGTATTTTCAGAATCTGAAAATATTGGATAATCAAATTATTTTTGGAGACAAAAAATTGCTTGCAAATCGCGGATATTAGGGTTTACAAGGCTTGTATACTTAAAATATTTTCCGTCAAAATGTCGAATTAATCCTTGAACGGGCCATGCAGCTGCATCACCCAATGCACAAATAGTATATCCTTCAATTTGTTTTGTAAGTTCCCAAACCATATCAATTTCATTCTTTTCCTTCAACAAATCTCCACATTGCTTTATCAAGCCAACCACAGCCTTCTCGATATCCAGTTGTAAAACGTTGACAGAGGATTTATGCTTGTAAAAAGTTAAAAGTCGAACAATACATTTTATACCATCTGCTTGTTTATTCATTGAAATATATATGGTCTATGCTAAGCATTATGATAAAAAAAACTTATAATCCAATTCACACTGGTCCTTTTTTCTGGGATTTAGCAAACTACGTCTAAAAATAGCTAAAAATGCAAACTCTTTTATTTGTATGCTCTAATTATACAAGCCTGTAAAACCCAATACCCGCAATTTTTCATTTCCAAAAATACTTTACCCACCTTCTATTTCGTTATCAACAATTTCACCACTTTCGCTATCACTTTCATCTTCATCATTTTTATTACCAACAGCAACACAACTTTTTACTGGAATAATTTCTTTCACTTCTTTTTCTAATTCTTTGATAGTTGTAAGAATTTCATAATGTTGAAGTGTTAAAAGTAGATCAGATTTTTTGATAGATGTCATATCAGATATCTTCTTCAATGTTATAGAGCAATCAGTTTCAAGAGCTTCATCACTTTTAATATTTTCTTTTTGATAATCATTTTCAGAGAGAGAAATAAAAGCTTCAATAATTGCATATAACCAATATGAACGATAACATGCCTGAAAAAATGGAATAGTAGTAGATGGTGAATGTTATGCGTGTAGAACATTAGAGAAATTTAGAGTTTTAAATAAAAGCCCTGCCTCAAATTAATAACATACCACTCCCAAATCTGATAATGGCTTCTCAGGTGTACCAATTCGTTTTTCAACTTTCGATAAAAGATAACTAAATTCAATGAGAAATCGACCATATCCAGAATTTTGATTTGATGGAATTACAAGTAAACATGAAACATTATGTCTACTTGAATCTTTTGCCTAAAAAAATACCGTAATTAAATAAATTTTAAAATATTTATCAAATAAAAATACTGTAATTTATAAATGATATTAACAAAAATTAATTTTATTACTATCACTTAGAAGGTAGTAACAGAAAGTTAACGATTTTTATCACAATTATGTTATTATTATCTTTATGAAAGTAACTGAAAAATGATGATAAATATCAGAAATTTTTCTTACTGTTCTCCAAAAAAACAATAACAAAAATTTGACGATACAATTTGTAATTTCGCTTATTATAATAAAAAATTATTAAAAACATACTTAGGGACCGGCAGCGCACACTTTTTCCTTTTCTCTTTGCATTTTTTTCTTCGTTACAGTATGAAAAATGAAACTTTTTTTTACAAACTTATAATCGAACCTACTATACGTAATTTTTTACGCCAATTCTGAATATGCCATTTTTGAAAAAGTTTTTTTTGGCACAAAGTGCCGAAAACGGTATTTTTATGTTTGCGTATAAAGAGAAGTACCCCAATTCACGCCAATTCACTTACAAGCTTAGTATCATTCGATAGCTTATTAAAAAATATTACTATGCTGTAAAAACTTTTCACGCCATTTCACGCCGAAAAAAGTTATAGGATAAAAACGGCATTTTTCAGCTTAAAAAAGTTCAAAAAGTCTGTCAAAAAAGACAAAGAAAAGAATTTGGTGGCTAGTGCGTCTCTTCTTTTCTTTTGAACCGGCTGCGAGGAAAAGAAAGAGAAGGATGCACACACAAAAAAAGAGTGTTCTCTTTGACTTTTTTGTCGACGAAAAAAATTTGTGTTGCCGGATTTTCAGATGCCGTTTTCGGCATTTTAAATTAACTTTTATAATTTTTTGTTTCTATATTATTCTTAGTCAGGGTCGAAAGTAGTATATTCTAACAAAAAAATAATTATTTTCAAAAACTTTTTTTTGACCTGCCGGTCCCTAAACATACTCTTGAAAAATATCCAACCATTCGAAAATCACTTCGTTGATTATTTCTTTTATTTTCTTTATAATGATTTTCTTCACATAAAATATAAAATCGAAATAATTTAATTGGTTCTTTAACAGTTTTTTGCTTTAAAAATAGTTTTGATAATAAGCATAAATTTTCACAATACTCTGTTTCAACTGCACCATCAACTTCAAAAACTGCAAGGTCTTCATCTTCATCATAATAAATTCGATTATCTTTTCCAGGTGGTGAAAACAGTGAACATAGATGCTATAAAAAGAATACAGATTACGGTAAATGACATGTAAATAGTGAAGATGATTTTTGACTAAAAATAAATGGAGTTCTGTGAGCTAAGGTTTTCAGGAAAGAATTATATCGTTGACACATGAAAATGAAAGGAAGCTTTTTGCGGTCCAAAACTATTTCGTCAATACACTTGCACCAAATTTAATAGTAAAAAAACATACAAGATGAGATTTAAGCTGTGATGGAGTTGAATAATAATGCAAACAAAATGGACAAATGTATATGCATGGTAAATCAGAGAATTCTTTAGGATATGGTGAAAAATACCATGGTGCAATTTTCTTTTGATTAAATTCAATTTGTTGAATATTTCGAGTTTCTATTGCAGCATCATCTAAAAATCATAATGTAAGCATTGGTGATACATTAAGACCATATCACTGAGAGCAAACAATGATGTCATTGATTAATGGCAATCAATAAAAAAACAACACCTTACCTTTTCGAATTTTAGCTTGTTCTTCTTTACTCAAATCTTCCCATTTTATATATTCCTCTTCTTCACCACCACCACTATTTTCTTCATTTTTCTTTTTTATATACCAAACAATATCAGTATTCATTGATTTTTCATCAATCCATTGATCAAAGCTTTCATCTTTATCAATATAATGAACAAGATATCGTGAACCAGCAACAAGTTTATCAATATCCAAAATTTCAGCACCCACTAAAACAGTAGAGAGAGATATATCACAACACGAGATCAACACATACCAAATGTATTATCAAGTTTAACAGGAAGACGACATCCAACAATTAAAGGTGCAGAAGAAAAACCTAAAAAAGGTGTAAAAACTATTAAAGGAAATATTTAGAAAGACAGAGATAAAAATGCAGCTTGTAAAATTTAAAGTGCTATAAAAAATATAAAATAACTTACGAGGAGTAGAAGAAGATTTGCGAGTAATACTTGTTCGCTTTCGAGAAGGTGTAGTTTCATCCATAGCTAAAAAATTAAAAGTAATAAAAACTAAAAGCAGCAAATATATTATAGCTAGCTAGGTATGTAAACTTGGCACAAAACATAAGTCGTAATTATTATGCACAATGAATGCCAAATCGTTTTTTGACAATTTGTTCTTTTCATTGGCGTTGGCGTTACGTTTTGCCAATTCGGCTACATGCTTTTTTCCTATTTTATTTTTTGAATCAAATGATTTGTGTGATATCATGAATAGAAACTATCATGAACTGACGTTTTCCATAGATAACAAGAGAGGGATAAGTCTGAAGTGTGTGTGCTTTTTGCTTGAAATTGTCAGCTAAGGCCGCAGATCATTACAGATGCCAATATCATTTGCTTTGTGTTACTTCAAAGGCTTTGACAGTAACAACACGTTATCACAGTTATCGATCGAATGTTGCAATAAGACATTTATGCGGAAAACTTTGAACGTGAAAAATATTAGATATTAAAAACAACTGATAATATCATCCAATTAGATTTCTAAAAAATAATTTCTATAAATTGCTTTGTGATTGCTCAAATATTAAAAAAAATTAATGATGTCATCTAATTAGATTTCTAAATCATTAAAGAAATAATTTCTATAAATTGCTTTTGTTATTGCTTTGTAAGTAATCCTTACATTTTTTTAAATGAAACGCTTTACATGCTGATTCTAATGAATAAGCTTCTCAGCTTTACAATACAGTTTGTCGGTCCCGCAATACACCATCATCTGATTCTGACGAGTCAAATGCTTCTCCTCAATTAATTAAAATCATATAAATAGAATTATTTTGTAATGTTAAATTGTCATAAATTGTAATCGGAAGAACAAAGAATCTACCCTTTGGTTGACGGTTTTTATTTATCCAATTTATGGTTTTTGCAAAATATGATGTACTTGCATTTGTTTGGGCCTATTTTTTCTTGCGCGTTAAAAAAACCTTGATAATTTTTAAATTTCAGGGATGCTTAAACTTTTTTTATTGCTTGCTCTGGCTAGCCGTGTTTCATCAACATTATCTGCAGCTGAAAACAAAAATGATTTAACTACATGTCATAACCTTCTTGAAACAGCTGGAGCTTCTGATGGTTTTGGTTCTAAAGTTGGTCATGCCATCCATTCAATTTCTCTTAGAACCTTAAAAAAGTTCAAACCTGATGTTACTGAAAACAATAGAGTTCCTACAGTTAATCTGAATATGTCTTCTGATTCTAACGATGCAATTTTGTCATATGCTCCAAATCGTAGTACTCCTGATTCAAAACATTTTGATACAGAAGGAATGAAGATTTTAGATGAAGTAAGGACTTGTATGCTAACATGTTTGACATAATTAGCACATAGTTTTAGATCTTGGTTCACATGAATGATCCACAATACGAAATGAAAAATTTTAATTCACTTGAAAGAATTGCACATGCTTTTCACATGGAAGAAATGTGGGCAGCAAGCTTACATGAATATCAAAAGTTAAAAATGCGTCCACCTAGTAAAGAAGTATGCAATTGTGCAATGGATATTGAAAATAATGGTATATTAAAGCAATTACGGATTACAGCATTGGGTATCCGTGAACCTGAATTAATCTTTGGAACAAAAATCAATCGTTCGAAGAATCAAATGTATGGCAACATCTACAGCTATCAATGGAAGGGTGATGTTTCTGGGTAAGCGTATAATCAGCAGTAACAAAACCTCTAACGCATTTATTTAGAAAAATGGGATCAGACTCTCAAGTCAATGATGTTTTAAAAGATGAAAAGCAAGGGATGCCCCATTTGGCAAATTCTGAAGTTTGGAAAACATGGAAAGACATGGAAGGAAAAAAAAAATATAATCCTCTTAATTTGGCAATTTTCTTGTATTGTGCACTTAATTAAATAACATTGGTAAACGTAATTCTTATATATGTATTACTTTTGTAATTAATAAACTTTATGGCATAAATTTACAGTAAGAAGGATCTCAGGCTGTCGACATCCACTCCCTTTAATACCCACTTAAACATGTGAAAACCTATATGAATCACAAAGGATAAAAAAAAAAGAAATCTCGGAAAAATAATGCAAACAAAATTAAGCAAAAATTTCTCAACATTCTCTTTTAGACTACAACACATATTTTTTTACAATATATATTTGTTTCTAATTATAGCTGTAACCAAGGCGAAACAGCAATTTATTTTTATATTTTAATTACAACTTATATTTATTTCAATGATTTCAACATTTCCTACTTTTTCTTTATTTTGTTTCATTTTTTTGCTTCAACAAACGGCAATAAAAAAGTGACCAATTTTTTTGGAATTGCCTTTTTTTAGTTGTGTTATGTGTGTTTTTTTTGATTTTCAGCGTTTTCTGCAAAAGGCACGCTTTTTTTATTGCTTCTTGGTCTTAATTATTGCTGCCACCATTTTAAGAAATTAATCCTTTGAAATTGATAAGAAATGCACTGCTATCCCGTGTAAAAATAAAGTGCTAAAAACTCACGGCAAAAAGTTTTTTCGTTTTCAGTTTTCTTTTTTTTGTTTTATTTCTTTAAAAAAATACAACAAAAAAAGGTGATATTATTTTTATAAGTATAAAATATGAGAAAAATAAAGGAAGAAAAATCTGAATTATTTTTTATTGATTCCAAATTGTCATCATCTCCGGTTAACTCGTCTTCGAATATTCGGTCCAAAATATGCAAAGGATTTTTGTTTTGTGTATTTTTAGTACTGTTTTTCCACGTTAGTGGTGTTATTCATAAAAAGTTATTTCCAGAAATTGAGAAAGTGACTTCAACTGCCACGTAAGTCCATAAGAATATTTTTTTAAAAGCTTTCTTTCTTTGTAGTAAAATTGAACAAACACCTGCTTTCAATCATCAACAAGATCGCCACTATCCCATACAAATACTTTTTCAGATATCAAAGTATTGCTGTTCGTGGTATGCTAAAATGCAATGGAAAAGCTGCTTCACATGTTCTTGTCAAACTTTATGACCATGACAGTACGCTTCAACTCAGTTGTTTTAAAACTTTTAAAAAACATTTTTTCAGCTTTTACCTTTGATGACAAAATTGCTTCTGCCCGAACAGATTCAGCTGGTCATTTTGAAATTTCTGGAAGCGGTCGTGAGATTTCTCGTGTTACTCCCATATTTAACATTTATCATGACTGTATGGATTATAAGCCGTGTCAACGTAAAATCTCTCTTACGAGTCCTAAAAGTTATCTTACTGCTGGCAAGGAAGCTAAAAAAGTTTATGATGCTGGAACAATTGAATTAGCACGGTCATTTCCTGGTGAAGGAAGAGATTGCATACATTAACAAAAAATATTCTCTATAAACATGTGAAGGATGTCTGAAAAAAAAATCTGCGATAATTTTTTTCAATACTGTTTTTAAAATATCAGTTTTTTTGAACATTTGATTATTGTCATTTAAAATAACCACAGTATAAATTTATTTCATACAGATTTACAAAAAAAATCTTTTAAAACATTGTTTTAAAATTTCGATTTGTAAACTATTAATAATGCCACTTGCTTTGCCGTGTTTAATGTTATGTCTTATCTGTGAATATAATCAATGATTTTTACAATGAAATATTTTAAATAAATATTTATACTTAAAACAAATTTAATATTTAAAAATTCAAAAAAAGAAAAATTTTTTGGCAGTTAATGCATATTCAAGTCAAAAATGGCCGTTTTTAACTACGTTTTTTTAAAAAATGTAATTTAAAGAAAAAATTGATGCAAAAAAGACAAACATTTATACATTTATGTTTAACCAGCAGCAATGAAAAAAAGAAGGCAGATGCGGAGAAAATAGTAGAAAAGGAAAGTTTCGAAATATCGCAAAAACTTTTTGCAGTCAAAGTTCAGACAAAGATATTATAAACAGCAACAGAAGAAGAATGTTAAAAGCAAAAGGGATGACGCCAGTTGTTTGTCTCTCTCACGATTTTCGTTTTTAAAAAAAAAAAGTGCGATGTTTTGGAAGAAAAAAAGATGCCAGTTTTTAGTCGTCTTTACAAAATCATCTTTTTAGCAAAATATTTTGCGCTGTCTTTTCTCTTTTTTTGAATATTCAGTGCTACCTTTGTTGAAATGCAATTTTAATGAATGTCATATATTTATTGCGTACAAAAAATTAATTATTAGCGCACCTAAAGCTCCTTTTAAGCTTTCAATATAAATGAATTTCTATTACTTTTTTTCTGTTGTGTTCACATACAAACAAAAGATTAAACAACAACTCCTTTTTAAACCAAAATATTTAGTAAACAAATATCTTTAAAAGTTTATATATTTACTTGCTTTCACTTTACCACATAAAATGTTTCTTAACTACAATATACAAAAATTTTGTTATTTTTGATCAAAATCGTTACAAAGTCAGTCATATTTTTTCCAAGAATTGTACAATTTTTGATGAAAAATTAATACAAACTGTATTATATTTTTTTAAGAACAGTGTTAAAATTTCAATTTGTAAACTACAGTGCAACCTTTTGTTTTATTGGTGTATATTTTATCAACGACTTTTTCAATAGATTATTTTACATAAACAATTATAATTTAAAAAAACTTAATATTAAAAATTTTTAAAAAGGAAAATTATTAGACTTTTAATACTTTTTCAAATCAAAAATGACGACTTTCAACGACGTTTTTTTTTAAAAATGTAATTCAATGAAAAAAATGATTTAAAAAAAGCACAACGCTTATGTCTCAAAATGGCAGCATTAAAAAAAGAAGACAGAAGAAAGTTGCGTTAACTAATGTTTCGAAACATCGCAAAACCTTGCATTCAAAATCTAGACAATCTATTAAACAGAGCAATAAAAAATGGGTGAAAAGAGCAGCTGCATAGTGCCATGTTTGTTTCATATGTCTGTCGATTGAAAGAAATTGGAAGAATAAAAATTGCTATTTTAAGGCATCGTTGCAAAAATCAAATTTTTGGTAGATATTTTTGTGCTATACGTCTTCTTTTTTGAATGTTTAATACTATGCCACTGCTGTTAAATCGAATTTACAATAAATGTCACATAGTTACTGTGTAAAAAAAATTAATTATTAGAAAGCTAGTGAAGAAGTTACCACATTATTAATAATAATTTGTAGTTAAAAAATTAGTGTAAGGATAACAGTTTTTTATTAATTATAAAACAAATATCCATGTTTATTTAAAAAACCATAATTTAACTGAACAGAAATTTACACAATTAACTTTTTAATAATTGTGTTACATTTTGACTGTTAAGCTATTAATAATCATTTCTTTGTATTTGAATCACGGAGGTTTTCTATGCTTTAATTATGTGTACAATCAATGGTTTTTTCATTAAAATATCAAGGAAAAAAATAAAATATGAAGAAATGAAAATTTTCAATGACATTATTTTTGCTTTTTGAAAAAAAAAATTGCTAACAAAAAAAGATATTTTCATATGTATGTCACAACAGCAACACTAAAACGGGAAGGCAAAATAGCGAAAAAAACATCAGCCATAAATTGTTTTGAAATATCACAAAAAACTTTTGCATCCTATGTTCAAACAAAACGTAAAACATCGCAAAAGAGAGTGGCTGAAAGGAGCAAAAAGGACGGCGCCACATGTCTGACAAATTTTTTTAAAAGAAATAACAATGTTTAGTTAGAAAGAAATCATTTTTTTAGTCATTTTCGCAGAAGCAATTTTTAGCAGGATATTTCTACGCTTCTTTTTGAATATTTAATGCAACAAATAATGAATCTAAATGATACTGAATGTCATATAATTTTATTCTGTAAATCCAAATTAAAAATTAATTAAGCAATGTAAAGCTTATGACATTTTTAATAACCATCTGATTATCTGTCATAAGTTTCTACATTAAAATATAATAAAAAAAATAAAGGTAATAAAACCAACGTCTTATTAATCATCAAACAAATGTGCATTTTTATTTCAAAAATCAATAATTAAACTGAACAAAAATTTAAAGATCGAAAAAATTGATTGTTACAATTTATTGCAAAATGTTCATTATTGAAGCAATCTATTTCTTCTGCCATTAACAATTTCACTGATGCTTAGCCTGCCTTTTGGGACATGATAAACTCCACCACTTTCATCATAAAATAATTCAGTGCTGTCATTTTCCCATGATGCTGGGATGAATGCCTGTAACTTAATTTTTTTTGTTAAAATAGAATATTTTCGGAAAAACAAGACAAATAGCAATAGCACATAAGCTATTAGGCATTTTTAAATTTAAAATGACTTGTTATTCGACTTGATGTTCTGTCAAAATTTAATGTTGAGTAGTTTTTGTTTTATTTTAGAAAATTGATTTAACTCAATATTATTTTCTGCGCATACAACTAAAAAAAAATTTATTTTTGAAGAAGTTTTCTCCACTTTTGATTATTCTTAGGTTTATGCTATATTCTATTTGGCATTTTTAAATTTAAAATGATTTGATCGTCAACAGGTTGTCCTATCAAAAAATTTAATGTTCAGTAGTTTTTTTTTCTTATTGTAAAAAATTGATTTAACTCAATATTATTTTCTGCGCATACAAATAAAAAAATAAAATATTAAAAAAATAATCAAAAATTGGATAAAAGCAATCGATGTACCAAATAGAAAGGTTTTCGAAATAGTATACATTAAACAGTGTCTGCTGCTCCGAACAAATGTCTTTCTTTTTCATTGTGTAAAAAGGGTGGTTCTTTTTGGATGCATCCATTGACTTTTTTTCACTAACAGCACTTGGGACAATTTTGAATTTTTTATTTTACTCATTTTTTCAAATTTGTTTTTTTTTAAAAAGCTTTTGAAAAAATTCAACAAATTAACTTATAAATTTAACTTAAAAGTTTCAAAAAAGAAGCTCAGAAGAATTACAAAACAGTATTAAAAAAGATATTTTTTATGGAACGAATCACATGTCGTATTTATTTTTTTTCTATAGATTGCATTTTGCTAAATGGAACAACAAAAATCATATACTATTTCACCTCCATCACTTAATTCAGGCTAAAAAAATTTATGTCTGTCAAAATTTGCAGCAAAAAAAAGTTTAATATTTACCTCATGTCTTTCATCTGATGATAAAGT
Source organism: Panagrolaimus sp. LJ2400 (assembly GCA_024447215.1). Taxonomy (NCBI): domain Eukaryota; kingdom Metazoa; phylum Nematoda; class Chromadorea; order Rhabditida; family Panagrolaimidae; genus Panagrolaimus; species Panagrolaimus sp. LJ2400. The sequence continues at coordinate 20,458 of JAMRYA010000179.1, forward strand.
ACGTATTTTTAAATTTGATAGTGTATTATGTGTATCACGTCGAAACTGATGAAAGTCAGCATGTGGCTGAAAACATGTTACGTCTTAATAAAAGTAATTTATAAAAAAGTCTCAATCAGTGTTGATGAACACAAGTGAACAAATTGTCTGTTTTGGCAGATGTCGTTTACTACTAAGCCATATTAATTATACAAAATAGCTTAAACATTAGAGAAGTTGAAAATTGCAAAAAATGCAATGTTTTATATAGAGCAATAGACAATATCTACCAAAATAGACCAGTTTGTCCTCTTATCATCCTCTCATATTTGTCAATTACAGTAATCACAAAAACTTACCACATTTCGTCGCTTTGCTAAATGTTGATTATTTTCTAAGAATCTTTGATAAGTATCTAATAATGAAATTGATAGAATTTCAGTTACATAATTAAATAAAAAAATAATTGAGATAAAAATAGTTAAGCTTTTCTTTATCACCATTTTTCAAAAATGATAAAAAGAAACGTGGTATCTTCAATTTTTTTCTGGCTTTTAAAAATTCGAGATTTGTAAAACATGTTTTTTTGACGGAAACCACATAAACCCTTTTTTAAACTGCTTTTCTGAAATGAAAAAAATTAGCAGTATTTGAAGATGATCCAAGTTGAAACACATCTTTTTTTTCTTTACAAGGTTTTTAAGTTTTTTATCATGGATATTACGGAGAGGAATTGATTAATGTGTAAAAAAGCGATCAACAACGTATATTAATAGTTTAATAATAATGAAATAGAAAACCTGTACTACAAAATTCTTTTACTTTGAATGCGAAAAAAAGCCATCAGCAAATTTGCAAATTACAATTTTAAATTTTTTTGTTTAAACAAATGCAAATAATTTTAGACGGGTATTCATTTTTAATGTCTTGTTAAATATTCAAAAGCTTTTCTTTTCAACAATTCTGCTGTGAAAGAAAAAAATGTCAATGATAAATTGTTTTTCAATACAAAAAAATGAATAAAATATTTCAAAAAAGTCTTTCCGACATAATTCTTTTTGCAACTAAATGATGAAAAGGGAAATGGAGCAATATCTTTTTCTCTTTTTTGCAAGGATTATATTTTCCATCATCTTTTAATGTCATTGTTTTTGAAATCTTGCTTTTTGTTTATAAGTCAACAGCTACAGTTTTTGTAAAAAATAAAAAAGTAAGGTTTACCATGTATTAATCATCACTTTCAAAAATATAATGTTCTCTTAGACACTGAGTGGTTTTGGCAAGTACATGTATGCGGCAAAAAATTTTATTTTGTAGTTACAAATTGACTAAAATCAAGCGCAACCAATACATATAAATTTGAATATTTTGTTTGGTTATTTTATTTGTAAAAATATGTTTTTTTCACAAAATCAATAATTAATACCACTGCTTCATCATAATTCTGAGAAGACACAATTCCATCAAGAGAGTGGCAAATTACAATTTTAAATTTTATGCAAAATTTTGGCACGTTTTTATTTTAAAAATGTTTTTTACAAAATAATATTTTGTATTATACAGATGACTTCTTGATTATCTATAAATTTAGTGGAAAAGAAATTAACTGTTAATGGTAAAAGAATTTGCAATTTTAATGCGTAAAAATAAACAAAAAATTCCAAAAAAAAAGTATTTTCTGACATATTCTTTGTGCAAATGAACGACCAAAAATGAGAAATGCAACTGCGGTTTTTGCTGTGTTTATTTTTTCCATCATCTTTTAATGTTATTTCTTTCAAAATCTCATTATTTGCTTTTACATAAACAGACAGCTGCAGTCTTTTTGCAAAAATGAAAAGGAAGAGTTGTTAATCATCACTTTTCCTTTCAAAAAATAACACTATCTTCAACGTTGAATGATATACGCCAGTTCGCAGCGATAATTTCATTTTTGTCTTTGCAAGCTGACTAATGTGAAGTACAATTAATATATTTAAATTTAATTTGAATATTCTGTTTAAATAAGATGTTACAAAAAGTGTTTTTTTACAAAACAAATAACATTTTAAAAAACAGTGACATTGATGCTATTCTTGTTCTTTCTGAATCACAGAAGAATTCAAGTTTCAAAACAATATTAATTAAAATGAAAAAATAGTAGAATTCTATGTTTTAATGAAGTAAATCAAATCTTTATAATAAACAATCTTCTTATTTTTTGAAGCACTTAAAAATACAACAAAGCATACGACATTCGTTCACCTTCTATAGAAATAATAAAATATAGCATAGAAAAAAAATTGTGCATATTCAACAAAAACTTTTTACGTGAAAGCTTTTTTTAGGTTCATCATAGTGTTTGAACGTAAAAATGAAAAAAAAAATAAATTAAAGCAATAGAATTTATATTTTTTTAAACTTTTAGAATGTATATCACTGCTTTGGTTTTAGCTTATTAATGTCATCGTCACAATTTTCTGAATTTGTTTTGTAGATAACAGCATGTTTTCTGCCAAAAAACGACATGTTTTTAAAAAGCATACACAACAAAATAAAATATTCAACAAACAATTAATGCATTAAATGTACAAATGGTTGAAATAAAAAGTAGTGAATGGGTGCAATAGATCAACTTTACAGCAAAAGAGCTGCAAAAAAAAGAAACAGACGCATCTCATAAAAAGAAGACAGCTTGTTGCATCGACGCAGCAAATGTTCATAAACAAAAAGTAGTATCCAGTTAATAATTTGAAAGACAAACTAAAAGTCTTCTAATATAGCGTCATTCATTTTTGAATATTTATTAAAATTTTAAAATATACATAGATTTGTTTTTAACTGTTTCTTGTTTTATTAGAAGTAATAAAAGAACATTTTGTGAGACATAACCTAAAAATGTTTACTGGAAGCATTTAAAGTCATGGAATCATTTTTAATCAATTAAAACAGAAATTACAGTAGCAGAAAATAATATTCGATTACAGTATATATTATAATCTATTCATGGATGGAAATCAAAATTCATCTGTTATTTTCACTTCTTCTTTAAACCTCTCACTGTTTTTGCAAACATTTGAACTATTGCCTTTTCTTTTCTGTATTTATTGTAATGAAACCTTTTGCATGTAATAATTGTCAAAGGATAAAACTTTTAAATGAAGATTAAAGAATAAGGGATTTTTGCATCCACTTCTTCTTTTTTTTCTCCTTCCTTTCCTTTCATTCAAAGTATGCCTGCTCTCCTTTTAGAACACTGCAGCTGCAGTGCTGAAAAGTGAAAAAAGAAAAACTCCGGTGAGCAATGTGCGTGTGTGTGCGGGGGTCTTCAACAAAAAAAGAAGAAGAACACAAACAAGGAGAAAAAAGCAGCAGCAAGACATCGAAGTGAGTTGAGTCGAGTCAGGCAGAGCAGGGCAGCAGGAAAAATAAACGCAAGAAAATAAAATAAAATTCCTCTCTTACTTCCACTTCCTTTATTCTCCCCTTTCCACAGCCACCATCACTCACCCTTCCTTCCCATAAGAAAAAGACACACAGCAAAAAAAAGGGATCGATTGGTTTCGTTTTTTTTTTCTTTCACTTTTTTTTGTTGGGAAGTGGAATTGTTGTTTGCAGCAGCAGTCCATCATCATTAATGAACGTTCTTTTTTTAAACTTGTTTCTTTTCTTTTTCCCTCCAAAATTTTGTTGCAAAAATTCTTTTTTTGCTGGCTTGAATTTTATTTTTTAAGCTGGATTTTTGAATTCTGAGAATTTTAGCATTTTAGCAAATCAACAAAATTCTCTTTGCTGTAAAAGAACTGAACAATGGGGACCTATTTTAAAGCAAACCTAAGAAAAAAAGTAAGCCTAAAATTGTCGGCCGGCTTGTGGCCGATCAAATTTGTCATCCCTGGAAAAAAATTTCTTTTTTTTGAGTATTTAACTCTTTACTGTTGGTTCCATGTCTCAATGGGAGAAGGCGCAGTGTACTGTTAGAATCAAAGCCAGGTTCGAGTCTCGTCTAAGACATGAAAAAAACTACTTCATTTAAAAACTAGCAAAGATTAATCTTAATAAATGGTCAATATTATCTGCGCTAAAATAAACTGAAAATATAGCATTTAAGATAGTATCAGATTTTTCTCAAACCCTTCTTTTTTATATTAAAAATTACTTTTTTGGTTTATTTTTGCCTAAAAAGTTCTTAAATATTATCGGTATTAATTGTTGTTAATTTTAAATTTGCATATTTTGGGAGGAGCTCGAACCTCGTTTTTACTTACCTATTTTGGAATGCAAGTCTGCCGCGCAACCAATTGCTCTCTCTGTATTTGCTTTATTTCCCGAGAATATCTATGTAGAGTTTAGATAAAGACAAAAAGATATCCTTAATTAACTCTAAATTATGCAAACAAAAAATGCATTTGAAGAAGTGTACTGTAATCCCAATAAAAAACTGTGTTTGTTGTTTTCCTTTTTTTGAACGTGACGCGTTGATTTATTAATATTTTTATTTATGTCTATTTATATCTTCTTTATCTCATTCATCGTCATTTTAGAGAGTAATCATGAACGGAAATATGATGTACAAAACAATGAGACCTAAGAGATCAGTTGTTCGAGATGAATTTATGATTTTACCAGAAGGTGCCAAGTGCAAACACTGTCATCGATTTGTGCGATGTGTTCAATCATCAAATATGAAAAAACATCTAAGATATTGTCAACCAGAAATTTATAAAATGGTTCAAGAAGCTGATGGCAGTTTTACATACAATAATTATCCTTCACCTTTAACCATGTCTGTTATGTCACCATCAATGAATAATCAACAACATCAACATCAAATGAAGCAGCAGCCACAATATTCAAGAAATGGTAGTAGCAATCATGAACATGGATATCCTAAATCTGAAGGATCTGTTTCATTTACAAGTGATCATATTTCATCGTTTATTGAATCACAACTTGCTAATTTTAAATATAATGAACAAATGGAAGAAGATGGTGTAGATGGACAAGAAGATGATGAACCTTCATCAAGCCCAGATGTAAGTTTTTTTGTGATGAGATAAACATTGCAAGGCGATTCAAGTGTCTTTTCGTATCGATTTTTGACCTATGAATTGTTCATTTTTGGTTACGGTAAAAAATTTATCCAGGGATGAGTCATGGCACAGGAGAGGATCTTTTAGCCATCGGCATCAAATTTGAATTTCTTTCTTGGTGTTAACTATTTACAATAATGAAGGAACTCTAATTTTGCGCCATTTGGCAAAGTATTCCTGATTCTCTAAACTCTAGGTTTTAAATCCATGACATTACGTAAACTAAACTTAAACTTCTGTTTGTAGGCGCTAGCACCTGCTGATCTCTAATTCTCTTGCGTTACCATGAGTAAATATCATTAGGAGTACCCACTTTTAACCTGGATGTCCAACCACTCATGTATTTAGTGGTAGACTTCACCAGGACTCTAACGTGGGATCCCCAGGTCGAGCATCCGACGCGCTAACCACTAGGGTTGGGGGCGCGCCCGGGCAAAAACGGGCGCATTTACACTACAGAAAACCCTTGCGCCCGAGTGCAAAACCTCAATCAACCCTACTAACCACTCCACCACATGAGCCGACTGTATATCGAAACTCTAAATTTTAAAGATTTTAAATAACCTGTTTCTGTGAAAATGAGCCTATAGAAGTCAAAAGAAACTATTACAAGTCAAAAAGCTGGCTTGCAAAACACTTGAATATACCATGTAGCACACCATGTTGTCCATAACCTTAATTTACGCCTTCAACTAATAAGCTTTCTTCTTTCAGGAAATTCCTGGCTCAAATAATGAAAAATTTCTTCATGATCTTCAATATGATGATGACAATGATAAAAGCATGATGGATGCAAAAGCTCTGAAAGCATTCTCATCATTTGATACAATTGAAATTAATGATGGACAAAAATCATATGAATGTTTGATGACGCAAGTAGATCCATTTCTCATCTCAAAATATTTTGGTATTCCTGTCTTGGCATTACGACTTCGTTCAACTACAAGCTTTATTGTATCTCGAGTTACACCGGATCTCAAGCGATTTATTCCATCTTTGGCAGCTGGGCAGAAGTATGAACTGATCAGTGATGAAGAAGCAAATAAAAAGATCTCAAAATGTCGAATAATTATTGATCAAAAAAACTATGAAATTAAATGTTTTGATTGTAGTAAAGAAATGATTATGGGATATATGGAATCTCCAGTGGAAGATAGCTTTGTACTTATTGATGAAGAAGGAAATGTTATTGATGATGCTGAAAATGATACTATAAAGCTAGAAGATGAAAAGGTTTATCATGTTATCTATGGTCAATCAAATTTGCTAAATCCACTTGAGAAGACATTCCCAATGCCAATTGAATTTCCTGCTGGTATTCCAATCAATCGATCCATGTCTCTTCTGCCACCATATTTGATTTGCATTTCACGTGCAATGCATATTTTAACATTTATTGGTGAAAAATTTGATTTACGAACTTCTACTCCATCTCCTCTCATTGGGCATACGGTAGCTAATCATGCTGCACAAGTTCTTTGTCGACTTAATGATGCATCAAAAAAGATTCAATTTGTTACATCAAAAATTTCAAACAATATTTTGACTTCTTCATTACCAACAAATTCTTTTACAGCTGTCTTTTGCAAGAATGAAACAATTCAAAATGGTGATAATGGAAGAATAAAACTTCCAACAACAGATATTGATCAAATTGTTGGTTCACTTGAAAGAGCTTTAAGTGATATGGAGAATTTTCTTCAAAGATTAAAATCCAAATTTCAAGTTGAAATTTCTATTATTCAACATATTGAAATGGCTTTAAAAATTGATAATGGTTGTCGGGAAAGAAAAGAAAGAATTGAAGAATTTAAATCGACTTATGGAGATACTGTAAGTTTTTGCAGATTGGGATTCTTTTTATGAAGTTATTAGAAAATCATGAAGTGAGATTAGCAATGAACTTGAGAGCATACTGTAGGGAATATATCGTTGCAAAGAGTGATAAAATAAATTGCCCAGTGTGTTTAAGCCTACTAATAGCTTCTTTTTGCTTTCTCGTGAGCTGACAGGAGCATCTTTTGTAGCTAAAACTCTGGCATTTAAAAACGCTTTGCTAAGCTGCGCTAAATTCGATTTTAATTTTCGCACCTGCTAAATACTGACGGAGGTTATTAAGATTCAGAATTTTCTACACATAATTGTGGAAAAACCAGCTTTTCTTCTTTCTAAAATATCACGTTAAAGGCCATTCGAAAAGTTAATCTGATAAAAAAAGATCAATAAGCTTTTTTTGTTTCCTTAAAAAATGCAGTTAGCTGCGATTCTGTCAATTCTGAAGCTAGAGAGCTGATTCTATCTATGAGCCTTCAAAAGTCAACGCCGGCAAAATAGCAAATGCCGCTAGTACTATATGTACAGTAACACGGATTATTACAATTAATATAGTTATTGTTATATTAAATCATTTGAGATCGAAACAAATACATCACTATTTTCCTAATACATCTCTTAATTTAATTTTTAGGATAAACTCAATGAATACAAACAAGTTGCTGAAACCGGAACACAAATCTGTCCTGACAAATCTCAACTCAATCTTTCAAAAGTTTCTGAATCTCGAAAACATTTTACTTTCATTTCAAAGTTAATGGAAAAGTTACTTCAAAGTCAAAAAATGGGAAAATTTTCATTTAATGATTTGGCAGAATTACTTATATTTTCAACAGAAGTATTGCATTATATCTATCTTCATTGGTTATTTATTAAAAAATTTGCATATTTATCTCATCAAGACCTTGAATCTGATATCGCGGAAACACTTTTGCAGCAATTCAAAAATTGTTCAAGTTATTGGTATACTGTATCTCAAAATGTCTCATTACCAACAGCAATTATTCAAATATTTAATATTTCAAATTTATGGAAAGCATATTATGAATCTATTATCAAGGCTCAATATACGGTAGAATCTTTATTTTTTGCAGGTAGTAGTAATTTTGAAGAATAGCTTTTTTGTTGTTCAGTTTTTAAGAAGCATTTTTTATGTTTATTTATTTTTGTCTGATTTGTTATTTCTCTTTTATAAATGATGGGTAAATTTTGTATTATATTTGTTTGAAAACTAAAGCAAAGTTTATTAACTTTTGGCACTACAACTTGAAATAGGTAAAAGTTTTGTTGTTCTTTAAATTTCTGGATAAGTTTGGTCATTGTCGGCCGTCAGGTGGCAGATAAAATTTTTAGTCAAAATCTACTTTTCCACAGCTCCAGCACTCGATGTTTTGATCTATTTGGCAGGTGTCGTTCTGAATAAACCAGCAGAAAACTTATATGAAATAAAAATAATTTTTTTGTCATACAAAACTGAAACCTTTTGATGCGCATGGGCCCTGTTTAAATTTTACAACAAAATAATTTTTGATTCAAAGTGTTAGCTATTTATTTTTTAATGTAACAAACAAGTTTTATTCAATCCTTGAGAAATGTGTCACTAATAATCAGTCTTTCGTTTAAAATGCATAACATAAAACTAGAAAATAAAACAAAATATTTAAAAAAAGCTCTTCTTTGATATATTTTTTGGGCAATTGAACCACTAAAATGAAATGCATTTTTTTTTCTCTTTTTTTGCAATGTCTATGTTTTCGATCATCTTTCACTGACAATTCTTACAAAATCTCGCTGTTTAAAAGCAGCAATAGACAAAAATAAAATGTTATTTTTTGCGTCGTCTATCATTGGAACAAATAATGCTTTCTTTGTCTTGAATTGATTAATATCTGTTTGGCATTTTTCGGTGTTAAAACCACGTGACAGAAAAATAAATTTAAATTTGAATATTTTAATATTTTATTAAAAAGGTATTTTTGTTGAAATGAATAACATGAGGGAAAAAAGAGCAGAAAAATAGCTTGTTGCCTTTCTGATTTTGTGTTCATCAAAGTTGCAACACCCATTATTAATTAAAAAATAACAACATTCTACAAATAAAGAATTATGAAAAATTTGGCAGCGCACTTCAACTAATTTCTTAAAACAAAACGACAATGAAAAATGTTAGATATTTATTTTTAATGATACATGAATCATTCATGTAAGGTATCTTTAAAAAAGGTATTATTGATAATTATGCTTTCTTTATGAATGAATGAAAAATAGCATAAATCTAAAAAGCTAAATCAAATATTCAAAAAAAGCTATTCTTTGACTTATTATTTGATTAGTGAACCAAACAAAAATGAAATGCATCTTCTTTTTTTCTCTCTTTTTTGCAATGTTTACGTTTTCGATCATCTTTTTAATGCCACTTCTTTCGAAATCTCGCGGCTGTTATTACGATTCAAAAGCAACAATACAGGAAAATAAAAAAACTTTTTTTGCGTTGTATTGCAGTGAAATAAAAAATGCTTTCGTTGACATCAGTTTGCATTTGTCTGTTTGCCACTTTTAGAAAAAAACCACGAGCAAAAAAGTGAATTTAAATTTGAATATTTTATTCTGCTAATAAAACATTGTATTTTTTATAAAATAAATAACATGAGAGAAAAAATATCACTAATACAATTTGTTATCTTCCTGATTATAATGCCGAACACCATTATTAAATTAAAAATAATAGCATTCTACAAATATATGTTAAGAAAAATTTGTAAATCGTAGTTTTCACATTAAACCCACAAATGTTATTTTTGCAAAAATTGGGCCATTTTGTGTATTTCTTTCAGCGCTGGACATTTCTTTTTAAAATAATGCTTCCTTCGACAGCAATCAAATTGTAGTCTGTTTTCAATGTTCACTGTTTTGAGTTGAATTTAGCGCAAAAAAAGCTAATAATTTTTAATTTGAATATTTTATTAGGTTAAACTTATACTGTACATGTGTTTTTACAAAATGGACAATTTCGGGAAAACAATAACCCTGCATTGAAAATCTATATCATCTATCCTCAAGTGCAATAGCCAACAAACATTATTAATTGAAATAAAATAATAATAAGGTTCCACTTTTTAATGAACTCTTCGAATTTTCTTAATCGACATTCTTTTTATATTTTAAAAACAGAAAGTAATCATAATTTTTTGTGTGTATAATTCATATTTCACGTTATGAAACCTTTGCCACACAAAATGCGATTAATTCCTTCATTACCAAAAAACATGTTTCCAAATTCGTTAACTACCAAATCACTTATTAAAGTTAAATTTGTAAAGTTTGCAAAACATAGAAAAAAAGTGAAAAAATGCGTGTCAGTAGTTGCAATTTTTTTTATTTTGTTTCTTTTTTCGTTGTTTAAAAAAACACTTGCTCTTTTTTACAAACGTTGAAACTTTTTCAATTGTTTAATGTTCCAAAAAAAGTCTTTCTAAAGCAAAATATAAAAGAATAGAGATGAAGAAAAAAAATAGTTGATGCGATGTGAAGCATTGGTTTTTGTTAAAAAGAACATGAACGAAAAGAATTCAAAATCAACTGGACTTTGGACATGCATTTATTCACTTAATTTTTCCATTGCCAACACACACATGAGCTGAATTCAAGAGAGGCATGAATTTGGCCTGAAGACAAGATTATAACCGAAAAATGGAATTGAACGAAAACTTTTATTCTTTAAATTAAAATGTCACTAATGTACTTTAAATTCTTTACAAAATTTGAGGTACATATTATATTGGGGGCATTGATTTTAGAAAATGTCAATTTAAAAGAGAATTTCCCATGCTTTTAAACTAAAAACTTCATTTAATATTTTAAAGATTATGCATCTGTTTGTATTATGAGTTTATTTAAATATTTAAAAAAGATAAAACAGCACTAAAAAAATAGTGTTGTTTTTGCAGCAAAAAATATCGCAAATTTACTTTCTTTTATCTTCAAAAGAGCAGACAAAAAAATGGTGTTGTTGTTGTTCTTTTTCTTCGCAGTTTCAACACACATTAGAGAGCTGTTCTCTTGTTTACACTTTTTTTCATCTCATTTTTTGTTGTTTTTTGCACAAATATTTTTCTTTGTTTTATGTGTGCAAAAAAACGCTTTCAAAAAATTTTATTTTGCCTTGTAAAAATGTAAGACATTGAAAATAAGCGTTTACTGATGGCAAAAACGTAGCAGCTTTTTTTAAACATATATTTTTTAATATTTTATTTTTTTAAAATAATTTTAAAAGTTTTCATTGACAATGAACATTAGGGCATTAAAATTTTTACATACATATGTGACCACAAGGATGTCAATCAAACGTCTAATTTACTCGTTTTTGAAAAATGGTAGATCGTAAACATTAACATTCTGTGACCCCAAAAAGTTGTCAAATAAACCTTGCAATATAACTTAAAAAGAAATTTTACGACGCAATGCTGCTTTAACATTTTTTTTATTCTAAAAAGAGGGATTTATCAGGAACAGTAATAAAAATGTACGCACATTATTATGGACTATAATTTTTTAATAATGGTAATACTTTCATAATAAGTAGATGTGTTTTTCCAATCTCGGTTTATTCTTCATTGTAAATTTTTGATGATATCAAAATGCATTTTTTTTCAAACAAAGAAAATATTTCAAAAACTTCTTTTTTTTTAAAAAATCGTGTTCAAGGAATGGAAATAATCAATTTTATTCTAACAATATTTTGTTTAAAAAAAGCCCGTTTTAATAACGAATGGAGCCTAACATTTTATTTCCACGGCAACAATTATTTAAGCATAAGCTATAAAGAGTAGCAGCTAGTTTTTGCAATATAGATAGTATCATTTTTACTATTATTTTTAGTTCTTTTAAAATATTTAAAAACAATATTTATCGTTAAGTTTTGAATCGTGCTTTGAAAATGCTAAGAGTAACAATTGATCAAAAAAAACTAGCAAATCTAGATAATTTGTATTTCTTTGTCACAAAGACTTTAACAAAAACAAAAATGAAATGCAACTTTTTTTCTCTTTCTCTCTTTTTGCGATACGGATATTTTGTTTAATGTTTTCGATCATCTCTTATTGCCACTTCTTTCGAAATATCGCTGTTGTTTTTACGATTCAAAAGCAACAATAAACAGAAATAAAATGCTATTTTTTGCGTCGTATTTCAATGAAAGAAATAATTCTTTCTTTGCAATCAATTTGCATTTATCTGTTTGCCAATTTTCTGGACAGAATCTTTATTTTTATTTGAATATTTTATTCTGCTAATAAAAAATTAAATTTTTTATAAAATAAACAACATGAAGGGAAAAAATAGCACAGATACTTCGGTGTAATTTAAAAATGTCATTATTAATCTAAAAATAATTGCATTCTACAAACATACGTAATAAAAAATTTGTAAATCGCAATTTTCACACTAAAACCACAAATGTTATTTTGTTGCAAAAATAGGGCCATTTTGTGCATCCTTTCTATTTCTTTCAAAAATTTGGATTAAAAAAGTTTTTGTTTTTGCATCAAAAAATATCGCGATTTTTCTTTCTTCTTGCTTTAGCTAAAGTGCAGACAAAAAAATGGCGCCATAAACGTTGTTACTGCTCTTGTTATTCACTTTTTCAATGTACCCATCAAAGTCATTGGTGCTGCTTTTTTTGTTTCCTTGTTTCATCGTCTGTTTTATTTCTTTTTGCGTCAAATGTGTAACTTTTGAAAATTTTGCATCGTAAAAAGTGGAAGTCATCAGAAACATGCTTTTAAGTGATGACAAAACGTAGTAGCTTTTTTAGAACACATTTTTTGAATATTTTATTTTTTGATTAATTTTTAGATTTTTCATTGAAAATGAATATTTGAGTTATGATATTTGTGGTGGCGTTGTCGTTATCCAAAAGATTCTTACTTACATTTTTGAAAAAATTAAAAACTCTAACATTGTGTTACATGAGAAAAGAAAAAAAATCGGTTTCAATGATTAAAGGGAAATTGGTCATGCTTGATTTTTAAAAAAAGCATAAACTTTAAAGTTTAAATACATACGATAAGCTTGTTTTTTGTTACATAATTTTACATTTCTTAGTTTTTTTTAAATATTCAAAAAACATTTATGTTAAAACTGTGAGCAGTATATTGAAAAGCTATCAGCAGCAATTAATCGAAAAAGAATATTGATCATTATCAGTTTCTTTTTCTTTGTTTCACTTGCATAAAAATTGAAAACAAAAGAGCAAGACACTCCCATCGATTGCGTCGAAAAATTGCAGTGTCAAAATAAATGTCTACAGATGTTTGGTCGCTGAATTTTTGCACATCATTTCTTTTTGCTTCTATAAATAAAAAATGAATGCCATCTTTCTATTGCTTTTTTTGATTCAACTACAAATTTTTTACTTAAAAAATTTATTTTTTGCAATTTTTTGAATGTTTTATAATTTTGATTTTAAAAAAAGAAGTTATCAATTATTTAGTTTTTTTTAATTCAAATAGATAACAATGTGGATTTACAATTACCTCACTTAAACATTATTTTTTATTTTAAAATGAACATTGGCCACAAAAATGCGAAAATATTCACATTGAAACGCAAATGAAAAAAATATGATAGAATTTATCACTATCCAGCAAAAACCTACGAAATTTTAAGAATAAGTGATTCTTAGATATGGGTAGCAGATACTCCATATCTTGTTTTGCTTGTTTTAGTTGAAAGTGGAACTTTTCATTTTAAGCTGCTAAAAAAATAAATTTTATTCAAATGTTGGGATATCAAATGAAACATAGAAATATGTCGTCATGATTTTTTGTTATATTAAACATGTTTAAAATTTTGACAGAATTATTATAATTGCAATCATGCATTGGTGGGGGCTCGACAAAAAAAAGAGTAAGTTACAATTGTTAACTTTTATATCCGCTTTACTTTTTTGCCATTAAAAGGCATTTTATTATTTTGGAAGTTTTTAGGCTACAATCGAGATCAAGTTTCATAACTGGACACTTTCAAAAAATGGACGTGGGATGATTACAATGTCACGTACACTGCCTATAATTATATTTAAGTGGACTATAATTCTAAATGTACATTTACCATATAGCTTTAGGCTTTGACCGCCATTAATGTAACATAACAACCACAACAAAAAGTACCAATTATAGCTAGCCGTTAAAGGTTAATGTGGATAAAGAAAAAAATTTTTACTGCAAAACAAATTTTTTTAAAATGAGCATGTTTTTTTTAAGATTTTAAACCTCGCAAGCAAGTTGTTGTTGCATAAAATTTTTATTTTAAAACTAAGATGGCCTTAACAATAAATAATTATATTCGAACATTTTTTATATAACTTTAACACCTTTTCACCTCTCTGTTATGATATTCATCTTTCGAACGATAAAAAAAGGTAACAAAACAAGCATGTATAAATCATCATTTTTTATTCTATATTTAATGGTCTCTGTTATGGATATTATTTGTATCATTGATAATTTTTATTGCCAAATTGAAACTATAGATTTTTTCAAGCCATGGATAACAAGAAATTTATGGCAACTACAAATTTCATGGTTTTTCTCAAATTATTCTGTCTGCATGCAATCTTTCATACATATGTCAATTGCAATTAATCGAACATGGGTTGCATTGTATGGTATGAAGACAAAGCCAAATTTTGTAAGGATTGGGAAATATGCTATTTGGATATTGCCTTTTACTGCACTTCCACAGATGCCACAAACGTTTGGAGCTCATTATATGTATGAAGTGTTGGAAAATGGTGACTTAATTTCATATTTTGTGGAGGCATGGGCTCAACCGGTAAGTGTTTTGAGGGAGACATGACAGAAAAAACCATAATTTGTATCAATCTTCTTTTTTTACCATGCCCATTCAGTTTATTATTAAATTTATGATTTGATCAATATATTTTTTATTCGAGATCTCCCAGATCTGACGTCAGCAAAAACGCTGAAATTTTAAACCCCATCTAATTTTTTCTTTTGATCTTTGCCGCTTTTTGTGTGAAGCGTCAGCTTTTGCTTACCTCACAACAGAAAGATTTGATACGGAAATATTTAACCTTTAACCTTTTCTAATGGTTAATAATTATTATTTTAATAGCCGCTTTTTACGACAAAAAGCTGCCTAGATTTTAAGGAACCCATAAGTTGCTATTCTAGAATGTAAGTAGCAAATATCTTCTCCAACGGCATCACGGCAGACATGAAAGGAAAGTGAAAGAAAAAAGAAGTGTAAAAAACATTTCTTCGCACCTTGTTTGCTTTGGTCTTTTGTGCTTTTTCACAGCCCTAGATCTCGGCTTATGGGTTATCTTTTTTTTGTGATAATTAGATAGATCGATATATCTGGATCTTATCTTGACTTTAGCTCGGCACTTTTTTATATAATAAATTTTAAAAAATGATATTAGCTTTTTAAGATTAAGCTCAAAAAGAGAATAGAAGAGCAAAAAAAGAACAAAGGAAAAAAGTGAGAATAAAAAATTTTTTCACATCTCTCTTTTTCGGGTCTGTCGTGGCATTATAATGAAACAGGACACGTTAAAACGAGCACATAAGTTTACTAAAAACATTTGGGGAAGTTCAATATTTTGTTAAATGAAAGTCCCATTTACAGTTTTAGTCTGCATAATTTCAGTTTTGGAACATTGTCTGTCCGATTGGAATGTTTTCAACTGCCAGCATTACATTTATATGTGCCATGCTTACAATCGCCCGCTATCGGCATCTTCTCAAAACTTCTGTAACTAGCATCTCAATATCGGTTATTCAAGATATGAGACTTTTTGCCCACGCTTTAGTACTTCTAACTCTTCAATTGGCATTAGTAGTTTATTATATTATGACCCAAGTGGCTACAGATATTCCATTCTTTGCCAAAATAGCTGTTGATCTATTCTATTATATTTCTGATGTCTACAGTTTTACAAATCCTATTGCATTGCTGATTGTCAGTAAAAATGTTCGAGAAGATTATTTACAATTTTTGGGAATTAAAAAGAATAATAAATTATTTGTGGCGCCTTCTATTTCAAGATAAATGCTTTTTATGTATTTTTAATAAAATGTGCATTAAAAGTAATAGTGTTTTCTGTTATAACCATTAAACAAATTGTAATTTAAAAAACAATAAAAATATGCACTACCGGAAAGAGTAGATGCTATTTTGATACATTGCACATAAAATTTTAATGTCAGCTTCTTAAATACGATACATTTTATGTGTGTTTTGACGTAGATAAAACAAAATCTATAAGAAGCAATATTATAAATTTATAAAAAAATCTTTGCTACGGTGGATGCTTAAATTGAGATAGTTTTATGAATTATATTTTGATGGTTACGAGTAGCAAACATTTAAAGATCAAAACCCTTAGAGCATTGTCAGAAGAAAAAAAACTTTTTTAAAAAACAAATTTTAAAAAAAGATGTTAGCTTTTTAAGATTAAGCTCAAAAAGGCAATAGAAAAACAAAAAAAGTTTTTTTTCTTTCACTTTCCTTTTTTCTATTACCCGAACTAACAAGGAAGGCGGAAAAATGACGATCGATTCGAGATAAATGGCAGAAAGAAGGCGGAAGCAAATAACTTTTGTTTCAGATTATATATAGCAAATCTGTAAAGGGGAAATGATTCCTATAGGTATCAGCTAACTTTCTATCAATATAAAATTTTTTGAATTCTGAATCCTCGGATTCTGGAGCAGTTAGAAATTTTTCAGAAAAAATTTGATTTTCGAGTTATTTGTGATTTGGGGGTATAAAAATGTGTTTATTTTTGCTTCTCTATGTTTTTTGATGGATTCTGAATCCTTCCGAGCATTATAGAACGTTTTTATGGACATTTTTTCTCTTCCGCCTTCCTTCCGCCTTCTTTTTTATTTTTTGTAAGTCCGGGTAGACGGGTCTGCCATGTGGAGCAACGATAACGTGACCCAAAATTTTTTATACGATGGACTTTTGAAAAGGTTATTTGGGATGGCAAATGTTTTGTTCATGCAGAAAAAATCCATTTTTTTATCTGTTTTGCTAATGCTTGCACTTCAGCAGGCTCAAAGAAACGTGTTTTTTTTGACAATAAACAGAAAATTAACTTTTTTTTTAAATTGGCTTGCTGACCAGGCCGCTAAAATAAATTGTCAGAAATCAAAAATAAGAATTTCTCGTTTCAGCTCGGCCAATCTTTCAATAGCCTGGCTTGCATTTTAGTGGCCTGGCCAGCAAGCTGATCTGGGCTGGTTTTTGAGTGAGAGTTCTGTTTTTGTAATAGAAGTGCTTGAAATTAATTTATTTCTTCACCAACAGTAAAATCATAAAACACAAAATACTTCAGATTTTTAGTACATTAAAATTACTTTTTCTTATTTCTAAGCATTTCAATTTTTTGACCAGATCCAAGCATCATATGATTTCTGCAAAACCAAAGTGGTCCACGATCCTTCAAAAAATCAGTTTTTGCAAGTCCAATATCCTGAGAGCATTGACCTTGAATTAATTCACAATCACAAATGGCACACTTGAAACAGTCTTTATGAGCTGAAAAAAAAGTAAGATCAAAATAGACATTCTGATGGAGTCAAAAAATTTAGGGAATAGTGCGTTAAACCGAAATCGCTAGGGTATATTAATGGTGTCATTTGTTGGTATTATAAAAAGCTTACCTGCTTGTTTTTGAACTTCTGTCATTGGAACTCCAAAATCGATTGGTTTCTTACAAATCATGCATGATTTTGTACGAGGTGGAGGCGAAAAATCCATCTGAAATTAACTACAATTTGAAGTGAACAAAGTAAAAAAAATTTAATGAAGCAAAGAAACGCCAACACACACAACTATTTTTATCCAAGAATAAAATGTGGTTGCTTTTTGAAAGTGAAAGTGCGATCAATTTAATCAACCAAAAAACAAAAAAATGTAACAGCTGCTTTCACCTTGACTTATACCAACGAAGAAAACATGCTGCTTTTTGATCCCTTTTTTCATTGTCTTTTTTATGGAGGAAAAATGTGTTGTAGCATTTTTCAATGCCTAAAGCCGGGGGTGAAGCCATTTTTGCGACAAAAAATGAAATTTTCATGCACATGAAAAATCAGCCAAATTAAAATTATCATTATTCCTTAAATATTGTAATTAATAAAAAAAACTAACAACAATACTGTTGGCTTCCTTAGAAAATCATTTTGTTAGCTTTATCTATAAATGAGCTGAAAACAAGAAACTTGCATAATGTAATCAAGTATCGCCTCTTCTGTAAACTCACTTATAGCTTTGTTGTTTATTGTGTATTTGGCAAGAAAAATAACATAGATTTCTAGTGCATCAAAAGTAAACCATCTAATATTTTCAATATTTTTCAGTTTTTATTTTTAATGTATATTTTAATGCTTCTGCCGATGTGTTGTTAGAAAAGTGATTAAAACTATTTGTATTTTCGTTTTGAATTTTATTTAGTAATAAAAAAGATTTTATGAAATTATATATTTAAAAAGATGTTTCTACTTTGATTTGTAAAATAAAATGTCGACTTCTAAAGATACATTAACCCTTGTCAAAGAAATGTTCATTTTTTCTTTGAAATAGTGTAAATAAAAGGCGTTTATCGTTGCTCGTTTCTGCTGCAATATATGTTGTTTTTTAAAACATGATAATTCAAAAGATGGATGATCGCATAGACATTTTAAAAAAATGAGAAGAAAACTTTTTTTGTGCTGATTCAGTTGCGTAAGAAAATGTCAAAAAAAGTGTATTTTTTTAAATATTTTGTTTATTTTTGTGAGCTGTAGTAGTTTGTAATTAGGATTGTTTATTCTGTTAATAATGGTACTTTTTCATAACAAATTGGTAAAATTGATTCAAGAAACATTAAAAATATAAAAAATGTCAAATTCAACGAAACTTTCATTGTTTTAAAAAGCAAGAAAAACACAGATAGAAATTGTCATCGTCTTTAAACAAATACAGATTTCAAAAAAATTTAAATATTTAAGTAAAATTTTTCTAAAAAATATGTTTTAAATTGAGCATCAGAAAAGCTGTGATTCACAGATGCATTGTTTCAAAGTTATTTCACAGAAGCTTGAAAAAAAGGCCAAAATAAACTAGCTTGTCTTTTTACACATCGAAGATTTCAACACTTGTTTCGTCTTTCTTTCATTTGATGGCCGCCGTTTGTTCTAACAAAAAAAAGAAGAGAGACATCGTGTCAAAAGAAATTAACTACTTCTATTCAACAATGTTTTGCCATTTAGTGACAAAAAAATCTTTCACAGATGACTCATTAATAACATTTTTTTCAAAATATTTTGTGTTTATAAAAAAGCATTTGCATTCTTTTTTTGCTTACAATTAAAAGCTTCGTGGAATCTGCTTAATTTTCAGCTTGAAAATTAATGACTTTTTGAATATTTTTTTTACTGTTTTTTTGTAATGTAAGCTGAAAAAGGAGAGTAGTAAAATGAAAGTAATCTGCTTTCTTCACAGTAACAAAAATCAGCTGATATCTAATATAACAATATGTCTATTGCAATAAAGTTTAACTTTGATTAAATTTATCTCAAAGAATCACTTTCCTGTTCATTTTTAAAACAAAACATACTGAAATCCGAGTTAACTGCCAAAGGCGTCTTTTAAAAGCTTTCATAAAAAGCTAAAAAAATGGCAAAACGAAAACCACGGGCTGAACTTTTCCAATAACATGATAATTTGATCAAATATCTTCTTTTCTAAAATAAAAAAAAAACATGTGTATCTCTTAACACAAAAAACCTATTTTGGCAAGTAAAATAACATTTGTATTTTTGTTGCACAAATAATTTTAATTGATTAAAGTATTTGATATTTTTCTGTTTTATTTTATATCTTTAATGAATGAATTTAATTTTGTTACGGTATTGCAGAAAAATATTAAAAGTGTTTACATTTTTGTTTTTAAATTCTATTTACAAAAAATAAAGCAGTTTTTATTATTTCAAATAAAATATTCAAAAATTTTTTTATTCTTTGATTTCTGGTAGCTTTTATAGACAGCATCATTTTTTTCATTGAAATAGTATAAAAAAGTCGTTTTTTGTTGCTCGTTAACGCTGTTCAACCAAATAGAAATTTTCGAACGAATTTTAAGCATGTTTACATTTTTGTTTCAGATTCTATTTTCAAAAAATAAAGCAGCTTTTCATTATTTCAAAATTTAATATGCAAAAGTTTTTTTCTTTGATTTCTGTGAACTTTTATGGATGACAGAAATTTATTTACTATTGTCAAAGACATCATCCTTTTCTCATTGATATGTTGTAAAAAAGACGTTTATCGTTGCTCTTTCTCATTGCATTTGAAGCAATTCAACCAAACACGACTTTTTGAACGATCGTTGATCGCATAGACATTTTTAAAAAAAGAGCAGGAGAAAAAAAAGACTTTTTGTGCAGATTCAATCGGCAAAAACGTTTAATTTTTGAATATTTTAATTATTTTTTTCGAGCTGTAGCATTTTGTAATTAGAAATGATTGGCCTGATAACCGTGGTACTTTTTCATCAAAAAGTGGAAAAAATGGTTATAGAAACATTAAAAATATAAAAAATGTCAAATTTACCAAAAGTTTTAGCTGTTTTAATATGGAAGAAGAAACATACATTAAAATTACAAGTTTCAAGCAAATTTAAATATTTAAATGATTTTGTTAATAAAAATGTTTTAAATTTAGCATCAGAAGAAGCTATGGCTAATAAATGCGTTGTTTCAAAGTTATTTTACAGAGACTGCAAAAAGGTCGGAAGTAAACTAGCTTGTCTTTTTTAGCATCGTAAGTTTCAACACTTTTTTGTTGTTCTTCCATTTGATGGCCGCAAAAAAAAGAAAACAAGAGAGACTGTGTAGCTTTTATAGACGGCAGAATTTTATTTACTGTTGTCAAAGAAATCATGATTTTTCATTGAAATGTTGTAAAAAAAGGCGTTCCCATTGCAATTGAAGCAGTTTAACACGGCACAAGTTTTCGAGCGCTTGTTGACTGCATAGACATTTTCACAAAAACAGTTAGAAAAAAAAGGTTTTTTGAGTAGATTCAATCGACAAAAACGTTTGATTTTTGAATATTTTGTTTATTTTTTTGAGCTGTAATGTTTTGTAATTAAAATTGTTTATTCTATTGACAGTAGTACTTTTTCATAACGAAAAAGTTATAATTGAAAGAGAAATTAAAAATATAAAAAATGTCAAATTTGATAAAAATTTTCTTTGTTTTAATATGGAAGAAAAAACATATATTTAAATTTTTAATGTTTTCAAACAAACACAAGTGTATAGCAAATTTAAATGTTCAAATAAAATTTTTAGACAATAATGCTTTAAATTGAATATTTGATAATCTGTGATTCACATTGTTTCAAAGTTATTTCACAGAGACAGCAAAAAAAGACCAAAGTAAACTAGCTTGTCTTTTTTTGCGAATTTCAACACTTGTTTGTCGTCTTTTCATTCGAAGGCCATCATTTGTTTTAGTAATAAAAAGAAAAGAGACATCGGACGAAAAAAACACATGCTTACTTTTCTTCAATAAAGTTTAAAGATTTAGGGACACGGCAAAAAGAATCTTTTGCAGATATTTAAAACTGTTGTTTTTTGAATATTTTATTACTGATATGTTTGTAAAAATTATGTAGTAAGCTAGTATGCTTGCTAACATTCATAGACATTAACATTTTTGTAAATTGAAAGTTTATTCATCAAGCTCACAATAAAAAAACAATTTTTCTTCTAGGTATTTTGACAATTTTTGCTTGTTTTTAAAAGCCTTGATTTTCGTTTAATATTAAGCAGTTACAGCTGTGAGATAATATCAAGGTTATCTCGAGGAAAAAAAACAAAATAGAATTAATTATATGTTATTATCATGATGTACAACTTCAATTTTTTTAAATGTTGTGTTCCAGAAGTCATGATCTGGACATTCAACTGATTGTGCATGAATTTAGAACAATTAAGGAAGAAAGAAAAGAAAATACCAAAAATTCAAATTCATTCACAAAATATTCAAACAAAAAATGTCGAGAAATCGGAGCAAAAATTGTTCCAACTTTACTTTCTTTAAAGACATTGTAACGTTTTTTTTCTATTTTCCTGCTCAAAAAAAGAAATCAATAAAAAAAGTGGACAGCTGTCATTTTTCTGCAGTTGAACGTTGCTCAACAAATTTTTTGTTGCTTCGTTTTTCGCTGAAAAAATTTTGCGTCGCTAAAATGCATCAGAAAAAAAAGAAAAAAAATGATCTCATTTTTGTTTGTGATAGAAGAGCTAAAAAAGAGATGTAACAATTGTGTAATTGTTTTTGAATATTTAATACTTGTCTTACTTTTTTTATTGAAGATTGAACTTCTACTATGTATAAACCAATCAAAGCCTCACACGTCATGAAGCTTACATCCCATTGTAAAAAGTTCTGGTGACATAATTATCTGGATTTGACTTATTATATATTCTTTCATACTTATTTGATGAAGTAATAGAAAACGAATTTTTAAATTTTTAATCGGAGCAATTTCGAATAAGTTGATCTCTTGAAATTCATTGCAAACATGAACATCAATTTATTATACCCGATCAACACTGCCATATCGTACGAATAAAATCTCTTTTAAATATTCAAATATATATTTCTTGCAATATGGAATGGATTTTTTTACTTGAAAAACGAAAGCAGAAAAGGCAAAGATTAAGAACTTAACCTTTCAAAAAGCTGAAACAAAATGGAAAGAAAAATATATAGAAAACAATTTTGATTCGGTTTTTTGGTATAAACACACATCTCATTTTTCTCAAACACTTGCATAAACGGAGACATTTTTACATTAATATGTATTCCAAACAATATTTTAAGCCATCAAAGCAGTCCTTTTTTTTTTGAATATTTGAATACTGTTAAAATAATTAATGTAGAATAAAATTTTAAATGATTTAAAATAAAATTATTTTCTGTAAAAAGAAATTTGTTGGATGACAGCTTTACATTATCAAAAACATAAAACGAAACGTATGATCACAATTATAAA
Organism: Panagrolaimus sp. LJ2400; assembly: GCA_024447215.1. Taxonomy (NCBI): domain Eukaryota; kingdom Metazoa; phylum Nematoda; class Chromadorea; order Rhabditida; family Panagrolaimidae; genus Panagrolaimus; species Panagrolaimus sp. LJ2400. The sequence continues at coordinate 43,420 of JAMRYA010000179.1, forward strand.
GCTATAAACAGGAAGCAGCTTGATTGCGATTCTGCCGTGATATCCTCGAACAATCAAAGAAATTAGAATCGAAAACATGTCACAGCGGAATTTTTTGAAAATAGAAATGGGCTTTTCCTTTTTTGTTTGTCCTTTTCGAAATATGCATGCGCTAATTCTCTAAACGCCAAAAGCTTTTTTGTTGAAAAAAATCTTTTTTTAAAGAAAGATTACTGTATTTTTAAACAACAATTTTTAATGTAAAAATTTGTCTGTAATAAAATTTATAATCAAAAAATCATAATAAAAAATTACAAATGACAAAAATACAATAACTAAGAATAAACATAATCTCAATAGCGACCAAACGGCTACATATAACATCAATAACATTTAATCTACGATCCACGGCAGGTCCATGATTTGAATAAGTAATTAAGACATCGTTGAATAGATTTTCAGATTATCGAACATTGTTAAGATGAACCTAAAAAATATATACAAGTTACTATATAGATTAATGAAAAATGCAGTTTGGTAAAACTCATACTAAGATGCTCTGCATAATCGCTAGCTGTCTTAAATACAAAAGTGTTCAATACAGTTAGCCGTTTATAAAATGGCTGGTTCTTCAAAATGACAGCAGCATATACAAAAAATTTGAATAACCAACTAACAAAAACCTTACATTTATATATAATCTTTACGCATTGTCATTTGATAAACATTCAACATTCTTGATGCACCTTTCAATTGTACTTCTAAGCATCCAAAGTTTTTAAACGAAATTCTTATATATCTTCACTTAAAACATTCACGGCAATTATATATCCTTCACGTAAGGCATTCATTTCAATTACCTAAAAACAAAAATATAAAATCTATCATTTTATAAAATACAACCAACCTGTTGAATCATGTACATATACAAACCAAAATTATATTCATTTAGCAGCAGATGAATAATATTCAGGAAAAAAGTTCAATCCTTTAAAGTTTGACCATCGTTGAAAAAAGCATATTCGATAAAAAAATTTGATCCATAATTCCATTAACCAACCAGAGCATTGAAGTAAAGTTCTGCATTATTGTTACATTTACAACGAAGACAAAACATAATATAAAAGTAACATATATATTATTAAAAACAAGCTTCAGCATATGTAGTCGAAAATAGAAGAGAGCAAGCATATTTGCTTTTGCTTTTAATCAATTTGTTTTTGTTTATCTTAATGCATTGCACAAATTCCTTTAGAGGGTACTTATATACTTCAGTATTATGGATTGTTTTGCAAAGGTTTATCCGCCAATAACGCAAGCAAAAAAGGAAAAAACAAATGTATGTTATATATTTAAGCTTCTTTAATGATTTAATCCACCATCACAGCTTCAAAATGATAATAAACCAGGATTCTGTAGCTTAATCACTGTAAAAAACTAAAAAAAAAGGAAAAATGAATGCCAATTTTGCATGCACTTTTTAAATACTGCTTATTTTGACCTGAAACTTTTACAGGGGGCTTCTTCTATCCCTTATCTATACTTTTAGTTTGACTCAGGTCATTTGGATATCTAATCTAAATGAATCAGCTAATTAAAGGTCAAAAACCGATTTTTTTGAAGAAAAAAAAAGAAAAAACGAATGCCAATTTTGCAGGCACTTTTTTAACATAGCTTATTATGGCGTGAAACTTTTACTGAATTTTTTTCTATCCCTTATCTAAACTTTCAGTTTGACTCAGGTTGATTGGTTAAGATTTAGCTTCAAATCAGCCAAAACAAGATGAAACATCATGTGAAACATCATCAACTTTTGCTTTTTTTAATGTTTTTAAAATCTCTTGCAACGAAAATGTCCGTCAGAGCGTGCAAAGAAAAGGAAAGACGGCTGTGCGTATCCTTTTCTTTTGAGACCATTTCTATTTCCATTTTACTAGACAAAAATTCCGCTGTTTTAAACATATGTTTGAGAATTTCAAACATTTGAATAATACAATCAGAAAATAACATTAAAATGATTGATGCTTAGCAACTAATGAAACAAGCTGTTAAAAAAAAGAAAAAAATATTCAAAAAAAACTATGAATGTTTTTTGCTACCATTTTCTCCTGTTCAACGAGCACTTTTCACACAGAAATAGTTTTTGCACTATTCAAAATAGAAGAAAAAAGAGACTGAATATTTTTGTTTCGAAATTCCATTTAAAAAAACAGCATTAATGGAAGGGGTAAGAGAAAAAAAAAAGCAATGCTTGCATTTGTCCTTGAAAAAGCACTTTTTTTTCATTGACAGGAATTACTAATAGTTATGCCAATTATTTTGAATATTTTATTCATCAATCGACAACAGAAAATGCATTTTAATTTCTAACATTAAAAAACAAAGAAAAATTATGTGCTTTTTGTGAACCACAGCAACCATTTATTATTTATTTTAATGAATTAAAAGTGTCCTTGAAAAATATTTTAAAATTTCGTTAATTATTAACAGAAAAACGTATAATATTAATGATGATTTACACAAAATCTAATTTTTTAATGACGGGAAATTCTGGTGATTTGAATTGATTTGTGACGGAGATCCTTGATCACCGCAACAGAAAAAGTATTGTATGAGAGAGAGAAATGAATGAGCGTATTTATTGTATGAGCATAAAAGTAAAAGAATGAATATAAAAGGAATGGACAAAGAAATGTTTTATAGACAAAGAAAGTAATGTTCATTCTACATAAATTTGCATATAATCACGATTCTTCGTGACATGATTAACTTTTGCAAAATGTTATTTTAATATGTTGATTCTTATTCTATTTTTCAGAATTATGAAATTGTTTTAAGACCAAATAAAATTTTCAAAAACTGGCACATTTATGTGCTTTTTGTGAACCAAAGCAATCATTTATTATTTATTTTAATGAATTGAAAGTAAAATTAAAATCATCATTTTTGCTTTTAGCACTTATATTTTTGTTTTTCATGTGAAAGAGCCATCCGCTATGATGTTTTTTTTACTTTGTTCTTTGATCATCAACTTTCTTTGTTGCCTTGATTTTAAAGGCGGTCGGTCGTGAGAAGGATGTGAAAATGCAAGATAGTAGAAAAAAAATCGATTTTTCAGTTGTGAGAAAACAGAAAAGTTTCAACTGTCATTTTAACTTTGAATATTTTATATTACACAAATTGCATTAAAATTTCTTTGAATTTCTTGCGTGTTATTTGAAGTATGTAAAATAATAACAAATATTGTTAAGAAAAAAAAAATCCAGATGGCCGCTGAATTCATTAATAAAAATGATAACAAATTCATTCTTTGCTATCATTTTTATAAATGAATTAATTTTATCGCTTTCATTATTAGCATAATTTGCAAAACAAAATGTTTTTACTAAAGTTCTTTGCTGCGTCTTTTTGAAATTCATCAAAGCTTACTTGACACTTAAATAAGCAAATGATAGAAAAAAAACATTTATAAAGCACAAAAATGTTCGTTATAACATAAAGTAAATAATATGCCATTAATTTTCATAAAATCAAATGACTGTGAAACTTGGTTATAATTTTTTAATAATAAATAAATAATGTTGTCGGGGTATTTTCACCATCGTGAACAACTCACATTGTTCAAAAATTTAAATACTTTAATATTAAAACTTTAATAATGGTTTGACATTCACAGACAGTAGTAAAAAACGAAAGAAAATATTCAAAAAATAACATTTTTAAATTTTTTAGCAGTTAAAACATTTTTGATATGAAAAAGAAATGAAGCAAAAGCTGAATGCAAAAAAAAGTTTTTCACTATTTTCATTTTTTTCTCGTTTGTGTCAATCTTTCGAAATAATCGGCGATAGACAACAACATGTTGTGCAACATTTCCTTTGCTCTTTTCTTTCCTTTCAATATTCAATGCTATTTTAAAGCAATTTTTGGCTTCCTTTTTTCATTCATTCTCTAGCGGCTGCATTTCTTTTTCTTTGTTATACAAAAAATATTTTTATCAATTGAAGAAGTCTTTATTTTTTGAATATTTGTGCTTTTTCCTGCTATAATAATTAATGTAAAATAAAATTTTAAATGATTCAAAACAAAATTATTCTGTGTGTGAAAAGATGAACTCAAAGACACACTTACATTATTTAATAAAATATAACGAAAAGTGTGTCACAATAGTTCATAAAAAAGTACATATAAACAGAAAGCAGGGTGATTGTGACTCTACTGTGATAACCTAAAAAGATCAAAGAAAGAACGCCGTTTTTTAAAATCGATAAAAACTGCTTGAAAATGTCAAACATTTGATTCATACTTCCAGAAAATAGCATTGAGGTGATCACACATGCGCAAGTGGGGCGAAAACGGGCGAAATTCGCCCCATTTGACTGCGCAGTGCGCAAGAGAAAACCCGTTTGAGTGCGCAAAAAGGAAGAAAAAAAAGGAAAACGGAAGAAAATAAAACGCTAAAATTGACAAAAAAGTCAGTTTCTGGTACACTCGTTAGACCTAAATATCTAAAAATTTCGGCGCCGCGGTCGCGGCGCTTTAATTTTATAACACATGTACTACAGCTTTGCCAATTTTGTCTTAAGCTTGGTTTTTTCAAAAAATTTCTATTAATATAACTTTATTAAAGAAAGAAAAAAAAATGATTTGATGTTTAGTATAAGCCAGTTTTAACAGGGAATTTAGTGGCAGCTTAAGGTTTCACTCCTATAAAATTTTAAAAATGCGTCTAATATTCCTTTTGAAAATGAGAAAATCAGTTGAAAAAAGTTAACGTGGTACCCCATGTGCCCAAATTTGAGTGCGCAAAAAATTTTTTTGTTCGCCCCATCTTGCCCACGTGTGGAGGTGATTGATGCCATAGCAACTTTGCTAACGTTACAAATAATATTACCTGTGGGAAATGAAGCGTTTTAATTTCACGTTTCAAAAATGACCCAAAAAAAGATATGTATAATTATGTAAGCTGTTATTTTATGAGATCAGTTTTTAAAGTTAATAAAAATATGTTTTAACATTAACTTTGTCAAAATGTATTTTTAAATATTAAATTAATAACGTTCATTCCACGCCCAATTCGTGTTGTATAACATTGCATTTATATCTCCTTAAAATCGAACTCTACATTAATCGAAAAATAAAAAACCTATTTAAACTTTTTTCTAATAACAAAATATTCAAAATCGATTTTAAAACACATAAAATATGATTTCTTTTTTCAATGTAAAGCCCTGTTGTTCCTATAAAGTTGCAGTAAAAAGGCTGCAAAGCAAAGAAAGAATCGCAAAGAATGTTGAACAACACATTAGTTTTGTCTGTCGGGAAAAAAAGTGAAAAGGGCGTTTCTCTCCAAAATGTTGCAAATAAGGGGCTGTCCAGATATGACGTCATGTAAAAATCGACATTTTTTGACCCCCCCCCCCCCCCCACCCATCACGTCATGAAACATCAAAGCTTTTTGCCGACAAGTTAAAAAGCGGCGTCATGATCGGCTACCCCCACCCACCCATCAACTACATGACGTCATATCTGGACAGCCCCTAAGTGATGAAATAAAGATCGACGAAAAAAAAGGAACATATTTTTTAATTCAGCATACTTATAAAATAGAAATGATGACAAAGTCAGTCATCATTTCTATTTTATTTTTATATTTTAAATATTTTAACATCTTTGCGCATAGTAAATAAATTTTAAAAAATTTTGAATTGATTAAAAAACTTTTTTTGTTTTCGATAAACAAACTTGCTAATTTTTTTATTAAAATAGAAAAAGAGCGTCAACGGATTGTTTTGCAGTTTATTTGTTTTCTTAGCTGTTGCGCCTTTTTTAAAGAAAGACACCGTGAAATTTTGCGAATATTTACAGGGGAACGAAAAAAGAAGGTTGAAAAAAGACATAAAAGAAAAATAGAGTGTACCAAAAAAAGAAAAAATGAAAGAAACCAACAAAAAAAAGTTTTTGGTTTTTTTCACAGACGCTTCAGTTCATACATATTCCGCATATTTTCAGCAAGAAAGTTAAAACTTTGAAAATCATTGATTTTTTTCAAAAAAGGATTTTCAAAGTTTTAACTTTCTTGCTGAAAATATGCAGTTATGCTGAAAATATGCGGAATATGTATGAACTGAATCGTTTGTGTTTTCATTTCAAAATTTGTGTTCTTCTAAAGAGCATAAAACTTGTCTTTTTTTATATTGTTTCAACTGGCTGTTGAAATCGTTCGTTGCTTTTGAAGTATTTTTTTTACATATATTTTAACCATTTTTTTCTGAATATATTTTCAGTTATTAAATTAATTAAACTCGATTTTGAGTTGCATCCGTTTCAGCATGTTTTACAATATTGCATTTATATCTCATTATAATGGTACTTTACATTAATCAAAAAAAGAAAAACCATTAATTGCAAAATATTCAAAATCGATTTTAAAAACTTAAAAATGTACTTTTTCCAATGCTGTTCTTTTATAGTCGCAGCAAAAAGGTTAAAAAGCAAAGAAAAAGAAATGCAGTAAAAATGAATGTTGAAACTTTTGCAGCAACGCCTTCATGACATGAAAAAAAATGCAATTGTTCTATCATTGTTCCGCCCGCATTTCCATCCATTTTATGATGTTTGTCTTTATGAGAGTTTATGGTTTGATATTTAGTGTAACAATAAAAATTTTCTAAATTATTTCTTAAAGATTAATAATAGATTTAAGCTCTGTTTGTCAAATTTTATTTCATTACTCTGCCATTTAATAATAAATGCCTCATAACGTTGGTCAATTTCAAATCAAAAGCTTTCAAATGTTTGTATCATGATAGTTATTAAGCTGTCTCTTCTAAAGATTTAATACTGACCAAAAAAACACACAAAATATTTGAACAAATTTTTTGCTTAAAAAAAGACATCGAAGAAAATATTCGACAAAAATTTTTAAAAGAACCAGTCGATTCTTTGTTTTTCTTTATTTGTCTGACAAAAAAGTGAGATTTGCAAAAAAAATACGTTTTGCTTTAAAGGAAAAAAAGAAGAGCTGCAAAAATCTATTTCGCAACCACAAAAGTGTTCTTTTTTTAAGTTTTGCTTGAAAAAAAGCAGCTTTAGATGTTTTTGAATATCTTTGAAAAAATTTTTTAAAATAACTGTTTTGCATTTTAATTTGTGTAATCAAGCAAAAGTCTCGAAAATTTGAAGAATAACTTTGAAAAAGGCCTGACAAGAGCAAACTGATGGTGGCAATAAAAAAAAAAGAACTTCTATAACGAGATAAGCAATGAATAAATAAATGTTGATGCACATGGTGGACTATTCTTTATAAGAATATCTTTGAAGCTCATAATAAGTTCCTAGTTAATCTCCACGTAAATGATAAGATCAGCAATGTCCCACCAAAAACAAGTAAAAACAAACAATTTCATTAAAAGATAATAAAAGAGATCAAACAAAATGTATCAAATGAACAAAAAAAAACATTAACAAAAGTGAATGTATAAAAAATATTTAAACAACAGCAGCAGAAGCAATTTAAGCATTTTCTTTTTCTTCAATAAAAAATTTGCAGTAACAATCAAGAAGTTCTTCACATGGCAAAAGTTGATTTTGATAGACTACAGTAGCCAATGTACGAAGCGATAACATATCATAATTAATATATATCGGAATTTCATCCAATACATCTTTAATATTATCAGGTGTTGGATCAATTTCACGAGAATCACATTCTTTCTTTGACCAATCAATGATCTGGAAATGAGAGTACGGTAAGATATATACATAAAAATGTTTTAATAACAACTACAGTATACTTTTCATTATGAAGGAATCTGTAGTTGTTGTCCCCTGCAGGCTCCTGCATGTCACTACAGTAATCTATAACTACCAAGAAAAACAAACCTTATAAAAAAGTGTTTCTTCAAGTTGTGGATTACATTTAAGATTTTTAATAATATCAAAAAGTAAATCGTATGAAAGAGGAATCCATTTTGAATCTTCACAAATCATAAAATTAATATCTGGTAACATTTCAGGAAGCTTCAATAAACATTCTTTGTAAAGATCACATTGACCATCATCACCATTGCCATATGAAAAAGCAATTTTAGCGTATCTCAATATATTTGATTCATCAATTTGTTTTTCCATAAATGTCATACATTTTTGAATTAATGCTTGAACATCCCATTTCTTAGCTAAAATTTGTTTATAAGTATAATATAGGTATGCAAAAGAGCACATACCAAGCATAAAAACTTGTTCAACATTTTGAATAGTAATACAGCAATCATCAGTGTAAAGAAAAGTTAAAAAGCATTTAAAATCTGCTGGAGTACAATCATTGATTGGTGGAGGTGATTCATTAGCGGATAAATTTTGAAGCATTTCTCTTAAGCGCTGTGATCGAATACCAAGAATAAGTTTGTGAGCTTGAATATCCTGTAAAATAACAAATGGTTAATATAGCAGAAAACTGACACATAGAAGTCATTCAACATTCTTGCAGCATATACACAAGTACAAACGCTATAGCACAACTCATCTATGGCATATATCCAATACATAAATAACATTGCAAAAAAAGCTTACTTTATCTTTAACTTTGAAAGTAACATCTGAATTATCACCAGAATCCAACAATCCTTGAAAAGCTTGAACCAAAGTTGGTTGATTAATTGGTAATTTTTTTGGTAAACAATCAGTTGAAGAATTCATTATTGTTTTTGAAGATTTAATGAAGAAGAACAGAACAGGAAAAAGTGATCTGAAAAAAGGAAAAGATTTAAAAAAAGAAGAAAACAATTTTTCGAGAAGCTTCTTTCTCTTCAACGCGCAACATTCAAGAAAAAACAGAACAAAGAAAGTGTCAAGGATATTACAGTAACTTCTTTATTGTATGTAACAAAAGAAAAGCAATCAAAAATTTTGTTAACTCAAAGATAATCATTAAATATTTAGCAATTCTTCGGCAATGCTTAAAACTTTCATAGTCATTAATTAGTAGAAGAGTGGGCAAAACATCTCCACATTTTCTGTAATTTAAAGGAAAGCAGACAAGATTCTTTGACTCAAAGGCTATCTTTCTTTCAAACGCAGTTTACTAGTTACCGTATATCAAAATTTTGATTTTAGTCCATTTTGCATATTTTTGTATTCAAAAAAATTAAAATTTGCTAAAACTCTGAAAAATGTCAACTAACAAACTGATTCAACTATTGAAATACCAAACAGTTTTTTTGAAAGACTCACAAATAACAAAAAATTCTAAAACAAAATTCATCATAGCAATAAAATACCTCAATCATTTTTACAGTTATACGGTTGTAAAATGAATTTTGCATAACTAAATTCCAAGCGATTAAATCCATGATCAATATAAATAAGGCCGTTTGAAGAATTTATTTTTTCAAAAAAAAAGATAAAAAATTATTATTTTTCATCTTTAAATGATGACATTGTTCAAAACACTTATTTTAAAACCGTCTGTTTGTCATACTGTAGCTTATAAGTTTAACCCTATTAATAAAACATAAAATGTGTATTTGCAAGGCATAAAAAATATTGAAAGTATTTTTAAATGTTTAAAGACGAAAGATGTAAATTTAATCACTGTCATACCAGTAAGGTATACGGTACAAAGCAATGAAGTTCATTATAAAAATAGAAAGAAAAGCTTTGGAAAAAATTGAGGTCAATTCTAAATTAATACTTTTTTGTTTACAGCAGCAAAGAAACCGAGCTTGAGTTCTTTCACTTCTCGAACTTTCTGCTTCTTAAACATTTTTTCCCTAATAAATCTCAGAGCGAAAAATGCAAAATTGATTGCAATTTTTTCTTTCAGCTTCTTAAGATCTTCAACAGAGTTGCAACTTGCAATCATAATTTTGAAATTTAAGAAATGTCTCTTCTTATTTTTTTATTTTTTTTGAAAGATGTAGTAGTTGGATACTAAATTCTTTGATTTTATTTTCTTATTGACTGAAAGAAAGCGAATTACAAAAGATGTTTCCTCATTTAGCTAGTCCATATCTCTCTCTCTAGCTTCCTTTTTAGTCATTTATTGTTCTTTCTTTGTCTTTACTTTTTGCTTGTGATAGTTATAGTGGCGCTGCTGCTGCGAATTTTTATTTTTTTGTAATCCATAACTTCAATTTAACGTGAATATCAACATCAAACTGGTTTACTACAACTGTATTGTGTAATATAATGGATGCTTTTGTAATTTCTACACAAATGTTTCGCTCTTTTTTATGTGTATTTTATGCGCGAAAATTTTAATTTAAAATGTAATAAAAAATATTACTTTTTTAGCTAGTAAGCTTATTACTACAAAACTATCATACTTACTACAAAAAATATTGAATTATGAATCACTTTGGTGATTTTGCTGCTGCTCGAGGAGGTTACGGTGGTGGTGATTTTGCCGCTGCTCGAGGTGGTTACACTGCTGTAACTCATGATACTTCAATTCAAGCATTTGATCAAGATGAAAATGTTGAAAGATTTACAGATACTCAAGTAAATCCAACTCGTGGTAGATTTGGAGGTGGACGTGGTGGAAGTAGATTTGGTCAAGTATATCAAGATGAAGGTGCTTCAGCTAGTGGTGGATTTGGTCAACCTGCTAACAATCAAGAAAATCCAAGTGGTGAAGGCTTTGGCGGTGGTCGTGGTGGTATGTTTGTTATTTTAATATGTGTGAATAATTTTATAAATTCAGGTGGATTTGCTGGAAATCGTGGAGGCAGCAGATTTGAAACATCTCGTGGTGGTGGTGGATTTGACCAAAACAATCAAAATAGTTCAACTCGTGGTGGATTTGGCGGTGGACGTGGTAGAAGTGGATTTGATCAAGTAAATCAAGATGAAGGTGCTTCAGCTAGTGGTGGATTTGGTCAACCTGCTACCAATCAAGAAAACCGAGGAGGCTTCGGTGGTGGTCGTGGTGGTATGTTTGTTATTTTAATATTTTAAAATGTGTCAAAAAGTTAATTATTTCAGGTGGATTCGGAACATCTCGTGGTAGTGGATTTAACCAAAGAAATCAAAATAGTTCCACTCGTGGTGGTAGTGGATTTAACCAAAGAAATCAAAATAGTTCCACTCGTGGTGGATTTGGAGGTGGACGTGGTGGAAGTAGATTTTGTCAAGTAAATCAAGATGAAGGTGCTTCAGCTAGTGGTGGATTTGGTCAACCTGCTACCAATCAAGAAAACCGTGGAGGCTTCGGTGGTGGTATGTTTGTTATTTTAAGATGTGTTAAAGTTGATTATTTCAGGTGGATTCGGTGCTAATCGAGGAAGCAGTGGATTTGGTCAAAACAATCAAAATAGTTCAACTCGTGGTGGATTTGGTCAACCTGTTGTTACTCAAAATACTCCAATTAGTGCAGCTGAGCAAAATATGCAAGATGAGAATGTTGGAAAATCTACTGATTTTCAAGTAAATCCAGCTCGTGGTGGATTTGGAGGTGGACGTGGTGGAACTAGATTTGGTCAAGTAAATCAAGATGAAGATGCTTCAGCTAGTGGTGGATTTGGTCAACCTGCTACCAATCAAGAAAACCGAGGAGGCTTCGGTGGTGGTATGTTTTTTATTTTAATATGTGTGAATAATCTTATAATTTTAGGTGGATTTGGTGCTAATCGTGGAAGCAGTGGATTTGGAACATCTCGTGGTGCTGGTGGATTTGACCAAAACAATCAAAATAGTTCAACTCGTGGTGGATTTGGTCAACCTGTTGTTACACAAAATACTTCAATTAATGCATCTGAGCAAAATAAGCAAGATGAGAATGTTGGAAAATCTACTGATTTTCAAGTAAATCCAGCTCGTGGTGGATTTGGAGGTGGACGTGGTGGAACTAGATTTGGTCAAGTAAATCAAGATAAAGATGCTTCAGCTAGTGGTGGATTTGGTCAACCTGCTACCAATCAAGAAAACCGTGGAGGCTTTGGTGGTGGTCGTGGTGGTATGTTTTTTATTTTAAGATGTGTTAAAGTTGATTATTTCAGGTGGATTCGGAACATCTCGTGGTGGTAGTGGATTTAACCAAAGCAATCAAAATAGTTCAACTCGTGGTGGATTTGGCGTTGGACGTGGTAGAAGTGGATTTGATCAAGTAAATCAAGATGAAGGTATTGCTGATATAACTAATGCAGGATTTAGTCAACCTGCTTCCACTCAAGAAAGCCAAGGAGGCTTCGGTGGTGGTGTGTTTGTTATTTTAATATGTGTGAATAATCTTATAATTTTAGGTGGATTTGGTGCTAATCGTGGAAGCAGCGGATTTGGAACATCTCGTGGTGGTGGTGGATTTGACCAAAACAATCAAAATAGTTCAACTCGTGGTAAATTCGGTCAGCCTGCTGTTACTCAAGCCTTCGATCAAAACAAGCAAGATGAGAATGTTGAAAAAACTACGGATACTCAAGTAAATTCAACTCGTGGTGGATTTGGAGGTGGACGTGGCGGAACAGGATTTGGTCAAGGTGATGTTGCTAGTACGTCTGTTCCAACTGGTGAAGCAACAGAAAAATCTGCTGAAGTTCAAGAAACTCCATCTCCTGGTAGATTTGGCCGTGGTCGTAGATTCTATCCAAATTATGTATATAAACCTGTTGAAAGCCAAGTAGATACCGTACATACTTCTGGTCACGGACTTCGTGGAGGTTTGTTTGTTTTTTCATATAAATTTTAATGGAAAATTATAATATATTTTTAGGATTTAATACTGGTCGTGGTGGATTTGGTCAAGCTGCTGTTACACAAGATACTCCAGATAATGCATCTGAACAAAATAACCAAGATGAGAATGTTGGAAGATCTACAGATAGTCAAGTAAATTCAATTCGTGGTGGATTTGGAGGTGGACGTGGCGGAAGAGGATTTGGTCAAGTAAATCAAGATGAAGGTGCTTCAGCTAGTGGTGGATTTGGTCAACCTGCTACCAATCAAGAAAACCGAGGAGGCTTCGGTGGTGGTATGTTTGTTATTTTAATATGTGTGAATAATTATATACATAATTTCAGGTGGATTCGGTGCTAATCAAGGAAGCAGTGGATTTGGTCAAAGCAATCAAAATAGTTCAACTTGTGGTGGATTCGGTCAACCTGTTGTTACTCAAGATACTCCAATAATTGCATCTGAGCAAAATAACCAAGATGAGAATGTTGGAAGATCTACAGATAGTCAAGTAAATTCAATTCGTGGTGGATTTGGAGGTGGACGTGGCGGAAGAGGATTTGGTCAAGTAAATCAAGATGAAGGTGCTTCAGCTAGTGGTGGATTTGGTCAACCTGCTACCAATCAAGAAAACCGAGGAGGCTTCGGTGGTGGTATGTTTTTTATTTTAATATGTGTGAATAATCTTATAATTTTAGGTGGATTTGGTGCTAATCGTGGAAGCAGTGGATTTGGAACATCTCGTGGTGCTGGTGGATTTGACCAAAACAATCAAAATAGTTCAACTCGTGGTGGATTTGGTCAACCTGTTGTTACTCAAAATACTCCAATTAGTGCAGCTGAGCAAAATATGCAAGATGAGAATGTTGGAAAATCTACTGATTTTCAAGTAAATCCAACTCGTGGTGGATTTGGAGGTAGACGTGGTGGAACTAGATTTGGTCAAGTAAATCAAGATAAAGATGCTTTAGCTAGTGGTGGATTTGGTCAACCTGCTACCAACCAAGAAAGCCGTGGAGGCTTTGGTGGTGGTCGTGGTGGTATGTTTGTTATTTTAATATGTGTGAATAATTATATACATAATTTCAGGTGGATTCGGTGCTAATCAAAGAAGCAGTGGATTTGGTCAAAGCAATCAAAATAGTTCAACTTGTGGTGGATTCGGTCAACCTGTTGTTACTCAAGATACTCCAATAATTGCATCTGAGCAAAATAAGCAAGATGAGAATGTTGGAAGATCTACAGATAGTCAAGTAAATTCAATTCGTGGTGGATTTGGAGGTGGACGTGGCGGAAGAGGATTTGGTCAAAGTGATGTTGCTAATGCTTCTGTTCCAGCTGGTGAAGTAACTAATAAATCTGCTGGAATCCAAGAAACTCCATGTCCTGGTAGATTTGGCCGTGGTCGTCGATTCTATCCAAATTATGTATATAAACCTGTTGAAAATCGTCAAAATGATGAATTTGCTTCTAGCCGAGGACGTGGAGGTTTGTTTTTTCATATAAATTTTAATGGAATGTAGTAATATATTTTTAGGATTTGATACTGCTCGTGGTGGATTTGGTCAAAATATTGAAGCTGAATCTGAAGGTTTTGAATCTGAAGAAAGTTATTAAATAATAATAATAATAATAATAATGTTTTTTTGTTTTTCGTTGTTTTTTGTAAGAATATAAATCTTTGTATGGAATTGTTTTTTTGCAAAAGAAACATAGCTATTCAACAGTACAAATAATTTTTGGAAATAGTTTTTTACGGTAATACTGTTCCTTTAAAAAAATTGAGTGAGGTTTTTTTATTGAAAGAATTGAAAAATTAATATTGGCGTTCGTATACTGTACTTTGGCAAAATGTCTGAACAATTTTTTGATTCAACGAAATTTTTTTAAACATTTTTTTTTAAAAACCAATCCAACAATTTTTAAATTAGATACACTGTATTAGTTTGTTTTGTTATTTATTTCCAAATACCTCTTCAAAGATGCACGAGCGTGATAAGCATCTTCTACAATTTTCAACTCTTCCTAATATATCAATGAGAAGACGTAAATATTTATCTCGTACAGCATTTATGGCATTCTTTTGTGTTGAAGATGATCCTCTTAAAGCAAATACTATCCAAAAACATTTAAAGAAGTGTCAATCTATTGTTCAAACAACAGGTGAAAGAAAAGGAATAATTTTAAAGAAGTTTCGAAAAGAAGATATGACTGAACTACTTAAGCTACCTGAACTCTCCTGCTTAATTTATGGTTTTAAATTTCAAGATATGAATACACGTGAAATAAAATGGTATTATCAATCGATATATAATAGTGTTAAAAGAGCTGGTGATCGTCAATGCTTGATATATTGGGTATGTTTGGGGTTTTCTTGGGGTGATGCCGGTAGTTTGAGGGAATGATTGTTAAACTATGCTCTCCTGTTTATTGATTCTGTTCATATAAATAATTTTGCCACACTTTTTAGTTTCGTAAAGCTATAATAACTTGTATTCAAAAAGCTGTTGAAGAAAGATGTGATGACAAGTGTGGTAATATAACTTTATCTGTTTTATGTGACAACTTCAATAAGCATTTTGCTCATGAATATGGATGGGAATGTAATTTGGAAGTAGGTTTTATGTTTCTCTCTTCAGAAATACAGTATTCCACTTTACAGGACAACTTCGCATTTTTTCGTGATAAAACTTTTCATTTTGCTCTTTGCTTTTATTGCTCCAGAGATATTGTTATAGATAATCCAAGAAATACACCTCATTCTCCATTGCTACGTCTTCGAAATCATCCTAATTATTTATTTCAACAAATTGAAAAAGAACAAGTGCTTGCAAAAAATGTTTCAAAAGCTTTTAATCAATATTATGATGAAAATCCTGATGAAATTATATGGTTTAAACTTGTGCCTGATCTTAGATTCACTGAAATTGAACCAGATTTAACAGATTATGTATCATATCCTGCTACATTGAGTGATAACATTTTTGCTGCTATTCATTATCATCCTGGAATAATCAATTTTAAAGGACTTATGAAATTTTGCAAGTAAGTTTTTTGGGAATTGTTTAATGGGATGTATTAACTAGAGCTGACATATCTTTCACTGTGTCGCTAAAGTCATGGATTCATTTTTTGATATAGTGTTAGACTACAGTATACCATTAATAACTATATTGGTCTATAGTATATGCTCATGCTAATGATTCTTATTGTTGATATGTACTTATTGTTTTTAGTGCTCAATCAAAATCAAATCAATCCTCTTCTTCTACTGAAACTACTCCAGAAACTTCAACTTCTAATATTCTCGTTGAAATTCTTTCTCCAAAATCATTAATGCCAATTAAAAGCTGGGATTTACAAAAACAAAAATTATTTGCAAAAATTATTAATGATTATTTAATTATGGAACTGGATGAAACTAGTCAAAATTGTGTACTTGAACAATTAGAAAAAACATGGGTTGCTGAATTCAAATGATTATTTTGTGTTAAAAATTGTTGATTTGTTTATTATATATTATTACTGTATTGGATTTGTTGTTTTTAATAAAATTTATTATTTGGATTTTTGATACTGTAACTTTTTTTAAAAGCTGCCAGGATAGCTTCTTTTTTTGAGTAGGGGGAAAAGATATTCATTAACAACTATAACTACGGTAGTTTACGGTTAACTCATCATTAAATTATAGTAAGGTTATATTTTGTAGAATGCAGTTTTTAAAACATTAGTTCCAGCCTGGGTTGAGAGTCCAAACAAGGTTTGAACTTGTGACACTAGAATGTTTGCATATAATGTAAGCAAATAGCATTACAAAACTCTCTAAAGAATGTATGTTTGGACTGACTCAAACAAGAGAGAACATATACCACTTCTCTTTTTCATTACTGCCACCACCATAATCACACATAAGCTTTGTCTCCATTTTTTCCCATTAATGCGATTCCCTTTCTTTAAAAAAGTTCAAACTATCCTCCAAAAAAAGTCTTTATTTAATAAAAAAAATTCAAATGTCAAAATATAAATTAAAAAAAAAACAACAAATTCAATCCATTTTTTTCTTCATTCAGTTTGAAACACTTTCACGTGGCTTTATTTGATCTTCTGATTCAGTTGGACTTCCTACTGCTTCAAGTACTGGAGGTTCTTCATCATCTTCATCGTCGTCAGCATCACTGTCTTCTATTCTTGCACGTTTAACTGCTTTACTAAGATTTTCATCTTCTTTATCGGATTCATTCTTTTTAGGAGAATCAGATAAATCTGAGTCATCAGAAATTGCAGGCAAAACTTCTTCATTACCAGAAACAATTCGTTGAGGTTGTGATGTTCCACCATTTTCTTTATCAGATTCTGAGCTTGAACTTGAAGAAACAAACGCACGACTTTTAACTAAAATATAATTTGAATATTTTCTTAAAGTTAAAAACTAAGTAATGGATTACCTTTTCCTTTTCGATCAGGTTCTTCTGCAACGACAGGTTTCTTTCCGGCTTTTCTTTTCTTTTTTGGAGCTTTGTTTTCACCTTCACTGCCACTACCACCTCCACCTTCAACAACAACGTCACGCTTTCGCTTTCTTCGTTTTTCCTTCTTCTTTTTTTCTCCATCACCACCACCTCGACCTCCTTCATCAGAATCATTAAGGAAGTCATCTTCATCTTTATTCTTCTTTCTTCGACCACCTGATTTCTTTTTAGTTTTTTCTTCCTTCTTTTCTTCAACAACCTACAAAATAAATAATGAAGACAATGTTTGTAACTAAAAACAAACCTGTGAAACTTTTAACATTTCTTTTGTTTTTTCAAGATAAAATGCCCGTTGCTTTCGAAGTTCTGCTTCAAGTTCTTGCTGCTTTAATAATTGTTGACGTTCTTCTTCTTGACGAATTCGTATCTGTTCTTCTCTTAAAGCTTTGATTCTTTCTTGCTTTTCTTTTTCTTCTGCTTCTTTTTTGCATGCACTTTTATAGAATTGTTTTGCTTGAGCCAATAAATCTTTGCAAACACCAGCTTCATTTTTACAAACTTGTCGAGAAATATATCGATATCTTGTCATAATTTCATCAGGTTGTTGCGATAGATATACAAAAGTTTTTTCTGCAATTTTATAATCTTCTACAGCACCAGCAAATTCTTCAACAGTTGCTTTTTCTTCACGCATAATATGTGTTGCAATACATTGTAAAACAACGGCAAGACTATATCGCAAAAGTAAATTTGTTGGAGCTTCTGCTATTGCCTAAAAAAACATTAAATGCAAAATGAATAAAAATTTAAAAAAGAAAGAAAATAAAATCTTACTCTTTGTAGCAAATCTCTACATTCACTCCAATTATTACATTTCCATGCTGCTCTAGCAGCGTACTGTAAAAGTTGAATATCAAATTGTCGCTTTTGTCGTGTCATAATAGATTTATACATTTGTAATGCAACGGAATACTGTCGATTATCCATATGTATATGAGCAAGATTAAGAAATACATCATTAAGTTCTGGAGCAGCTTCTCGAACTTGAGAATAAAGTTCTCGAGCATCTTGTGTTTGTCCTTTATGCGCAAGAACACAACCTATTCCATTTACAGCCCATGCATTATGTGGATGATGTTTAAGAACTTTTAAATAACAATTCATTGCATGATCACAGAATTTAATCATTTTTTCCTAAAATTATATCTGTAAATAAATATTTATATTATATTAGAATAATAAAAACCTTTTCATCTTGATCTCCACGTTTTACATTGAAAAGTGCTTCAAGCCATACATTTCCTAATCCAATTAAAGCATAAGCATTATCTTTATGATCCCTCAATTTAAGAACTGCTTCGAAAGTTTGCTGAGCTTCTTTAATTTTATTCATTAATACATTCAAATTTGCCATATACAAATATGGAACATCACAGTTTTCATCAGCGGAAATAGCATTGTTGTAATATTCTATAGCTTTTGTTGTATCACCTCTTTCACGATAAATACATCCAAGTCGAACAAATGCTACAAAAAATGATTGCATTAAAAACATACAGTAATAAACAAACTTACAATCCATATGATTTGGTTTTTGTGTTAGTATTTCATTATAATATTCTTCAGCAATTTCAAATCTGCTTAAAGCTTCATAAAGTCTTCCAAGATTATACTGTACAGTTATTAATTTTGCTTCATTTTCATCATCGCCCAATAATGAAACATTCTTTGATTGTAAAAGTTCTTCAGCTTTTTCATAATATGTTTTTGATTGTACATAATGACCAAGTTGATAATGTAATGCTCCAATATTACAGTATAATTCAGATGGAACTTCAAAACTTTCATCTAATTCGAGTATGGCACAAACTTTTTCATATTTTTTCAAGGCTTCAGCAGGTCTTGTTGATTCTTGAAGTTGTGCCAATTCAAGGATAACTTCATAATCTTCGGGATTCATTTCAATAACTTTTCGCAAAAGTTCTTCACCTTTTCGTTGAGATTCTCTAATTTTATCATCTTCAATTGGGCCTTGCCATCGAGTATAAATTGAACCAAGAGCTTTTAAAGTTTCATAATCATCTGGATATTCTTTTAAAACTTTTTCAAAACAATCAATTGCCTTAAAAATTTTTGATAAATGATGATAGAAGATCATATAAAAAACATACCTGATCAAATTCTCCTCTACCAAGATGTATTTGTGCAAGTCCATAAAATGGTAAAACAAATTTTGGTGCAGCAAATTGTGATGCTTGATAATAATATCGAAATGCTATATCATATTCTCGTTTACGATGATGACATCGAGCAATCAAATAACAGCTTTCAGCTTTTAAATCGTTTTGTACAGAACTATTATATGCAGACCATGCAATTTCTTCGGCTTTTTCATTTTGCTGAAAATTAAATAAATTATATTTAAAAAAAGATTGCTTTCAAAAGGTTAAAAACTTACATTAGTTAAAAAATAGACATTTGCCAATTGATTGAGAATAACTAGATTAGAGCTATCAGCATTATGACATGATGCAAGAGCTTTTACAGCGATTTCAGTATTACCATCATGAAAGTAGCAAACAGCAAGTGCAACTCTAGCAGATATATTTTTTGGATCAAGAATTACAACACGATTAAATGCAGCTCTAAAAAAAGTTACATAAAAATAAACATTGCTATTTATAAAATTAAAAAAACTTACTTGGCTTTTTCGTAATTTTTTAATTTTAAAAAACAATGTCCAAATCCAAGTCGCACTTCAGCAGGTAAATCCGGTTTCATTTTTAATGCCTTTCGAAAGAATGCTAATGCAGCTTCATATTCACCAGATGCATAATTTTCTAATGCTCTTCCAATAATTGCAGAAGTATCAGATGGACGATAATTGATAACATAATCAAATTGAGCTTTTGCTTGTCCAGATTTTACAGCTTCCAATAAACAAAAGTACGCTACAAAAATTATTAATGATTCACAATTTATTAAGTTCCTCAAAACACTTACCACGTCCGATCAAATGTGAAACATCATACATCATCAATTTATCAGCAGTCGTATATAATACTGTAGCTTTACCAAAGTATTCTTTTCTGTCTTTTTCATTTCGAAAACTTCTTCCTTTTTTGACATAATATGCAGCAAGTAAATCCAAGCAACGCATTTGATCTTTTGTTTGATTTGTTTCTATCTTTTCTGCTTTTTCAAGAAGAAATACAAATTCATCATATCGTTTAAGGCGATAGTACCCAAGCTACAAAAGATTTTAAATTTTTATTTCTGTGTATGTATATCTAACTTACAGCAATATCAGGCCAAAATGAAAGTGGAACATTTTCTTCTTCCAGAACTTCAAGAACTTCTTGAGCTGTTGGATAAGCTGTTGCCTCAAGAATAATTACTTCCTAAAAAATGATAAAAAGAATTAATATATATATTTTATAAAAAAGAACATAGACAATAAAAAGGATATTAAGTTTAAAAAGGGGCAAAACTTACTCCATCTGCTGTATTAAATGAAACATTTTCCATTACCATTGTTAAAGCGGCAGTTGTCCACAAAAGTATGAAAAATAGTAGTAATAGTTCTTTGTTTGATCAATATTAATTGAGTTTATTAATTACGCTAAAATAAAATAACATAAATAAATATTAATGATGAAAAAAATATAGAATCAATGCTTTTAAAAAATAAATAATAAACACGAACCAAGCACCATCACAAAAAAAGGCAAAGGATTTTTTGAGTACTCAAATTCGAGTTTCGAAAATGATGTAAGCGTTCGATAACATTTTGCCAGAACCATAAAATTTGAAAGCTGTGTTTTTTTTGTTGAAGCTTCTAAAATACTGTGTTCAATTTTTTTTGTTGCAAATTATTTGCAGCAAATATGAAACTAAATGCACGATTCTTCTATTATTTTAAAAGTGATCTATTAACAAAATTTAGACATGGTTTATGTAATTACAGTAGTTTACGGTTAAGTCATCATTTGCCAGATCAGTGGCTTAGTGAACAATACTAAGTTTTTTTTAAATTATAGCGAGTTTATATTTCGGCGAATTCAATTGAATGCCTAAATTTTAAATTAATAATGTGTTCTTCCGTATAAATAAAACTGACTTCAACTTTAAAATAATCACTGTTATCTTTTTAGAATGCGTTTTTACGTTATACACAGACGATTCAGTTCATACATATTCCGCATATTTTCAGCAGAACTGCATATTTTCGCATATATTCAGCAATATTCTGCATATTTTCAGCAAGATTGCATATTTTCAGCAACAATTTTCCATTTTTGTTTTTTCAGCAATATTTCGCATATTTTCAGCATAACTGCATATTTTCAACACATTTTCAGCAACATTCTGCATATTTTCAGCAGAATTGCATATTTTCAGCAAGAAAGTTAAAACTTTGAAACTTATTGATTTTCTTCCTTTTTAACTAGTTAATTTAGCTAAATAGCTTAATAAATTATACAGAGATCATTTTAATAAAAAAAAAGTTTAACTACCAATGTTATAATACAGGAAATTAACATTTTTATGCTATTTAGCTAAATTAACTAGTTAAAAAGGAAGAAAATCAATAAGTTTCAAAGTTTTAACTTTCTTGCTGAAAATATGCAATTCTGCTGAAAATATGCAGAATGTTGCTGAAAATGTGTTGAAAATATGCAGTTATGCTGAAAATATGCGAAATATTGCTGAAAAAAACAAAAATGGAAAATTGTTGCTGAAAATATGCAATCTTGCTGAAAATATGCAGAATATTGCTGAATATATGCGAAAATATGCAGTTCTGCTGAAAATATGCGGAATATGTATGAACTGAATCGTCTGTGTAAAATGTCCATTGTAATTAACGATAATGAAGAAATATTCAAAAATATATTAAAATGTAATGCCGCTGTCTTTTCTATTTCTTTAATGCTGAAAAGAGAAACGTTCTTTTCTTTTTCTGAATGAATCAATGTGGTGCAATTTCCTTCCGATTTGCGACACATTTTTGATCTTTCGTTTGTGTGCTTTTTTGCCGTTCTTTTCTTCAAAGTTCTTCAACACTAAAGCTTTTTTACCCATTTATTTTCTTTTTCAACAAAAACAAAACATCCTTTTTTTGCAAAAGCATAAAAAGGGTGGAAAACATTTTTCGTCATTTTTTTAGTCAAAAATTCTATCGTTCTCTACAAGTTGGTGAATTTTTTGAATATTTAAGACAAAAATTTTTATAAAAATTATTTTTCCATTTGATTATGAAACAATTAAACATAAATAAATAAACCAGGGATCGTCAAATGTCTTTAAAAACAATTATTCAATATTAATATAAGCTGTGTTTCAACTATATTCATAACTCCATATATGTTTTTTTTGATAAAAGCCTTGTTATTGATTAAGACTGTTGTTTAAAATTTTTTCTCCCTTTTTGTAAACGATACTGTAATGTGGAGTTATTTGTTCAAGTTATTATTTGAATGGTTTATACTGAAATTTTTACAAAAAAGTTGGAGTGCTTCTTTTCTGAGCAAGAAGAATAGAGATTCATTGACAACTATAACTACAGTAACCAACAGTTATCTCATCATTATATTTAAATTTTCGCTGTTGCAATTTTTTTATAAAAATGTTGGAGTAGCTTCTTTTTTTGAGCATGGGAAAAGGATACACATGAACACTTATAGCTACAGTAACCCATTATTAACAGATTTATATTTTGTAGAATTCTATTGAATAATTATGTTAAAAATTAATAATGTGCATTTTTCCATTCAGAGAAAAAACACATTTAATTTAAAAAAATTACTGTTGTTTAAATAATGTATACTGCAGAATGTCAATTGTAATTAAGGATAATAAAAAATATTCAAAAAAATATAATAAAATGTAAGGCTGCTGTCGTTTCTATTTCATTAATGCTGAAAAGAGATCAATGTTTCTTTCTTTCGTTGATTGAATCATCGATATGCTATTTTCTTCCAATTTCAGACACATTTTTGACTTTTCGCTTGTGCGCTTTTCTTTTTTGCCTTTCTCTTCTTCAAACAAAAAAAGAAAAGCTTTAGCGTGAAATATTTTTTTCACGCTAAAGCTTTATAAGACATCTATTCCTTTTCACAAAAATGAAACAAAACATTCTTTTTTTATTGCAAAATATAAAAACGGCCAAAAACATATTTCATTATTTTTAGTCAAAACTTCTTTCGTTCTCTGCAAGCCGGTTAATTTTTTGAATGTTTTAGACAAAAATTTTGATAAAAATTATTTTTCCATTTGATTAAGAAACAATTAAACTTAAATTGATTGTTAAATGCCTTATCAATTCAGGTAATTTAGCGATATTAATAAAAGCTTTATTTCAACCACATTCATAGCAATATTTATGTTTTTTGAAAATTTGTTTCACCGCTTGAAGCCCTGTTATCTTTTTATAGGACCGTTTTTTAGACTAAATCGTAAAATTTTTTTCAGTCTTTTAAAACAGAATTTCAAGGAATTGGTAGCATTTTTATTGCACAACTAGCAGAAGTTCCTCTTCGGTGGCAAGGAACTTCTGCTTCCATCACAATTTTAAAGCATGGACACTTTTTTGTTTTTGCCAATAAAACCTGTGAGAAAATAAGAAAATAAAAACATTACAAATATTTCTAATCTTTTAATAATTATCACTGACAAAAATTTTGACATTACAATATTTTCTAAAGCATGGGATTAGTAATTCAGTAAAATAAAATCTGAATATTAATTTTATTTTTTACCAATTAACTTACTGTGCTACGTTTTGAGATATAATAGTTTTTAATTCGGTTATAAGATATAAAAAAGCATATTAAAAGTATCATACTGTAGAGTTCGCGTATTTGATTACCTCTAGTAGATAATAAAAAGATTTTTTCATGTTTCGTTTTCAAAACTTCATAGAAAACGCTGTTACAAATGTTTATCAATTCTTAAATTCACGCTGTAAAAATGTACATATAAATGATAATTATCAGAGTACAAATATATTTTTCATTAATCACTGTTTTGTCTTTCATTATTTTTCATTTAATTATTACTGTTGAATTGAGCATCAAGCTGTTGATCTCAACTAAACTGGCTTATCAATGCAAAAAAAAATAATTTTAATCATCTAAATATTTACTTTAAAAATTTTTAGCAAAAGAAGTGTTCGAATATTCAAAAAATTGAGACAGCTTTGATCGTTTGAAATGCTTTTTTGGATCAACTAAAAATATGCAAAAACAAATCGAAGAACAAAAAAAAGTAAAAAATAAAATGTTGAAGAAAAGAGCCGTAGACAGGATGTCTATTTGAACAGACAAGAAAGAAAAAAAGAAGGCGGAACACGAAGAAAATGAGATTTTGAAATATTGTTGTGTTCCCATTTTTGAGCCTTTTATTGTTAGTTCGGGTAGACACTTGCAACGTATTTTAACATCATTTTGTTGTCTCATCAAAAAAAAACATTTTATTCTGAAAGAAGAACGCCAACAAAAAGGTTTGATAGCACAAAAAAAAGAAAAAACAAATTCACCATTTCTTTTTCTTTCTTTTCACAGTGCTTTTTGAATACTTTATTTTTTTTATTGATTTTCTCATTCAGTTTTTTTACTTTTAAATTGTAAAACACAGCCATTAAATTTTACATGACTGATGAAGATCAATTAACAGTATTGCAACCAAAATTTAAAGATAACTTATCTATATTAAAATATAAATCAAATCAATCTTTATAATTAATAGCGTAATAGAAAACGCCAGCTTGTTTCTGAACGGTTTTCAATAGCAGTAAACATCTTTCTATTAACTTTGCTTGTCAGGTTTTAAATAACGTCTTGTATCCTTTTTGAATGTGATTTTTGTTAGCTGAAAGTGTGTTTAATGGCAATCGTGATGCATAATTATTTAAAATTTGTGTTTATGAAAGAGGTTTTGCAATAAAAATTTCCAAAATAATTAATTTCGCACCGAAATTTTTTGATTTAACTTAAACAATCGTCTTATAAAACAATAACACGGCTTCAAATGTTATAAAAAAATTTCAAAAAAACATTAATACTGTTATGAGATTGGTTGAAATAAAGCTTTTTATAATATTGAGCAATTGTTCTGCTGCTTTGATAAGACATTTAACTATCACTAAATTATTAATTTAAGTTTAATTGTTTCATAACCAAACAGATAAATAATTTTTATTAAAATTTTATCAAAAATATTCAAAAAAGTAAACCAGCTTGACACGACAGAATTTTACTTAAAAAACAATGAAAAATCTTTTTGCTTTTTTTATGTTTTGCAATAAAAAGGGCATCTTGTTTTATTTTTGAGAAAAAAATATTGATGTCTGAAAAAGCTTTAGTGTTGAAGAAATATTGTTTTCCTTAGTTTGAAGAAAAAAAAAGCAAAAAAGAAAAGCGCACAAACAAAAGATCAAAAATGTGTCTGAAATCGAAACAGAATTACAGCATCAATGAAATAGAAACGACAGCAGCCTTAAATTTTATTATATCTTTTTGAATATTTTTTATTATCCTTAATAACAATTGACATTCTGCAGTATACATTATTTAAACAACAGTAATTTTTTTAAATGTAATGTGTTTTTTCTCTGAATGGAAAAATGCACATTATTAATTTATAACCACATTTATTACAATTTTGCATTTTTACAAAAATAATCACTAAAATCCTTGTAAATTATATTTATAAATGCATTGTTAGTGTTCACGTACATCAGGTTGTACATGAAAGCTTGAGCATTTTTTATTTGAGCAATGCTTAATAGCTATTTTTTAATAAAAACTTGCAGTTATTACCGCTTATTGCAATTAAATATTCAATAAATCGAAAAAAGTAAAGCCATAAAGCTGCAACACTGTTTTTATGGCCTAGAAATCAAAAAATTGCAACAATCGTTCACTTTCATTTTTTTGCTATTTGATTCTTTTTGCATCTTTGGAAATTACGCATTTCTTTTCAAACGTTCATCGCAAACAAAAGCTATATTTTTTATTTTTGCTCTTTTTTTCGTCGTCAAAATGCATTGCTGTTTTAAACACCAAAGTCTTAGTAATATTTGTGATGTTGACTTTTTTTAGTTATACAAAAAACACATGTTTTGAATATTTTAAATTTAGTAAAATCTAATTGAATTTGTATTGTTTAATTTCATTGTATGAAAACACCACAGTCCAAAACTTTTTAAAATGTTTAAAACAAGCAGAAATCATTTCCTCATTATTGATTAATAATATAGTATCAGGCTTCAGAATCCATATTTTTTGATATCCCTGCAAAACTATACTAATTCGACCATCAGCTTTTTTTCTGCGTTTACAGAATTATATTGTATGTTGTCGAAAATTTGAAATCTATTATTTTTTGATTCCAGTCTAAGAAAAATTATTTTATTGACAAAAGTAAACATTTTTGGTTATTATTATAAATGCTTAATGCAGAAGTTTGAAATCGAAAAATTTTGTTGTTCCCTAAAATATATTGTATAAAATATGACAAAAAAAAGTAGTCGTGAAGAATAATAATGTTTCTTTAATTTTTTTACCATAATTAAATATATTTATTTAATGAAGTCTATAATATTGCGAAAACAAATATGTGAGGTAATATAAAATACAAATTAACATATAAATTTTAAAAAATAAATTTTCGAGAACAACGTAATTATAAACTTTAAGCAACAAGTAAACAATGCTTCTGGCAACACATGCGTGTAGCTAAATGAGTCATAAATGATGTCAAACGGCACCAGTTTATATGTTTTGAATTTATCTATAACTTAAAACATAGACTCTTTTTTTTACAATTTTATAACCAATGTTGAAACAGAAACAACCGGTTTAAAGTATTGATTGATATTGATAACTGTTGTTACAAATATAATTCTAAAAAAAACAACTAAATTTTGCAAGTTGTTATCAAAGTAAGTTTAGCTTACTCATTTATGAGACAAAAGAATATCCAACATGCAGTTCCTAGCATATATTTCATTATAAAAATAGACCCCAAAGGAGTAACCAAATATCGGCAACATAATGCTACAATATAAATCAATGATGTTGCAATAGTCTAAAAACATATATTTTTAGAGGGTTAATTTAAAACAAATGATAAAATTTCAATGGGGGAGTCGCAGCACGCATAAACTTTTTATAAGAGAGAACAGAGAAAAAAGCAAATCTTTGCCAGTCGGAGAAAAGAAAGAGTGCTCGTTCTTTTTTTGGTTGCCTGATTTTCAATAATTGAAAAAAGAAAAGAGTTATGAGTGCTGCGACTCCCCTTTAAACAGTTTTTCAAATATTTATGTAAAAAAACTAACGTGTATCAAAAATCGTTTTTCAATCCATGAAAGTTTTTTCTTTTCTAAAAACATATGTTATTATTACATTTTAAATTCTTAAATTAGAATAAAACATACGAGCCATTTTTTTACTCCTAAATCGAAGATATGCGATTGTGAGGGCATTAAAAAATATAGAAGCAGCATACAAAATTATAACCATATATAAGCTAAAATCTGTCCCAAAAACAATACATTTTGGATCTCTTCGAATCCATCCAAGAGTGTCCAATGAATAGATTAAATTGCATGAATAATTAAAATACGAAAATGTATGAAATACGCTCATTCCAATACTAAGAGCAAATATTAATACAGTATTTTTCTTGCAAAAAATATAACTATATTTCCAATAAAAAACAACTGCGCAAAAACGATTAAAAGATTTAAAGAATTGAAAATATGAAGCTGTTCGATGTGTAAAAATTGAGATGTAACCAAGAGCCGCCATAAACGTGGAGTCAGTAGATGACGGAATTCTTGAAATATATTTATTTCTATAAATAATTTTACTCATTTGTACAAATCACAAACTTACAATAATGCCAGAGATGTTGCAACTAAAAAATTTAAAATCATTCCACCTTCTGATATCACATCAGCAGCACAAAGACATCCAAAAGCATTGTGAAATGAAGGTTTTGTACATATAATCCAAAGAGATGTTATAGTAACACAGGTACCAGGAATGCAAATCTAAAAAAAAGGTAAACAACTTTAGTATCATACATTAAAAATAATTAGTCCGCGTAGTCGACTGGTCTAGGGCGCCCATGACTCACCCAAGAACTGTAAGCTCCCCGCTGGTTCGAGTCGCCTGCAAGCCAGTTTAAAAATGATTATGCGCGTCCGTCCTCGGTCGGTCCCCGAGCTCAATTCCGTCTTCCACCTCATGGGTAGTGGTTAAGGCAGTGGCTAGTTATCCACATGAAACTTTTAACTTTTAGTCAGGCGTCACTAACGCATCATCATTGGGGATAATAAACGGCTCATGGCTTTCATTGCCATTACGTCACTGGTAGTCAGTGATGAAAAATGCGGCCGGAATTTCCGCCCGGCCGGCCGCACTTTTCATCCCTGCTGGTAGTGGCGAATTCATCATTGATTATCACCAAAAGCATTTTTTTGTTACACCTGTTTTTTTAGTATACTGTGATTTAATATGACACCAGATTTAAGGTGCGGCAAAAAACATCAAAGAAAAATAAGGGGATAAAAATGAATTTTTACTTTGTTCGCTGCCACAAAAGTGCATTTATTTATCACAAAAAACCCCCCAAAACAAACTTACAACATAAATTATTACTGCAATAACATTGAAAGTTGTTGAATCCATGAAAGAAATTAAATCCGAAAATTTAAATAAATTTTTTTTTATTTAAAGCTTACCGTAATAACAAAAGTCATTAAATATTATTTTTAAAAAATTATAAAAGAAATTGTTTTTACATGAAAACTAATTTAATGTTTTTCATAATTAAAAATGTAATTATCAAAGCAAATTTATTCCATCTTTTTAATAAAAAAATAATTTATTTTCGCATACAGTATATTTTTGGTTGTCACAGACAGGCAGGAAAAATATAATTTTAATTATTTTTTCATTTAAAAACATAAACATTGTATTTGCTTCAGTTGCTAACAAAGCATTAATCTTTTTTTAGTTATAATTAAAAAATAAACAATTATAATTATAAAACTACATATTTTGCACAAATTGAGGTCACAAAATAATGACAAAAAATAATTATATTAGAAATTCATGTGAACTTAATATTTTTAAATTTGCAGCTTTGACTTTTAACTATTTAAAAAATTAAAAAACAAATATTTTTGCGTAATTTCAACTTTGAAAAACTTGATTTGTGTTGAGACAAGGATTACATAAAATAAAATTTATTCAGACGTTTCGACGATTCACGTCTTCCTCAGGGAACTAAAAATACAATAAAATTAACAAATAAATTAAAATTTCAAACAAAAATATATAACAACAAACGGCAAAATGAGAAAACGAAATAAAAATTATACAAATCAAAAAGTTTTTTAAATTTGAAATTTTTCTTTTTTCTTCCATTGTTTTCTTTTTGGTGACTGCTGTTCAGGGATGGGAAATGCGGCAACAAAACATTGCCGGCCGCGCCGGCGGCCAAAACTTCACTTGCCGCGCCGGCCGCGCGGCATGGCGCCCCGACGTTTCGAATTTACCGTTTCGATTCAAGACATTTCGACTTTTATTTTTCGATTTCGAAGTTACGATTCGAGACATTTCGATTTTTTCTTTTAGATTCAAGACATTTCGATTTCTGACACTTCGATTTTTATTTTTCGATTACAGACATTTCGAGTTTTAATTTTCGATTTTTAACTTTGGATTCGAGACATTTCGATTTTTATTTTTCGAATGTGACAATTGGATTTGTAACTTTTGGATGTTTATTTTTGGATTCGAGACATTTCGATTTGTGAAACTTGGATTTTTATTTTTCGATTTGAGACATTTCGTTTTTTATTTTTCGAATTTGATATTTGGATTCGGTACTTTCCTCGGCAAAAATGTCAAAAACAGCGGAAACTGTCTCGAATCCAAATATCAAATTCGAAAAATAAAAATCGAAATGTCTCAAATCCAAAATTAAAAATCGAAAATTAAAAGTCGAAATGTCTTTAATCGAAAAATGAAAATCAAAATGTCAGGAATCGAAATGTCTTAAATTTAAAAATAAAAATCGAATTGTCTTAAATCGAAAAATAAAAATCCAAGTTTTACCAATCGAAATGTCTCAAATCCAAAAATAAAAATCCAAAAGTTACAAATCCAATTGTCACATTCGAAAAATAAAAATCGAAATGTCTCGAATCTAAAGTTAAAAATCGAAAAATAAAAGTCGAAATGTCTTGAATCTAAACGGTAAATTCGAAACGTCGGGGCGCCCGCGGCATGCCGCGATTTTCAAAAATGCCTTTAAAAAAATTTTTTATTGCAAACTTGAAAAATTTTTCTTATCTATTTGTTTTCTATTTAAAATTTCTGTACTTGAAAAGCGTCTTTATTTACACTATTAACACATTTTCCGCGTTTGAGTGATATTTTAATGTTTAACAATCCAAAAATATCAGCTTTCAAGCAACCGAAAACTAAAATGCCTGCCGCGCGGCATGAGTATGGCGGCACGGCCGGCACGCGGCGGGCAGCGGCGGCCCGCCGCATTTCCCATCCCTGCTGCTGTTAGCAAGTTCTTTGAAATTTTTTCTTTTCTTAAACAAAATCGCCAATGAAAAATAAAAAACCGTTCACAACACGTTTTGTTCATAAAAGATAAAATCTAAAATGAATATTTCAGTTATTGGTGATAAAGATTCAAAAAGCAATAATTAAACACATCAATTTATACACATATAGCTTGCACTAAAAATAACGAGTTTATTTTTGTTTTTTATTTTGCTGGGGTTAATCACAAAACCTTTCTGGCTATGCTAAAGTTATACATCTGTTTTTTAGAATAAAGCTTTTACGATTGTGGAATATATTTTTCATTAAAATATAGGAATTTCAGTGTGTTTTTTCATTTATATCCTTTTTTTTATTAATGTGAAGATTTAAGAAGCATTTGGAAATTTAACATATCATTTAAAGATCCCTGAATTAATGCTGCTATTTTTAAAATACACGCAGATATAAAATATTCAAAAATATTTCAAATAAAATTTCTGTTCAATTTTTGAAAATACCGCCAGTCAATGACATGAAAGCTTTTTTTTCAACGTTATTTTTTTATGCCAGCGTGGTGCGACGAGTATTACAAACGTTGCGTCTCCTTTCTCTTTTTTTCGTTTGCTCCACCTTCTTTTTGCAGACGATTTTGATTTTCTTTGTTTTTCATTAAAATGCTTTAAAAAAAATATGGAAAATTTCTTTTTGATTTTTTTGCCAGATAGTTACTGCTGCTGTTGAACAGCACACCAATTTTGAAAATTTTTTTAAATATTTGGTTCTACCATAATAATTAAAGCTTGGACAATGCGTTTATTTTGTGTAAAATAAACAAAAACTCCAATTGATCGAATTATGAACACAATAATTATTTAATGAAAATTTGCACATGTCTAATAACGATATACTGAAAGAAAAGGATTTTTTTAGTCCCATTATTCTCTCTAAAATAGTTTATTTGATTATTAAAACAAAAATTTAAAAAAAAACGACAGGTTTTCACATTGATTTTTGCATTTATGCTAAATCTACAAATCAGTTTGCAATATCAAGCTTTACCGAATGATAAAAATGCTTGCATACAAATATTTTTTCCCTCGTAATATATTTTATGAATACCGTAATCAAGGCTATTATGACACAAAATAATAAATTGTTTTTTTTTCACTTAAAATAACATAATTTTAAATACAAGCATGAAAATAAATATTCAAAAAAATAATTTGCAATAAACTTTTTTAGCTCTTCCTTTTTTTGATGAATATTACAAAATTTTTTTCCCTCGTAATATATTTTATGAATCAAGGCTATTATGACACATAATAAATTGTTTTTTTCACTTAAAATAACATAATTTTAAATACAAGCATAAATATTCAAAAAAATAATTTGCAATAAACTTTTTTAGCTCTTCCTTTTTTTGATGAATATTCTTTTTTTCGACAGCTGCATTCCAAAGAGCAGATAGCAAAAAAAACTCTAAATATTGTTTTTTTTCTTTCTTTTACTCTTTATATTATTACTAAAAATGTTTTAAATAATTTTAAAAAAATTTCGGTATTCAAATTATTATAATTTTCATATCTTTACTTAAACTACAGTACTTAGCTTACACAGCTTAATATATTTTTACAAAATTTTTTTAAATTTGTCTAACTATGTTTCGTATTATTTGCTTTTTTATGTAATATATTTTACAATGTTTTTTATTTTATCGTAAGCCAACATGCGTAAGGCATTTATAATAATTAAATAAATAAATAAATAAATTTCTTTTTCTTCTTCCCTTTTTGATTTCTTTTTTCTTATTATTTTTAAGCAGCTGGCGGTGCACAAACATTTGAGAGGAATCACTTTTTCTAACAACCATTAAAACTTGCAGTGTTTTTATATGCGACAGTATTCTTACAATAACAGAAAAACTCAACAGTAATTTATAGTCAGATTTTTATCACATTTTTTATAAAAAATTCTATAAATTGTATAATTTCGATATCATCAATCAACTCAAAACAAAAACAAACAGTAGGAATATTTTATTTACTTTTTATTTATTTATTTAACATTAATGTCGTGGAAATAATTATTTAGATAATAAATATTAAGTTTGTAATTATACAAAAAAAATCAACATATTTATCAACCAAAAATTTAAAGAAAGCCATAAAACATATTTTGAAAGAGAAAAGGAAATTCACTTTCTTTCAACGACAAAGATGTGAATGACGGCGAAAAAGTGTAATAAAGAAACATTGGCAGCAAAAAAAACGTTTTTGGGGGTGCTTCCTCTCTGACACACGCTTATTTGATACTTTGCAACAAAAATAGCGAAAAACAGATTTTTGATATTCTTTGCACTAGTCGGTCGTCAATGTTAGAAATTTTGAAAACAGTTGACGCATTTGTTGCAAATACTTTTGAATATTTGGCAATTAATTAAATACTATTGAAGAAAAAGAAGTTTTACCAATTAATACTTCCATTTAAAGCGAATTGAAAA
Source organism: Panagrolaimus sp. LJ2400 (assembly GCA_024447215.1). NCBI lineage: Eukaryota > Metazoa > Nematoda > Chromadorea > Rhabditida > Panagrolaimidae > Panagrolaimus > Panagrolaimus sp. LJ2400. The sequence continues at coordinate 76,614 of JAMRYA010000179.1, forward strand.
GTAAAAATATAATTTTAAAAAATGAATCAATATTCAAAAAAAAATCATTATTTATTAAAAAATGACACATTTGACATTTGCATGACAAGCTTGTAATAATTAATTTGTGTAATTTCAGGTTTTTAAATTTATTTCACATTTCTAAACAGTAAAATTTCGGTAAGAGCCTGGCTGTTCAAAAATCTGACCCGAATTTTAGGGACCTCTGCTTTCTGCTTGATAATCTTTTTTGCTATGATCTTATGACACATTTAAAAGCGGCCAAAAAATGTTTACAAATGTTACGAAAGAAAGAACGACACTTTTAGAAAAAGAAAAACAAAAAAGAGACGAAAAAATCCTAACATTCAAAGAAAACGAGCGCTATTTTTGTTGTTGTTCAGGCAGAAAATATTAGACTTTTTTCTTTTTAATATTTAATTCTAAATCAATTATTGCAACAAGTTTTTTGATTAAATTCAAAAACTAAAAATATCAAAAAATATGTTAACGATTTGATGAAGTTGAAATATAATAACACACTTCACGATGGAATCAAGTCAAGTAAAATGGTTCATTTTGAAAAAAGGAAAAACTTTCCCTTCGGGAGTTTTTTCTTTGTTTTTAGTGTGTAATTTTTGTTAAAAAGTAACCCATCTTTCAGGTCGTTTTCCAGACTTTCTGTAAAAGTATAAATTTTTTTATTAACATATTTGAAATCAGCGAAAAAAACTGACTCTGGTGACAGTCTGCTTTTTTTAATTAAGTTCCTCAAAAGGAAAATCAATATTACATGCACACCTATCTTGAACAAATCTATGCTTCTTTTTATTTTGTCACACTGTATTAGCGAGTTTTGTTGCTTATTAGCTCAGTAAATATTACATCTAATGGTGGTTATATATATTTTTGATGTTATAAAAGGTTATTACAGCTGGAAGAAATACTTATGGATGTTGGCGGATTACGATAGGAAAAAGTAAGTATTTTAATTTTCTGATCTATTAATTTATAAATGTTCATTTTCAGATATATATGAATTAATCCTTAGCTAAATGAATCTTCTTTTAGCATATTAAAGCATTCAGCATACAAATTGTAATGTAAATTTATATATGCACAAGCCAGCTGCTGGACGCCTGCTTCTTGATGTAATAACGTATTTTTAAAATATAACAATAATGATGTAGTTCTGGTGATAAATTGGCTAAGGATTAATTCATATATATCTGAAAATGAACATTTATAAATTAATAGATCAGAAAATTAAAATACTTACTTTTTCCTATCGTAATCCGCCAACATCCATAAGTATTTCTTCCAGCTGTAATAACCTTTTATAACATCAAAAATATATATAACCACCATTAGATGTAATATTTACTGAGCTAATAAGCAACAAAACTCGCTGTGACAAAATAAAAAGAAGCATAGATTTGTTCAAGATAGGTGTGCATGTAATATTGATTTTCCTTTTGAGGAACTTAATTAAAAAAAGCAGACTGTCACCAGAGTCAGTTTTATTCGCTGATTTCAAATATGTTAATAAAAAAATTTATACTTTTACAGAAAGTCTGGAAAACGACCTGAAAGATGGGTTACTTTTTAACAAAAATTACACACTAAAAACAAAGAAAAAACTCCCGAAGGGAAAGTTTTTCCTTTTTTCAAAATGACCCTTTGATTCCATCGTGTATTACGAAAGTAGTGACTTTTTTCTTTACGAACATTGTGAAAATGCAACAACGAAAAAGAAAATGTCTTTCGACTGTCGCCTTTTCTTTTTATCTCTCTGCATTCAATTTTTTTCTTTCGTATTTCAATAGGGATTGGCAAACAAAAAATAAGCACATTTAGAAATACACAGTTATTTGAAAAAGTAAGAGATGTCTTATTTTTAAAATATAAAACCTTGCAAACGTGTTTTTATTTTTTTCAATTTTTGAATATTTTATCGGAATTGAATAAAAACATCGATAAACTTTTTTTTAAATAGAAGATTATTAATCTTACGATTGTTCTTCCTTTTGTGCCAACAAGCATTACAGTTGAACTTCGTTATTATGTGCATCCATTAGTACGTTTATCTTGATGTTATGCGGTTACTGTGGTCCCTTTAAAAGATAATCAATATAAACGAGGTTTACCTGTATTTTAAGCATAATATTGCACGATCATGAATTTGGAAAAGCTGCAAAAAAATACAATCAATTTTTCTGAAAATAAAAACGATTTGCTTCTTCTTTTTTTTTCATTAACATGTTTTATCATCAATGTAATGTTAGGAGAGTTTTTTGTGGCACCGCCCTTTTTACACTCCTGCTGCAAAAGAAGGGAGACGACAGAAAAAAGTTTGTTGCCTTGTCATTTCACTTGAAACAGTCATGTGCAAATGAAAAATCATAAAATTTTTGATTTTTTTATATTAACATTGTTTAAATATTAATTAATTAATGTTTTCATTGATATAACAAGGCCGCAATACAACAAAATCTGTGCAAAATAAAAGTGGTCCCTTTTTACGTGTTGCTCAATAAGTAAAAATAAAATCTAAATTAATGAGCAATCTTTTTTTGTTAAAAACTTTTGACACTGTTTTCAAAAGTCCCTAAAACTATTGTATTTATTTTGCAGCATTTTTTAAAATGTTTGTTGTAATTTAAATTTTGCCTGACAGTGAAAAAAAATGTGGCATGACAAAAAAGCTTTCATTAATTCAATGGACGTTGTTTTAGCACTTTTTCAAAGATGAAAAACCAAAATAATGGCATATTGTTACGATTTTATATTTTTAAAAATAAATTAATATTCTTTGTCAAACGTCTAAATGTTTTTATTTTTAGATGTAAATAACATTTGTTTTTGTGTCTTGCTTTTACCTTTTTATTAAAAATGATTTCCAATGTTTAACAACTTGTCTGCATTTTTTTTAAAAAATTCCTTGTTTGTTGCCTCACCAACAAAATAGGTTCTTATATGTCAAATAAAAATAAAATATTCAAAACATCAAAGAAGAATGACAACAGACTGTGTAAATTTGTCAATAAAAAGAATTTTAAACTCAAAAATCAATGATTTTGTATTTGCAAAAAGCGTTTTATTCCCCTTTTTTCGTGTTTTCAACGTCGCTGCAAAAAGAGAAAAATAGTGTTTGCCCTATTTTATTTATTTTGAATCTTTTTAATGTCTAGCATCTATCGAAATTACACTGCAACAGAGAGAAATAAACCGATTTTTTGCAATATTCTTCTTTTTATCGCTAAAGACACCCCTTTCTTTGACGGACATTGAATATTTTGGGTTCTGTCTGTGATGACCAATTTATTCTGGCGCAAACATTTTAAAAAATATGATTTGAATATATTGTTTAGTAAAAACAATATTAAAATTAATTACTCAAATGCACAAGAGAAAAGCAAAAGAACATTTTATCATTTTGTCTGAAAAATAGAAGTTAAAGAAAAGCCATTTAAAAACAAAATCATGTCATTTGTAATTTAAACTGATATTTAATAATTCTTAAAACACTTGAATTTTAAAAAATAAATAAAAATTCGATGACAAAAATATCACAGAAAATAAGGAATATGTGAGCAATAGAAACTTTTAGTTTTTGAATTCAAAATTTTTTATTCACAGTTAATATTGTCTAGCTCATTATTGCCGGGATTCAGTGATGGCTTCTGTGACCAGTGTCGTAACTTGGCAGGGTTTCAACAGGGGGAAAACCCTTAAAAACCCTTAAAAAACCTCAAAAAATCTCACTCATTTTATCCAGTATAAATTCACTTTTTTATATTAGGTTTTACTTTTCACGAGGAGGAAATTTCCTCTCCCCCCCCCGCAAGTTACAGCCCTGCCTGTGACATCCAATGATTAGCATCTGATGTATATGTATAATAATGAACATTGGCGTTTTCATCATTGATTTTTTTCAGTGTTAGTAATATGAATCAATTTTGTGATAGTTATATGCTTTATAAAACTTTTTTTTATTTATTAATGATATCAATGATTTTTCATTTTTTCAGCTGTTTAAACTGTTATTTTTATGTCATCTGTACAATAGCAATAACTTAAACTACGAAATCTTCATTCACAAAATATTCAAAAAAAAGGTTTAAAAAGAAACCAATAAAATTTTCTGAAAGCGACAAATTATAAATTGCTGCATTTATTTACAAGGATAGTGCTTGTCGAAAAAACAAAAAAAGAAATTTCGAAAGTGTTTTTGCTCGTTTCACATAGATGATCAAAGATGAAATAAACTTTAATTTTTTTTTGCTTCCTTGGTTTTCTGCACTAAAACTCTTTGATTCTGCCTTCTCTTCCTTTGATCGCAGAAAGAAACTCGTGGCGGCATCTATGCAACATGTGTGTACCATCTGAAAGACAAAAAACTAATACAAAGCACTAAGGTTTTTAATGTGAAAAATGTTTCTTTCTTTCGAATTTCTTCTAAAAAGCATTTCAAAAAAACAGCAAACAAATATACTGAAGCTAGGGACTTTTATCGTTTTTGAATATTTTATTTTTCTTCTGTTTTAAAATAAAAAATGTAACTTTCTGAAATGCAAATAAATGTTACTCATCCTTGGTGAGGAACTTGTCAGTTTTTATTAATAAAAAATTTAGCGCATTTGGAAAGTTATAAATAAAAGGAATGTTTTGCTCCTTTAAAATAAGTAAATAAAATTCTTTCTTGTCAAATAATTAGTTTTACTTTTGAATATTAAAAACAAAAAAGTTACCACTGTAAAAAATTAGCTTTTATTGAAGAATCATGGATTTTTTTGAATTAATTTAATAAAAGTTGTCACAAGTGTACGGTATTAAATGTAAATTTAAGTAGCGATCAAGAGACTTTCGGTTAATTTTTTAAATAATGCCATATTGAGTATATTGAACAATTTGGCACGTAATGTAAAAGCTTTTAAAATAACTATGATTTATTTTTTTGCACTCAAGCGTTAAATAGTAATTATTTTTTAAAAGCATAAATAAAATATTCAAAATATTTTTTAACTTACATGTTGCTAAAAAAGTCGAAAAAAATAATAAGAGAATGGTTTTGTTCTTTCCTTTTTTTGACGCTATTTTGAAACACAGTTGTCAAATTTTTTTTGCAACCAGCCAGTTTCTATTCTTTTTTTCGTTTTATTTCATTGCTAGATTATTCTTTTTCATAGAAAAATTTTAAATATTGTTGATTTTTGAATATTTTGTTTTTTTTGTGGAATAAAATATACATGTAAAAACTATTATAAACAGAAAGGAGAAAACAGCAAAAGCATTTAAGTAAACCAAGAAATAAATCGAAACAAAGTAGAATTCAACATTTTTTATTTTGTTTTTAATATTTATTACTCACAATTACATAAAGTTTGGAAATTAAGTGGTTGTCATCATTTTGCTAATAACATGTCTCTAATATTATCTAAAAATATGTGAAAACAAAAGTTTTGTCTTGAAATTTTTTAAAAAGGCTATGTTTTATCAAAGAAATAAAATTGTCGACGTTTTCCTATCAAATATTACTTTATTTTGGTTAACTTGCATAATTACATTTCATTTGCATTGCTTTAACATTCTTTGAAAACAATATAACCTGCCGTAAAAGACATGTAATCACAAAAAATTTTTAAAAATAAAAAAACAATGTATAGTTAGGCTGATTTTGACTGTTTTTAAAAACCATATTTTTCGCAAAATTGTTTAACAATATTGCAAAATTTGTTATAATTTTTATTGCTATAATACAGAAAAATTACTTAAAAAATCCTTAACATTTTTACAAAAATTGATGATTTTTCATTTTTTGTTAAGCCTTAACATTTCAGACCCCCCTTGAGATGTTAAGAATTTTTCCTTTTCTTAACATTTCAGACCCCTCTTGAAATGTTAAGAATTTTTTTTCTCTTTGTTGCTCAGCGGATTCGAACTTTTCTGATTTCATTTTTGCAAAGAAAACGTACTAACCACTAAGCCATTCAAACTTTTCTTTTCAAGTGTTGAAAACGCTTATCAACGTTTCCCGTTTTTCGCGTCAGAACACAAAATGCATTCCACTTCTTTTTTTTCAACTTTTTTTTATATTTTTGTCCTTATTGTTTTTATAATAATTAAATAATTATTTATTTTAGTAATTAATTAATTTTTTTAATGTAAAAAAGCAAAATTAGCTAAAAAGTTGTTTTTAACAAAGCAATAAACCTTTTTTTTTAAAAGTTCATCGCATCGCTTTTAAAAAACTTTTTACAAAAATTTATTGCTAATATTGATGTATTGTAATATTTTATGTTAAAAATTCTTCCGGATATTAAACATGAAAATTGATGTATGCATAAAACAGAAAACATTTTTTTATATTCATAGAAACATGGACAACAAATACAGTAATCAAATTTTTAAAAAAGACAAGTAAAAAGTTTTCATAAATGTTGCTGGTTTTTGTGAATAAATGTGGAGATATAAATTTGTAATAACATAACATAAATTAATATTTTGAAGGAGAAATTTGAGTTGAAAGCAGTGGAAATTGAAAGTTGTTTATTTTGTACATTATTCTTCTTCTTCTTGTTGTGATTGGGGAGTAGATGCAAGTGGTTTACTTGTACGCCTATTTCGCTTGGGTTTTGGAGGTGCATCGGGTGAAGCAGGTTGTGAATCAACAGAATTTGCTGATTGCCGTTTACGTTTTTTTGGGGTTTTTAGACCAACAAATTCTTTTGCTACTGCATGCCATTGAATTGTGATGCCATTATTAATATTATTTTTAAATTTATCAAAAATTTCTTCGTTTGGTGTAACAATTGTAATTGAATTGCATTTACAGCTTAAACACGATGCTGCTAATATTTCAATCCCTAAAAAATGATTTGTACCACGTTTCTAAATTGTAAACTTACATTCAAGAGGCGGTTGATAAATTAAGCATTTTGATTTATTTTCTGCTAAATGAAATAATTCAGTAATTTCAATTTTTTGAATTTCAGAGCCGGTTCTTATATTGTTTGCTTCAATTTTTTCTTTAAAATGTTCGATTGCAGCTTGATTGTCTTCAGTAGCTTCATCAACATAATAAAAAACTCTTAATAAAGTTGAAAGATTTGGAAGCCGTACATCAACTAAAAATTAAACAGTGAAGAATTGTTTTTTGTTAAAATAGTAAACATACCAGGTTTTTGGATTTCTTCAGCTCTAATATTAATATTCCATATAGGTAAAATATTTTTTGGACCAATCTTTTTATCATTTTCTTTACATAAATCAAAAATTAAACAAGTGTCAGGTAAAATTAAATCTTTCCATTTTAATGGCTAAAACTTTTTGCTTTTAAAAAGGCGAGAATTGACAACAAACCTCAAAACAAACAATAAAATTATAACCAACTAAATTTGGAATACAATCGGCAGATTCACAATTTACTGTATTTACTGCTTTCAAAAATTCAGCAATCCTTGATTTTGCTGTTTCTCTCATTGTTTCAGAAGAATCTAATGTTCTGCCAGGTTTATCATCCGTTGCTTGTTTTTGAATCCTGAAATCAACATAATTTGCAGAGTATTTATTTTCTTGTTTAAACTTACTTTCGATTTGTTAAAAGGAAATAACATTGTTCGGCTGTGGTTGATTCAGGCATTCCAAATTCTCTTCTTGCTTCTTCCAAAGTTTTTGAATAAGTAATACCAACATTTTCTAATTGTTGATTCAAATTGATTGGAACATCTTTAATATCCTACAAAAACAATTTTTGAAAAACAAATGAGACACAAAACTTACTTCTAATAGTTCCACAATTCCATAGGAATTTGATAACTTTGCTAATTTTTGTAATATAAATGCTGAATTTATTTTTAATCCTCTTGTAACTGCATACCAAAATTTTTCAGAATTCAAAACTTGAATATTTTCAATTTTGTATTGTGGATCACATTTCTTTTTTATATCTTTGGTATAGCAAATCTCATTTTTGGAAAATTTTTGAGAAATTTTGAAAAGTTTATCAAATGTATCAACATCGACTCCAACTAAATATTGCATACTTTGAGGAGCAGTTGTTAATGGAAACAATTGATTAAATATTTTTTTGATTTCATTGGGATTTTCACTCGATGCAGAATCTCGACAAATTTTATTCATTTCTAAATACTTTCTAACAATCACGATCTAAAATTGTTTCCTTTAAAAGCATTTTTTAAATATTAGACTTGCCTTGTCCAAATATGATAAGGGAAATTCTTTCTTTCTTGAATCATTGAATAATGCCATTTCTAAAGGAGTTACATGTGGATTTGTTGCATAAACTTTTGCTTTTAATTGGGAAGGATAGCGTTCTCCTTCTTGCATTAACTCCAAAACTGCCGCTAATACTTGATTCCCATCAATAACATCAAACATGCCTAAATCACAAACGTTGGAAAAGTTCATGTACAAAATTAACAACTTTTTATTTCGACTGTTTTCAACTCCAGTTTCTACTTCATAATATTTATTTATGCCATTCAAAATATGTATTACAAATTTATATCTCCACGTTTATTCACAAAAATCAGCAACATTTAAAAAAACTTTTTACTTGTCTTTTTTAAAAATTTGATTACTGTATTTGTTGTCCATGTTTCTATGAATATAAAAAAATGTTTTCTGTTTTATGCATACATCAATTTTCATGTTTAATATCCGGAAGAATTTTTAACATAAAATATTACAATACATCAATATTAGCAATAAATTTTTGTAAAAAGTTTTTTAAAAGCGATGCGATGAACTTTTAAAAAAAAAGGTTTATTGCTTTGTTAAAAACAACTTTTTAGCTAATTTTGCTTTTTTACATTAAAAAAATTAATTAATTACTAAAATAAATAATTATTTAATTATTATAAAAACAATAAGGACAAAAATATAAAAAAAAGTTGAAAAAAAAGAAGTGGAATGCATTTTGTGTTCTGACGCGAAAAACGGGAAACGTTGATAAGCGTTTTCAACACTTGAAAAGAAAAGTTTGAATGGCTTAGTGGTTAGTACGTTTTCTTTGCAAAAATGAAATCAGAAAAGTTCGAATCCGCTGAGCAACAAAGAGAAAAAAAATTCTTAACATTTCAAGAGGGGTCTGAAATGTTAAGAAAAGGAAAAATTCTTAACATCTCAAGGGGGGTCTGAAATGTTAAGGCTTAACAAAAAATGAAAAATCATCAATTTTTGTAAAAATGTTAAGGATTTTTTAAGTAATTTTTCTGTATTATAGCAATAAAAATTATAACAAATTTTGCAATATTGTTAAACAATTTTATAAAAAATTAAAGTTTTAATAAATAAGTTAAAAACAAAAAATGATTTTATGAGCTTAACTTAAATGTGTTTTCTCATTATTTTTTCTATTTTGTTGAAAATTAAAAGGATTTTATATGCTTTTTACATGATTTGTGATAACATGTCTTTTACGGCAGGTTATATCATTAATGATTAACAAAAAAACCTTTGAACACACAATAATTCACATTTTCTTTTTATTTTATTTATTGTACATTTGTTGTGTTTGATTCAATTTTTGTAATACTGTATCTTTATCTCAATGAAAACATTCAACAACATCTATTTCAAACAATGTCAATAAAAAATTCAAAAATTTTATGATTTTTCATTGGCACGAAACTTTTTTTTAAATGAAACAACAAAAATTTTTTTGGTTGCTCCACACTTGCTCCGTTTTTTCTCAGCTGTCTCACATTTTTTGCGGCAGCGCAATGAAAAAAACCCTAACATAACATAGTCTATGTTATGTTAGGGTTTTTCATTGCGCTGAAAATTGTTGATGGAAAAAAGAAGAACCAAGTCGTTTTTTTTGCAATCGATCGTTTTTTTTGCTGAAAGAGAGATTTCAGCAAAAGTTTTTTGAATATTTTGAAGAAAGTAAAACAATTTAAAAAATATGGATAATTTTAACTAATTTTTAACATTTCTGATGTTAAAAATTAGTTAAATAGTCAGGTGTTAAAATTTTTGAAAGAATTTTCAATCTTTTTTCAAAAACATTATTTAAAAAAAGGCTATTTTAAAACAAACATTGAAAAATTTATGATTTTTTAACAAAAAACAAAACTATTTCTTCAGTATTTGAAAACAGTAAATTACACAGACGATTCTGTTCATACATATTTCGCATATTTTCAGCATAACTGCATATTTTCGCATATATTCAGCAATATTCTGCATACTTTCAGCAAGATTGCATATTTTCAGCAAGAATTTTCCATTTTTGTGTTTTTCAGCAATATTCCGCATATTTTCAGCATAACTGCATATTTTCAACACATTTTCAGCAACATTCTGCATATTTTCAGCAGAATTGCATATTTTCAGCAAGAAAGTTAAAACTTTGAACCTTATTGATTTTCTTCTTTTTTTAACTAATTAATTTAGCTAAATAGCTTAATAAATTATACAGAGATCATTTTAATACAAAAAATGTTTAACTACCAATGTTATAATACAGGAAATTAACATTTTTATGCTATTTAGCTAAATTAATTAGTTAGAAAGGAAGAAAATCAATAAGTTTCAAAGTTTTAACTTTCTTGCTGAAAATATGCAATTCTGCTGAAAATATGCAGAATGTTGCTGAAAATGTGTTGAAAATATGCAGTTATGCTGAAAATATGCGAAATATTGCTGAAAAAAACAAAAATGGAAAATTCTTGCTGAAAATATGCAATCTTGCTGAAAATATGCAGAATATTGCTGAATATATGCGAAAATATGCAGAATATTGCTGAATATATGCGAAAATATGCAGTTATGCTGAAAATATGCGAAATATGTATGAACAGAATCGTCTGTGTATGACAGCTTCAAAAACTGTTTCTTCAGTGAAAAAAAACAGCTTTATTTTATTATTTTATTTGTGTGCATATAGCACTGCCTCACGAAGAGACTAAACATGTAATACAAATACATACAAAAAAGTAATAGATACATAAAAAAGAAAAGAGTGATTTAAGAAAGATTTACCGGTTGGAATCTGAGATCACTTCCATTTGAAAAAGATGAAAGATTGACTTTTGAGATATGGTTCTTGAGAGCATCTATTGTTTTGAGTTGAAGAATTTTTGAGTTCTGTTGCAACAATGGCGACATGTAACGACAAGCTTTTTCCCAAAAGCATTAAAGGAATCAAACAGTTAAGCACTTTTTTTATATTTCATTCTGATTTATTGATATAAAAAAAGCAAATTCAATACAATAATAATAATACAATTTAAAAAGAAGACAATAATTGAGAAATGGCATTATCTAATTCATTGATTTTTGTTTTAAGCCGTTCTTTTTCTTTATCTTCTTTGTTATGAGATTCCATCATATCATCATTCTGAAATAAAAATAATATATTATTTGTTCAACAGCTTTAAAGGAATGCTTAAAAAGGTTTTCTTCTTCTTACTAAAACAGTGATAATAACTACAGAATCGGTGAAAAGTCGAATACTACAATTCAGACTCCGAAAAAAAACAGGTTTTTCGGCGATATTTTGGAGGGATTGACTCGCACTCCGATTACAGACGCGAAGTCGCAACCACACTCAACACGACAAGCCGGGATATTCGCTGAAGCCCAGTGAATGGAAAAACTTTTAAAAGTTCATTAATACTAAATATTTTCCTACTGTATTTCAGCTTGCAATAAACTAATTAAAAACAGCTCCAGAGAATGCTCAGTTTTTATTGCTGGGTTTGTTAAAAAAAGTTTATAATCTCAACTTATCCCTCTTAAAATACACAATTTAAAAACTCACAAATAAAAAATCAATTCCTTCTCTATCATCAATTTCAAGCTTTTGAATCATTGCATCAGTTAAACGATGAATTTCAGCATCCATTTTAGCTTCACATTCTTCTTTCTCTTCTCGTCGTGCTTCTCGAATTTCAGCTTGAAGCTTTGCAATTTCTTTTTGCTGATTTTTTCTTGCATTGCGATACTGCAAAAATATGAAATACTTTATTACATTAAAAAGAGGAAGAAAAGACTTACATCTGTTTCAATTTTTTTAAGTTCAACTTCTAATTCTTTAATGCTTTGAGTTAATGCTGGATTTTGAATTCTAAGCATTTCCATTTGATTTTCATGATTTTCTTTTAAATCAGAAATATATTGATCATAGCACGGTACCAAGGTTTCAATCTAAAACGGTAATAATAATCAGAAAATAATCTGTCAACATTTAAAATAAACTTACAATTATAGCTTGTTTTTCAATCAAATTTTTATTAGAAGCAACTTGAACTTTCAATTCTGCAAGACATTCTTTCACTTCATCATATGTTCCATCAATATCATCGTCTTCATCACTAGATGACTCTATATCTTCATCTTCCTGTAAAAGTATTGTTGTACAAATATACTAAGCATAATAATAAGCTTACAGTATTAACAGGAAAATTTACACTGCTAGCATTGTTTGCGCTTTGTTGTTCATAGCTCATATTAGCTGTATCATTAAAGCTTTCTTGAGGAGATTGTAAAGAAGCCATGTTGTTGGAGATATATAAATCAACCAAAAAATGCTTAAGCAACAAGCAAGATTGAACAAGTATGTACTTATCTAAAAAAAGAATAGCATTAGATAACATAATAGTACTCATATATGTAATAATAAAATATCAATGACGCGATTACAAGCTACACGTAAACTACAATAAGATATATATTACACATAACACGAAAAGGAAGAATGTTAAAGACTTTGATTACGTCCAAGATAAAAGCTGAATGCATTACAGCATAAAAACATTTTTTTGCTAAAATGTATTTTAAAAATAAAAAAAAATATATATCAGGAGCAAAAAAAGATTAGCTGCAAAATTGAAGACACAAAATTGAAATGCAAAAAGTTTAATACGCTGTGATCATAAACACAAACACGCGGCACTACCCACATTACCGTATCATTAGAATCAATCCATATTTACCGTTAAGTCAGTTACCACCGATAGATTAACACTTTCAGCAGCTTCAATATTAGCTAATCTTCTAAAATAATAGCTTTAATGATAAAAAGATGATATAAAAATGTATTTAAAATAAAAAAGATATAAAAACATGAACATTGGAAACGGTATCGATAGAAAAAAAAGTTTTGCAATTATTTTTTCAACGTTTTCTTTCTACATTTGACGTTGAGAAACAATTTGCCAAGAAACGGAGCATCTTTAAATTTCTGAAGAAAGCTTTTCACAGTGATATCAGGCGCTATGAAGAACGAAATGCCAACGGCCGTTTGGGGGCGGAGTCTGATGTCAGAACTCGAGTTCCAGGGGGTATTATGGCAAGATTTTGCAAAATATAATAAAGACGGCATCAAGAAACATATTCCACGTTACAGAATGTGTTTAAATAGTTTTTTAAAGAAGTTGCTAGCTACTGAAAAAATGACGAAATTTTGACAGCTTGACTTCAATAGCTCGCAACTTAGACATACTTTTATAAAATGTTATAATTTTGCACAAAATTATAGCTAAGATATAGGAAAATACTATATGCTTCATCATTTGTATTTAAGCAGTAATATAAAAAAGTTGCTAGCTAATTACTTAAGCTCCGCCCCCAACGGCCGTCTGCACGTTGCAAAAAAATCACTGTGTTTTTCAAAGTAGAAAAAAAAGTTGTTTGTAACTTTCTTAAATAATTAATAATTATTTTTACTGAAATAGCAAATATTATATTTACTTTTTATCTATATTACAATGATTATTATCAGTGTTTATCAAAAAATGTTTTTATTGCGGTTAACAATCTTGTGATAAAGCTGTTCAAAGTTTAGAAAACAAATTTGCCACCGCTATACAAAAATCAAAGAATGTTGATTCTGGATGATCCTGGTAAACAGAAGAAAGAACTTTATTAAAGCCATCAAAAAAATGTTTTGCACGAAAAAAATTTTAAAAATGTTATTAGCTAACAATAATAAAGCTCAAAAAAAACAAAAACAAAAATTATTAAAGTTTAAACAACAAAATACAAAAATCGGAAGTTGTTTAAGAAATGCATACCCGCAAAAAAGAATAAAAGAAACAAAAATTTAAAAAAGTTGTCCATCATCAGCATGAACAGGATTTTCTTGAACTGGAACTGAATCAGAAGTTTGAACTTGATTCATTGAATTTTGTTCATCATAGAATGTACCAATCGATTCGGATGGACCATGTTCAATTTTAAGGGGATTTTGAGTTTGATCAGCAGATTGATCATGTGGAAGTGAAGAATTCTTTTGATCCATTTGAATATTTTCATCATCATCTGCAAGTGCATTGGATGGAATACCATTAATGTCCATAAGTTCAGGATCAGTTAGCTGAAAATAATGATAAAGGTTACTGTAGATCAACACCAAAAGGCATACCTCAAGATCACCTTTTTCAACAAGTAAATGAACCCGCTTATGATATGATTCATGTTGATCCAAAGCTTTTCGATCATCAAATGCTTTCAAACAAATTTCACAGAATAGCGGCTGCTCAACACGTGCCAATGGATGTTCAAGATCAAGATGTTCAGAGCATTCACGACGAGAATTGAAGGCTGCAGCACAAATTGGACATTCAAATGATTCAAAGGCAATCATTCTTGCTTTATTGAGAACTGTTCGAAGAGAAGCATTATTTGATTTTAGAATGTTTAAAGCTTCAAGAAAATGTTCCAATTTCTTTTCAACACTTAAAGTTGGAAACATATTTCCTTTTTTAATTTTATTTAACCAAGTTGTTGCAGTTTGACCAAGTCCAAGCTTTTGTTTTGGAGTATCAAATGTTTTATAACCATTTGAACGAACAATTACTGCATTAGCAGGAATTTCAGCAGGTGGTCGACGATTACTAAAAAATAAGCATTTATAAAATGTGATTACGGTAGAACGATAAAACAAACCTCGCAAAAGGCTTCCATGCTTCAGCCAATTCTTCTGGAGTTGATACATGTGTCTTTAAATGCTTCTTAAGATTGCCTTTGAGTCGACAAGTTTTATCACACTGAAAGAGTTGTACAGAATTAACAGCAACTAGTAGCAAAGAAAAACTTACATATGGACATGCATGAGCAGTTGAATTAGAATGAACAGATTTATGTTCAAAAAGATTTGATTTAAAACGAAATAATCTTCCACAAACTTCACATTCAAATGGTTTTCTATCAGTATGAATAACAGCATGTTGTTGAAGACCTATAAGTTTATCATTAGAGAGATATATTTGATAACTTTAGTCATACCTTTGAGAGAAATAAAAAGTTTATTACAAATATTACACTGATAAGCAGAACGTCGACCACCACCAATAAATGGCTTTATATCTTCAGTGAATGAAAAGTCTTCCTATAAAGATATAGAGGTAAAAGATGAAATATTATAACACATGAATAAGCTTACAGTATTAACAGGAAAATTTACACTGCTAGCATTGTTTGCGCTTTGTTGTTCATAGCTCATATTAGCAGAATCATTATGGCTTTGTTGAGGAGATTGTAACGAAGCCATGTTGTTGGAGATATATAAATCAACCAAAAAATGCTTAAGCAACAAGCAAGATTGAACAAGTATGTACTTATCTAAAAAAAGAATATCATTAGATAACATAATAGTACTCATATATGTAATAATAAAATATCAATGACGCGATTACAAGATACACGTAAACTACAATAAGATATATATTACACGTAACACGAAAAGGCAAACATTAAAGACATTAATTAGGACAAATCTGTTTACAGTAAAATTTGAATTCAGTGCAATTTTGAAGCGATCAGATGCCATACTAAAATTAATCATAGTCATCATATATTGAGCCTTTTAGCTTTATCACATCCATTATATATGTCGATAACAACGATGTCTAAGCAATAGTTTTGAACAAAGGATAAAATCAGAAAGGTTTAAACAGTATATATACAGTAAGGCTATCGATGTTTCCACAAAGATAGTAGTATCTGGTCAAGCTGTTTCTGTGTTTTAAAGAATTGCGTCTGTGGATTGTATTATAAAAAATGGTCTTGAGTTCGAGATCATTGTTTTTAATGTAAACTACTGCATGTTTTTGCTTTTTCAAGGGTTGCGTTTCATTTGTTTTTTTGTCATTTCTCTACTAAAAACTCAAAATTTTTAGGCGAGAAATGACAAGCAGCAACATTGAAGACGCAAACCTGAAAGCCGAAAAACTAAATGCGTTCAGATCATGATCGAAACATAGGGATAAACTAGCGGCACTACCCACATTACCGTATTATTAGAATCAATCCATATTTATCGTCCAGTCAATTACCACCGATAGATTAACACTTTCAGCAGCTTCAACATTAGATTACCTTCTAAGAGGGAAAATATTATAACCAAAATGTGGCTTAAAAATGTGTTTAAAATAAAAAAGATCTAAAAACATGAACATTGGAAACCGTATCGATAAAAAAAAAGTTTTGCAATTTTTTTTTCAGCTCTGTTTCCTACACTTGACATTGAGAAACATTTTGCCAAACACTGGCGGAACTTTAAATTTTTGAAGGAAGGTTTTTTTTATTGCTTTTCTTTTTTTTTCAAAGTAACAAAAAAAGTTAACTTGTTGTTTGTAATTTTATTAAATAAATTTTACAGTAATAGCCGATAATAAATTTACTTTTTAATTGTATTGCATTGATTATCAGCAACAGCAGAAAATGTTTTTATTGTTTTTCAACACCATTTGTTAATTTTTCTTCAAACAATAAAAAAGTTTTAATTGTTTTGAGCCAATTTTGCTTTTTAGTATTTTTGTTAATTTAAAATGTGGTAAATTTTTTAATGAAATGAAAAGTTTTATTTGTATGTTCATGAATATATCAATCACTTGTTTGCTTGAAATATTGTTTGATATTGTATAATGTGAGAACAAAAAATAATTCATGTATTTTGAACACTTGGTTTTTGACAGCATATAGTTTGTTTTTGGCTTCTGAAGGCTCATATTTTGAAGGATTATGGAGATTCAGATATTTCTGCATACAATGGTCGAATAATCAACAAGCTTTCAAAAATTAGTTAAAACAATTACAAAGCAAAAAAGTTTTATTCGATTTTTTTGTATGATTCTCCTTCATCGTCAAAACAGACAAACGGTTTACCGTTAAAAAATACTTAAATGATCCTGTACTTTCTTTTGAATACGGTAACTACAGGTTTACACACTTACGTGCATTGTAATGTTTTGAATATAATCTTTTTTGTTTTGAAAATATTTTACATTTCTTGTGATAATCTGTTTTTATTGTCTTTTTTTAAATTTTCACTTTAAAAACTGAAGCAGTTTCCCCCCAGGTTTTTTTTTGTTGTGTAATTATTATCTTTTGCATTAATTGGTGATTAAAAAAAGGTAAACTGATAAATGATGAAATGATTCTTCTGCCTTTTATTATTGAAAAAAATGGAAAACGAGTAAGGTTAAGTGATTATGCCATAAGCAAAAAATGCATTTCCGGGTAAAAAAAATAAGTTATTTATTGACCAACAAAACCCTGCCTAGATTCGCCAATATACCTCTTATTTTGTAGTAAAACGAGAATCAGTAAATAATAAAGTCAATATCTTCATTGATAGCAGCACTACGTTGATCAATTCATATAGGTTAATTATGCAAGCCAGTGATATGAGAAAATTTAGTTTTTACTTACAATAACAAACTTGACCTATCTGGAAAAGTCAAGGAAGCAAAACAACTCAAGTATCCCCAATTAATTGTTTACAAAAAAAGATTCATTAGATGCAATAATCTTATTCATTTTCGTTCATTCATTTCTGTGGAGTATAGCTGTCTCTTTCAATAATTCATAAAAATGAGGATTTATAAAAGTGATATTTATATCACTTCATTTATATATCTATCATGTGCCGTTTTTGTTACTGGACAAAGTTCTGCTGCAACTCCTACTACTGCTCCTGCTACAACAACAACAACTACATTGGCTCCACAAATCAATGAAACCGAGCCAATTGTTTATAACATTTGCGGTGACGGAAAATTACGTGAGTTTTAAAAAAATATACGGTCAAACCTCGAATTTACGTCTTTCATGGGACCGCGAAAAACTGATGTAAAATCAAGGGAGATGTAGAATTGAGATCCATTTACACTGATTTCCTTTCCAAGGGACCGCAGAACGAAGACGTAAAATCGAGGTTCGACTGTATGACAAAAGTTGTACCCTAAAATTTTTTCAGCAGAAGGAATACGTTGCAATTGTTACAACAATCAAATTTATTGTACTTCTTATTTATGGCGTGGGCCATCTTTCAAAAATTTAAATATTCAAGTATCAATTGCTAATTTTACCGCAGATAATGTGCGTATCGATGACCAAACTATTGATATTCTTAAGAAGGTTTGTCAGTTTTATTTTTTGTGCAACTGAAAACTATGTCTATTTTTACAGAATGATACTTTACCATCAATTGCAAAAGATATCAAATCGCTTAGCTTACCCATGAATAGAATCAGCAAAATCGAAAATGGAACATTTGATAAATTTGACAAATTAGAATATTTGTCATTAAGCAGTAATCCACTTACAAATTTATCTGCTGGAGTTTTAACTCAAAAACTTGGTTCTACGCTTAAAGAATTAAATTTATTTAATACTGATTTAAAACTTTCTGAAACAGATTTTACATATATGACAAATTTGAATGATCTTGAGCTTGGCTTTAATTATGATATTGGAAAAACTTTTGTTGCCAACTCTTCATGGAGCTTTCCCAAATCTTTATCAAATTTAACAACCTTGAATCTTCGACATTGCCAACTTACAACCATTCCTGAAAATATTTTTGATAATCTTATGTAAGTTTTTTTCTTTTAGAATGGGCTACAAGGATGTCAACCGAGGCTGGCACTGCCCTGGCCCGGCCTCGAGATGGGCTTAGATAAAGAGACCTTGAGAGCCTTGTTGGCATCCCTGATGAGCTTTATTCCTTTTTTTTGGCACGATATTGGCACGGCTTTAATTAAACGATTTGTAGAAGATCAAAATTCATAAGACCTTTAGGAGTAGTGAATATGGACCTATGGAAGAGATCTATAGCACTTTTGGGCCCCTATGTAACCCATATTTCCCATGGCAACTCCTACAATACCCCCCACACTAAAAATGTTGGAGGTACTATAGGGTTTTCTGAATCTGGAGATTCTGAAGGCAGCAGAATACTAAAAATTAAAAAATCGGATTCGCCATAGTTGATTAGAAATAATCAAAAAAAAACATGAGTTTTTATAGTTTTTTGATTGTTTCAACAATTTATTAAATTTTTTTTCAAAGTTGTGTGATTTTTTGGCGATGGGTGTACTGTAGGGGTTGACGTGGGGGATATAGGGTACATATGAGTCCTATTGATCTCTTCCCAAGGTCCATATGTACTATTTCTGAAGGTCTTATGAAAAATCGTTTTATTAAAGCCGTGTCAATTCGTGCCAAAACTTGAATGATGTTTTTACACAGTAAAAAATTTAATTGAAAATATTAAAAAATATATATTTTTTTCAGAAATTTGAAAACTTTAAATCTTTATGGAAATTCTTTAACATTGTATCCAAAGACTTTAAATAAACTTCCTGCACTTCGTCATTTAGATTTAAGCGATAATCATTTCACTGAATTGAATCATACTGTTATGGGCGTAAATGAACATTTGAATACCTTAATGCTTCATCAATCTCAACTTACAACAATTGGCGATTGTGCATTTTGTGGTTTTAGCAATCTTACAAAATTATATCTTTTCCTCAATCGACATTTATCTTTTATCAATGAAAATGCATTTGGATATGCCGCCAAAAATGTAACTACACCAAAAATTGAATCATTTTCTCTTGAATACTGTAATTTATCAATTATTCCTGAAAAACTTTTAAATTGGCATTCCGTTAAAGAATTTGGTCTTACTGGAAATCCATTTAATTGTACCTGTGAAATGTCATGGCTTATAGATGATATCCTTCATCCAACACATACAATGAATATGAAAAAGATTGCACCTTCACCTTATTATAGAGATACACCTCTTCAATGTAAATTTCCTTTGCCATATCGAACCCTTGAATTCTATAAGCTAAATCAAAATTATTGTAAAAAGAATTATCATCCTGAAAAATCATCTGAATCATCGTCATTTGTTGTTGGATTTCTTATTTTCCTTGGTATTGTTTTGATTGTTGTGGCTGCAATTCCTCTCTGTAAATATCTTCTTCGTCTACGAAAACAAAAAACTTTATTCAATTATGCTGAAAGCAGAGTCAATGAAGATTTTGATAACAATGCTGCTTAGACTTATGGCAAGAATTTGTTTTTGGTTTTTTACTTTTTACTTATTTATTTCATTTTGTACTATTTTATTGTTTTATTTTGAACTTCAATAAAAACGATTCATGACTGTCATAGTCCAAACCATTTCCACTTAAAATATAAAAGTTGAGCAAAATCGTGTAGAAACTTGTCAGTCACTTTGAAAAAGCAGTTTCCCCCCAGATTTTCTATCGTGTAATTATTATCTTTTGCATTAATTGCTGATAAAAAATATAACAGCAGCTTTAAAATGCAAAAAATCTGAGCGAAATTTGTTACTTTTTTGCTTTTATCTTTTTTTTTATCATGTAATATTTGTTTTCTTGTCGTGTATTAACGCAGAATCAGAAAAAGAGAAAAGCAAAGATCAAAATTACCTACTTTTTCATAAAAGCTGCCCTGTCTGTTGATAGCAAGGGGTGGAGTTTGCAGAGAAAAATTTTAAAAAATTGTTACATTCATTTTTTTGGGATTACATTGTTTTAAACACATTTTTGAAAACAACACCTACTAAAATTCGATTTTTCTGCAATACAGTGAAAAAAAAGTTGTTGATCTTATATTATATTTTAACAGTTTGAATCAGAGCTGTCCGGGATCCCGGATCCCGGCCGCTTTTTCCGGGATTCAAACTTTGAAGGTCAGCTAATAATAATAATAAAAAAAATTTTAATTTATATCAACTTTTGGATTCCTATATATCATTCGGGAACCTCAACAATACTTTAAATCCCGAAAAATGACCAAAAAAACGTGAAAAACTGTAAAAACTCGTAAAAAATCGTAGAAAGTTTTACACGATTTTCCACGAATCTTTTAAGCTTTCTTCCATGTTTTTTTATTTTTCGGCGTTTAAGGCGTTATTTGGGTTCCTGATGGTATCGAAGGGTATGCTGAGATGTTTTTGTCAAATATAAATATGCACAATAATATGAATCTGTTGGTCCAAATGTTATGGAAAAATTATAACTGTTCTTAAAGGTAACTTTTGCTTTTTATTCATATCCCTCTGCGTAGTTATCGGTATTCATTAAAGTACTCTAAGCATTTTGATTATTTTTCAGCATAAAAAAGCAGCCCTAGAAGAACTCAATAAGTTCAAAAAGCAGAATGCCGCCTTTGAAGATTTTTTAGCTGTGTCAAATGTAAAGCTGATATCTCAGATGATGGAATTCTTTTTAACTGTGGACACAATAGCTGTGTATATTGCAGCAGCATGAGTCATCTTGTCATTGTTGTAATGCACAAATTCAAAAATGTCTACCACTTCATTTTTAAAAATATGAATATTTTTTGCGTTTTTCAGTTGTATACTTTTTTAAATAAATTGTTTCATAAAGAAATTTTTTTAAGATGTTAAAAATAATAATGCAAATTTAAAAGCTGATTTTTCACTGTTGAAATTACTCTAATCTGATAAAAGTACATCTTTTGCTTGCACTGAAATTTATTTCTTTACCATACAAATTCTAATTAAAATTGACAAGAAAATATTCAGAGATGTTTTTACAGTTTTGTTTTTTCAATTCTTCATTAAAATTTTTGTAAATTTTTATTTAATTATTCTATTTTAAAAGAACGAGTGAATCCGAAATCGCTTGCTTTTTATAGCATAAAAAATGAATAATTCTGTGTTTTTTGCACGCAAATGATGCTAACTGCTAGAAAGTTTTCACCACCTATTGTAAAACAATAAAGTTAAAAAGTTCTCAAAAGTATCGCTCTACTTGCTTAAACTGAAAACTGTATTTCTCGTTTATTTTTCAAACTGAATAATTGATTATTGTTTAAAAAACAATATTATTCCATCATGTCAATTTGGATTCCGTCCTCAACGTTCAACTACTCTCCAAATTGCTTTATGCCGTGAATGGTGGTTCCAAGCAATTGAAAGAAATGAATGTTTGGATGTTGTTTATTTAGATTTTTCAAAAGCTTTCGATTCTGTACCTCATAATCTGCTGTTGCAAAAACTTCAAAATATTGGTGTTGATGATCTTCTTCTCAAATGGATTACAGACTTTTTGAACAACAGAACATATTCCGTAACAATTGGTGATTCAAAATCAAGTGAAAGAAATGTTCCATCTGGTGTTCCACAAGGTACGGTACTTGGACCATTATTGTTTTCAATTTACATATCTGATCTTCCTGATTGTATTGATAATGAAAATATTCGCCTTGATTTATTTGCTGATGATTCAAAACTAAGCTACCGCTTTAATTCAAAACATTTTGATCCTCAACCCCTATTGGATACTCTGCAAAAGATTAATGATTGGTGTCAAAAATGGGGACTAAATTTAGCAGCATCAAAAACAATTGTATTTCATCTCGGAAAAAACAATCCCAATTTTGAATATAATATTAATGATACAACACTGAATTCTCAAAATGAAGTGCGTGATCTTGGTATTATTATGTCAAATGATCTTTCGATGGATGCACATATAAATAAAATTGTTGCTGCTGCAAAACAAAAGTCTTACCTATTATTCAAAATATTAGCAACAAATGATCCAAATATTCTTGTAAAAGCTTATACTTCATACGTTCGACCAATATTAGAATCAAGTTCAACATTATTTTCACCAAAAGAAGCTGGATTAATTGATCTAATTGAAGGTGTACAAAGAAAAGCAACCAATAGAATATTTTTAAGATGCAAATCAAAACTTATTCAAAACAATCAAACTATTCCAGATTATTTTGAAAGATGTCAAATGCTCAAACTTCAAACTTTAGAATCAAGAAGATTGGAAGCTGACGCTATTTTTGGTATTCGCTTACTTCAAAATCCAACAATTGATTCAAACTTATATATTCAAAAAACCAGTACAGTAACGCGTGATAGCGGAACTTATCATATTGTTGGAAAGAATCAAAATTCAAATCATTTTTATTCAACACTTCCAAGAACAAGCCGTTACATGTCGTCTCTGTTGCAGCAGAACGCAAATATTCTCCAACTCAAAACAACAGAAGCTCTCAAAAATCATATATCAAAAGTCAATCTTTCATCTTTATCAAATGGTGGTGATCTCAGATTTCGTCCGGTAAATCTTCTTTAAAATTTCTCTTTTTCCTAGTTTTGTATATATTATCTTTTTGTATGTATATATTTCATGTTTAGTCTCTTTGTGAGGCAGTGCTATATGCACACAAATAAAATAAAATAAAATTAAAATATCACAAGCAAATATGTTTTGAAACAAATCTTCATTATTCAATACCCCCCCCCCCCCCCCCCCTTGTAAAAACCTTGTAAAAATGTTCACTTGCAAATAAGCAAGATAATGCTTGCTGCAGTTTTCTTTACCCTCGCTTCAAAGAGAAAAGAAAAACAATGGCACACTTAAAGACTCTTTTTTAAACATTTTTTCTTGCGGCGAAAGCACTCATTTGACACGGGATGTTTTTTATGTTAAAAGATTTTATTGTTAAATTTATTGAATTAAATAATTAAAATAAAAATAAATATTTTTAAAAACTATTCTCTATTAAACCTTTAAAACTGTTGCAATGATGAATCCATTTCGAGCTTGTTTGGAATGCATCCAAGGCCCAAGCTTCTCCGCAACAGAATCATATGCCCATCTTCGAGAAGAAGTACATTGTGTTAAATTAGATACAAATTTTATGGGTTTGTAGTTGTTATTTATTGATTTTATATATGCTATTTTTTATTCTTTTTAGGAAATGAAGTAGTTTTATTAAAAGCTGGTACAAGGATATGTGGAGCTGGAGGTGCACTTGCAACAGCTCCAATTGTACAAAATAAAGCATATTTTCAAGTTACAATTCAACAATCAGGTTCGTATATGTTTTTTGTGATTGATATATTATAACTGAAATGAGATTTGCTAAAATTCATTTATGTCGAAAATATCACGTTTATTGATAAAAAATACGAATAAACATTCGTATTTTTTTCAACTTTTTTAAGAAAAATGAAAGGTTAAAAAACAAGTGTCAGCTGTTGTTGTTGGTAAAAGAAAAAAAGAGGAAAGAGAAGGAAATGAAATATGATAAGTTTGAGAGGTTGAAAGATAATCTTGAGGGTGTACTTCCGGATACCTATGCTCTTAAAAAACTTACATAAGAACGTTCAGAGATGGATTTTAGCTCAAAACATATTCAAACTATTTAATAAGATCTGTGCAAATTTTTTGTTACATCTAACCAAAAGTTTTATCATTAGCTTAATCAAGCAGCTCACGATATCGTCTACTACTTACAGCTAAAAATCATTTTTACCCGTTTTTGGAATAATATTTTGATGAACCTTTTTTAAATTATTTCTTTAAAGTAGTAAACGATATCGTATTAGTTAAAGCATTTCTGGGTTTAGACGTGTTAAAATCTTCAGAAATCTTATTGAATAAATAGCTAGGAAATTGCTTAAAATACTTTTTAGCTAAAACTGTTATCTCTTTTCTATCCTTAATAACTCATTTACTCTCTAGGAATCTGGGGAATTGGAGTTGCAACCCGATCTGCTGATCTATCCAAAGCCCCTGTTGTTGAAAATGCATATATGTTACATCATGATGGAAGAGTTTTATCAAATGGTGAAGAAGTTGGAACAATTACAACACCAATGAATGAAGGAGATTCTATTGTAAGCATTTTTTAAATCTAACTGTCATAAACAAAAACAACTGCATCCTACCAAATCATAATTGCCATTTCAGGGAATTGCATTTGATCATATAGATTTAAAATTTTATAAGGGTGAAGAAGAGCTACCAATTACAATACCAAATATTCGTGGACAAGTATATCCTTGTGCATTTGTGGATGATAATGCAATATTAGATTTTAAATTTCGTACATTTGATTTACATCCTCCTCTAGGTTATGAAGAGATTATGCTTGAACAGACTTTGTTGTAATTATTTTTTTGCTTTGTTTTTGATCGTTGCTATGCCATATTATTTAACCATACTGTATCAATTTTAATGAGAAGGGAAATTTGCATAAATAAAGTTTTATTTTTAAAGTCAACAGGCTTTCATGCATTTGAAGAAACAACAGTTTTAAAACAATTTACAGTACTTTTAAACTTTAGCCCTTTCTTGTGTTCCAATAAATCCATCCACGTTTTAATAACTAAATTTCTATCTTCTTTTGATTAACTGTGTCTTCATATTATGTGTACTTTAATAACAAAAATTTACATGGCTAAAAATTAAATTTGTTTTTTTAAATTTTTAGTTTTAATTATTTCCATTTTTGGTGGCGATTTTAAAAAAGGGCTTATTAGAACTTTAGCTTCCTCAATGTTTTTCCACTTTTTACGTTTAAGAACTGTTTTGCGTTTTGCAATTGCTTATAAAAGAGTTTTACAGTAAATCTTCTTCTCTTCTTGCGCTTCGTCATTTAGATTTAAGCGATAATCATTTCACTGAATTGAATCATACTGTTATGGGCGTAAATGAACATTTGAATACCTTAATGCTTCATCAATCTCAAATTACAGCAATTGGTGATTGTGCATTTTGTGGTTTTAGCAATCTTACAAAATTATATCTTTTCCTCAATCGACATTTATCTTTTATCAATGAAAATGCATTTGGATATGCTGCCAAAAATAATGTGACTACACCAAAAATTGAATCATTTTCCCTTGAATGCTGTAATTTATCAATTATTCCTGAAAAACTTTTAAATTGGCATTCCGTTAAAGAAAAAAAAAGAATTTTACAGTACCCGACTTGTTGCTTTGATGCACCGCAATTAAACTTTAAGTGCACTTGTTGTATCAAAAATAAATTTACGTCAATAAAAACGTGTATTTCGTACAACTTATTTTAATCAAAAAACTTTTTTAGCAAACATTAAACTGGATTTTCTTTGTCATCAACTTTTATGTTTTACTCGTTTATCTCATCTCCACTTGAGTTTGCATAAAAACAAATCAAAAGCTTTTGCAACTTTTTGTTATTTCATTTATTTTTTTGCAAAAAAAGAGCTTAATGAACAAATATGATCCTTGACTTAAACACAAATATCACATCAAGGTTTATTTGAATGTAATTTATTTCTCCATACTTTTTATACGAATAAAACAAGCGAAACAGTTGTGTGCGTGCAAAAATGAACACTGCAACAAAAATGTTAAAAAACCTTTCTTGTTTTTATCTTGCTTTATCTCTTCTTTGTTTTAACGTAAACTTGGGGGCGTTCATTTCAAATCACTCTCATTTATTTTTATTCATTCATTCCTTCTTTCAGCAGCAAAAGCATGTCATCAACATTTCTCCCAGGCAAGGATGACTGTTAACCTTCCAAAAAAACAGTTGTTTTATCAAAAAAAAAGAAAATGTGCTTTGTTTTTGGCAGCTTTGAAAGAAAAAGAGAAGAATGTTTTTTATCCCAAAAAAATTAAAGAAATAACGAAAAATAAAGACTTATTCATTCATTCGAAGCACGAGAAACGACGACAACGACGAACGATTAATTAATGAACATGTTTTATCTTTGATTAATTTTTTGTTTTAAAACATTAACGAAAAAAGAGGCGGTTTTTTATTGGCGGAATTTGTAAGAAAAACAAAAAGGTAATTAATTTTTTTTGGATTTTTATTAGCGTGTTTAAAAAGGTGGAGGACAAAGTTTACTAGCTTTGAGCTTGTAGAGGAGTGGATTTAAACGTGATAGATTTTCTGTGCCAAAATTCAACTTTTCTTATCTACCTGAATTTTTAGTGAGGTTCAAAATGTTGGTTTTTAGTGAGGTTCAAAATGTTGGACTCATTTCATAATCGGTATTTTGTATGTATTGTCTAGAACATTTTTTAAATCATTGCTATTAACTGAAAGCTGTTTTACACTTGTTGATTTTTACATGAACCTGAATCAGGATACGCTAAGCTATAATTTTATAGTGTACATCCCATAATGTTCTATGAAAAATCTTTTTGTTGAAATTCATTAAACGCTCAAATCTGATACCTTTGTCTTATGTCTTGAAATTTAAACTGAGACAGAGTTTGACGGTCTTAACATGTACATCGAGTAGATTTAAACGTGTTACAATTTTCGGCACAAAAATTTAATTTTCTTTTGCATTCTCGAAAGACACAAAATTTTGGACACTTTTTGAAATCTGTATAATACAAATGCAGGTTTTAAAACATTCTTTTAAGCCATAGCAATGACCATTGGTTTCAACGGAAAGGTCTTTTAGCATAATTACGTTTTCCAGGTCCTTGAATAAGATAAATAAAATTGTACAATTTTCTAGTTAAAATTTTATTTTTTTAATGACCCAAGATTTTTGAGGCATTTCGAAATTTGAACGTTTCGATTCTGGAATATTTCTTCTGACATTGTTTTTAACAGAATCGTCGTTTTAACACATAATTACTTTTTCCATGTTCATCGAAAATTCCAAAAGATTTTTGAGGATAAAACTGTATTAAAATTTTTTTGTTTAATATGTGACATCTCTAAACTTAAACTGAGGCACGCTTTGATTTCTTTTAATAACTAATAATCAAGTTTTTTAAAATTAAAACTGTCTTTTTTAATTTCCTCATCCTTTCTTCTAGGATAAGAAGCTATGCCAAGCCTATTATCCCATCTTGCAGCTGCATCTGGTGCATTAACAACTTTTATTACAATAAAATTTTGGCAAATTATTAGCCCTATTATTATTCGATATGAAACTGCATTGGGTAGGTTTTTACTTTCTTTTTAATTGATAAACAGTTGTCCGAGACTGTAATAACAAAATATTTTTTTATTTCCCACCAATTTCACATTCACATGAAAAAAAAACAAATAAATGACGACATCGTATAACAATAATAATAAAAATAATAACTGAAACCATTTTTATTTATTTTTATTTGAACGCAATTTTATTTAAAAGCATTAAAAAACATTCAATGACTTTGTTTTTTTTTCAAAAGAAGGAAGAATTCAACATAACAAATTTTGCGGTGATGGTGAAAGAAACTGGGTGCATGCATCCTTCCTTTTTGTTTTTCAATTTTTCAACTTTGATGCTTGAAAAAAAGAAAAAGTAAATTTTAGAGAGGAGTGTATTTTTGCGCATACTTGAAAATTAAAATTGTTTTTTAACTGACATATTTATTTTTTCTGCTTTCAACAATAAAAGCTTTTAAAACTTAAACTGATTGAGATAAATAATATTCATCAATATTTATTTTTTCAGCAATATTATTAGTTGTATTTATGTATGCTTATGTGCAATGCCTAATAAAATATCATCAGCCATTAATGAAGGCTCAAAAGTTATATCAATATGATATGATGAGATCACTACATTTTGAAACACCACAATTTATTCAAATGGGTTTTAAAGATTTGGATATTGGAAAAGGTTGGTTTTGATGTGGATTTTTTTGAAATTACTGTATGATTTATTACGGTATATTTGATTAACTGTTTGTCCATAATCGACCATTTTTTTAGGAATTTAGTAGCAAATTTTCTTTAAAACAAAAAGCTTTCAATTTTTTGTTTTAAAACTGTTAAAAAATAGTCGAAAGTTTTGGCCATTCAATGAAGCAAAAGGACTAATGAGCTATAATAAAATTAAATTGTTGTTATATTTCGTACCTTTTCGGTTTATAACTGAGATAAATTCACGAAGAAAATGGTCGAAATTGATTTCTAATATAGCTCCACATATTACCTGGCTACAGTATGCCTTAAAAGAATTCGTTGAATTTAATCCATTATTTTCAAAATAAAATTTTAATGGATTTTGTTGGGGATTTTTTAATGAAAAATTTAAATTTTTGTTTCAAAACTGTAAAATACGCGTTGGGCTGGATTTTTTTGAGTATTCATAAAACAAAAATAACTAATCTGCTAATCTAAAACTGTAAAGTTATTGCATTTTTTAAAAGTTTTTGCGCTCTTTTATTTGTTTGAAAACTGAAGTAAATTGAAGAAAAAAGTTGGTAAAAACATTTTACAATAAGCACGACATATAATAATATATTACCGTATACTAGACTACAGTAAAATTTTAAAACAGCTTTTTAGGATTTTTCAAACTAGAAAAAATTTATTCATCTTAAAAATGAATGACAGATTTTGGGTTCGAAGCTTTAAGGTAACAAATGAACTAATAAGCTCACATAAAATTGAAAACTATAACATTTTAGAATAAATTTGTCTTTAAACTGCAGCAAGGAAAATAAAATCTCTTCTTTTGTAGCTCTATCATTTTTCATGTGAAAAAAAATCATTTCAACTGTATACATTACTTATCAAGTACCGCGTTTTCAGATCAATGTTGGCATTTAAAGCATAAATGTTTTGCATATTGTGCAAATCAAGGCCATCGTGAATATATGGAAGATCGAATGCATTATATGCATGATCCAGCAAATAATAATTTATCAATTTTTAGTATTTTTGATGGACATGGTGGAAAGGTATGTAGATTTTTTATACGGTGTTTTAATGGGGAAAACCTTTTGGGGCCTAATTTTCTATAAACTGCATAAGCCATTTCTTTTTCAGTTTGTATCAGAATACTTGGAAGAACATTTCTCACGAAACATCCGACATCGAATCCTTTTTGGTATTCCATCTCGAAGGCTTAGTGTTTCAAAAGCAACAAATGAACCCTTTCAAGCAGTTAAAGAGGTAATAAACATTTCTAGCTTTAAAAAAACTGACAAAAATTTATAAACTTTAATTTAAATAAAAACTGAATAAAATTGAAAATTCATTTTTAGGCAATCGTAAAAGAAGTTCATAAAATTGATGATGAAATTGGACGACTTAATCCAAGGAAGACTTCATTCACAGGATCAACCTTGATTTCAGCAATTTTGGAGCACAATCGATTTTTAACTGTTGTAAATGTTGGAGATTCAAGAGCTGTAGGATGTGATCATCGTGGAAAAGCTGTTGTTTTATCAAAGGATCATAAACCGAGTGATGTAAGTTTTTACCAACTTTGAGATTAAACTGGCTGTTAAGAAGTTAGAAAAAATCATAAGCTACTTTTTGGCTTCAGTTATATGACATTAAACTGGCTCGTAAATACAAACGTTAATAATTTTAAGCTCGCTTTTTTTGACTAGATTACTATGAGAGGTACATTGTTTGTTAGTTAATTCCTAAAAAACTGTTCAAAAGTTTAACGAGTGCCCTGCTATTTTAATAAACTGAAACTTTTCATCTTCCAAGAAAATCTATAAAATTTGCCCTAAAGGTAAAAATTTTTAAAAGCGCTAAAAATGAGATTTTGGATGTTTATTTAAACACCCCTGCTCTCAGTTATTTTCATTTAAGTTAAAAGCTTCTGGATATCAATAAAATATCAAAGCTATTATTTATAGCTGCTCCATGATTAAGCGTTTTAAAGCTATCGGATGCCGTTTAATGCTTTTCTACATCAAATTTATATAACTGTGTTTTGATTCTGTTTTTGATTACCTTCTTTCTGTTAATGACTTTATTGCTGCCCTTTTGAACTTAAAAAAACAAATCTCAAAGAAACTGGCTTCCACAATCTAAGAACAATTTTTTATTCCTCGTCATAAAAAAAAATGAAACATGTATTTTTTGGGGCTTCAAAATTGCGTTTTCTTTTTCTTGTATAAATAATCAAAGAACAAATTATGCAATATTTCCTTTACTTCTGGTTTTTTTTGTTATGAATGCTAATCATTGTCTTTGAATCTCAGGGGTTCTGGCCATGGGAAAAAGAGCTGATGATAGAAACGTTTTTAAACTGATTTGAGTGTTGTGCAAAACGTGTTTGTACTTTTGGTGAATTGTAAAAAGTAATTTATCAAAATTTTAAAACTGAGCAGGTTTAATATGCTGTATCTACCATTTCAGGATCTTTTATATAGTTTTTAAGATAACTGATTAAATCGATTAATAGTAAGTAAGACGTTTAATGAAAACTCTATGGTACCACCTATTATTGTTGCACGCTTCACTTTTAGAAAACTGTGCAGATTTAAGTTGTGCCATCAATGAATTTGTTATCGCAGTAAAAAAAACTTTTTTTTTAAATTTTCTATCATTTTTCACTTTCCCTTCTCCATTGACATCATTATTATCCAATAACTATTTAAATATTGCAACAAACTAAAGTTTCAAAAACATGCAAAAAAACAACAAAATTTCAATAATGACGAAAGTAGAAGAGGGGGGAAGAAGCTTAATCGTGACATGATGCTCCTACCCCCCTTCTTGAGATGAAGCAAGCCAAAAAAGAAAAATACACATTTTTGAGGTTTAATCTTTCTTTTTTTGCGCTCTCATTTGTTTTACTTTTTTTCGCATTTAAAAAATGCAGCAAGAAGGAAGGGGTGAAGAACAGATAGATAAAAAATGGAAAATGAGAAAATGCATGCCTTAAGAGAAAAGAAAACATAAGAATCTTTGCTTTTTTATATTTAACGTGTTATTTTTTTCTCAGAATTTTTTGCTGCTGCAATACTTTTTTTTGCAGTTAGTAGTGTCATGGGTTGTTTTTAATAAGCAATTTTTTTCTCTTCAGAAACTTCTAAAACATTTTTTAATGTAGTCAGTTAGTCAGTCAATTAGCTAGTGGTAGTTGAAAGGCTAATAATCAAGGTCATGCAAAAATACATTTTTTTTTTGATGAGAGCTCTACGATCAAGTTAAAAAAAGCAATTTTTAGGCAAGTGAAAGACAAAGAATTGAATCAGCTGGTGGATTTATTGAAAATTACGGTGTTGATCGAGTTCAAGGTGTATTAGCTGTTTCACGGTAAGCATTATTTTATTAAGGATGTAACTGATATAGTATTTAAAAAAATATAAACACAGAACTGTTGGCTATTGTCAAGTTGCTATTTTTTTAAAAAAAAGGTCTGGATTTCTCCATAAGATGACGAAGGCAATATATTTCATGTAAAAGCGTTTATCTAACTGGATGCATGGGACTTAACTATTAAACTTTTATCATTAAACTGTTGCCATCAAACTTAACTTTTGTCTTACCTTTTTATGGCCTCGTTCATTTTTCTATAAACATAATTTCTATCTTCTTTCTAACCTTTTGAAGTAGTTTTGTAAAAAGCTGGGAAGAATATTGTTTGCAACTTTAATTTGATTTTGTAAAATTTGAGTGATTTTGTTGCTCATGAAGTTTAAAAAAGTTTTAACATAAAAATTACACTTTTTGTGAACAAAAACAGAACCAAATCGGCGAACTAAAAGTTGTTTTCTAGTTTACCGAGTTTCTATGATTTTATTTTTTAAGTTATTTTTTTGCTCTTAACTGAAAGCTTTCTTCATAGCAGACATATGAAAAATATGTTATTAGGGAATACGAATTTTTTACAAAATTGATCTAAAAACTGCTGAGAAAAATTAAGTAGTATGAAAAATAGATTTAAGAAAAACTGTAGTTGTGATTCGTTTTTTAAAAGACTAAAACTATAGCTTTGATCTTTTTCTTCCTTGCAACTGTCTTTAAATAATCGCCAATCTTTTTTTTTCTAACATTATTTCATCCATTTTTCATATTGCTGTTTTAAAACTGACTTTTTGCATTTTATGTAAGATGCCAGAAAGATTCTTATTTAATAGCGTTCGTCGCTAAACAATCGCTTGTCAAAAAATGATTTTTTGCTATCTTATCTTTCTTAAACTTTTTCCCCCCAAAATGCAACTCAAGTACATTCAAAAAGTCAAAAAACTGGCATTCCCCGCTTATCCCTTCGAAATACATACATGTAGGCCTACATCGATATACATGCATTCGATTATTATCAAATTTTTACATTAGAATGATGCCCTCCATCTTCTTTTCCTCTCCCCTTTAAGAAGAAGATGATGATGCCTTTCCCGTAAATAAACTCAAGTACATAACAGCGGCAAGCAAGCGAGCAAAAAACGCAACGAAGATTTGATTAGAAAATTTTTTTTTTAAAAATCGCTTCTTTCTCTTTTTTCAGAGGTGGCCTTCAAAAAAAATATATAAATAACATAAAAAAGGAAGGGAAAAAGCTTCTGCTTTTGCTAATATTTATCTTTTTATACTATTTTTTTTGAGCAGCAAAAAATAAAATTGTTTTTTTCATATAACTGTGTGTCTTTATTAAAAATTGAGAGAAAGAGATATTTCAAAGTTTATTGAAACTTCTTTTTTTTCTTTATGTGTCTTTTACGTTTTTATCTTTAAAATTTATAAACGGAAGTATTTTAAGGAAAGATTTTTAGTTTCTCAAAGAAGGAACTCTCTCTTCTTTGTTTTTTTTTACAATGGCAATTTTAGTTTGTAATTTTGTGTCTGAAGTGGATGGTTAGTAAAAAACATTCAATGACATAATTGTTTTTTTTTGTTTTTTAGTCGTAGCGTTTTGACTCTTTTTGTTACTTCTTATTTTTTTAAAAATCTTAGTAAATAATTTGTAAACAGCTTATTACTGCTTTAAAATTGTGGATTGTTAGTATTGATTATCATATCTCTATTTCATTATTAACTGTCTTGGGGCTCCTATTGTTTTCTTTTAGGTTGTTGTTTACTACTGCTGTAATCACTTGTACCACTAATCTACTTTTTAAAAAAAATAATGTTTTGCTTGAGTGTAATTTCTTAAATCTTACAAACTGGTCCTTTATATTATAACTTCTTTGCCTCTATTTTTTAATCTTTAACTGACTATTCCGTGCCACTTCTTTTTCCTCTTGCAACTTGTTTACTACGGTAATCGCTGCTACGCAAAAAGTTGTTGAGCAAGCTTCATCGCAAATTCTTTTAAAAGATAAGTAAAAAGTTCAAAAAGCGTTTTTAAATTAGGTTTATTTTCTTTTTTTTTCGCAGAAAATATTCTCTTTTTTTATAAAAGTGATAAACTCGTGATGAAGAAGCTGCATAGTAAAAAAAGTAAACTTTTTTATAATCGTTAATCTTGTCATTGCTCTTCTTTGTGATATTTTGCAGCAGTGTTTTTTTGCTGCAAACCCTCAATTTTATGATAGTATTTTTTAAACTGATTGTGTTCAACGTGTTGTTAAAATTTATTATTTTTAATAAAATTATAGCTTTACGATTAGTACAAAATTTCTTTAACTGGATTTTCATTAATATTATGCAAATTAAGTAACTGCGTGTCCATTTTTAAAAGCCTAATAAACATTTGTTACAAAATAACTATATCCTAACTTTTACTTGTATGTATCACGGAAGTACTCACAGCTATTGTTGTTTCATCATTTTCGTCTATTTTTTTAAAATCGTACTTTTAAGACGTTTTTTTGTTACATAATTTTATTTTTAATTCTTAAATTTTTATATACGCTATCAAAAAACAAAGAAGGAAAGAAATGGGATGTCCATTAGCTTTCTTTTGCTTACTTACTTATTTTTTCTATG
This sequence comes from Panagrolaimus sp. LJ2400, assembly GCA_024447215.1. NCBI lineage: Eukaryota > Metazoa > Nematoda > Chromadorea > Rhabditida > Panagrolaimidae > Panagrolaimus > Panagrolaimus sp. LJ2400. Next base: position 111,296 of record JAMRYA010000179.1, read on the forward strand.
TCTCTTTATTATTATTATCCTATCCCCTTCAAGATGAATGTCATCGAGAGCCAGCTCGCAAGTGAGAATTGGAAGAAAATTCTTGGAAGCAAAAATCAGCGCTGCTTTGGCTTCTTCCGGATTAAAATTATTAGATAGAAGAAGACGGCAAGGGAAAAAGTAGTAGTATCAAATGTTGTCGTCTTTTCTAATTTTTTTTCTATGTGTTACAACTGCCCCCATTTTTTTAAAAAACTTATTATTATTGTTTTTTGCTTTGTTTTTTTTAAATTTGTTTGTTGTTTTTTAATATACTTGTGTTTCTGAAAACTGAAGGTATCTTAAGACGCCGTAAAAACTTGTTGTTGTCTGTTTTTTGCTTTAAATTCTTCTGAAAATTACATTTCCTGATTATCAAGGACACTATTTTAGTTGCCTTTGTCTTTGTCGCTGTTGTTAGATTGATTTTTAAAATAACTCTTATATATATCTCTATTTATCTATCCATCCACAAGATTGCCATCCCTCATCCTTACAACAACATCACATGTCTCTTTAACCTTTTAAAGACAAAAACTGCTTCTTTAAAGGCACTTGTCCTTATTTAATGTATAAAACAAAAAAAATTACTCAACTTTTTAATCTTTTTCCTTTTCTTTCTTTTTTTATTTCGATGACTATAGGAAATAAAATTATCTTCTTTCCTTTCTCTTGCCGTCTTCATCTTTCTTATAGATAGATGGATGCTTGAAATAACCTCTCTTGAGTTTCTATAAAAAAAAACTGACAAAAGATAATGATAATTTACTTTTTTTTTGTCTTTTAACTTTTTTTATTGCGTAAATAAAATCTTTGAAAAAAGTCATGTAAAAACATTTTTTTTGCTCTTCTTTTTTTCATCATCAGCTCTTTTTTTTCCATATTTATATTTTAAAAAAAACCTCTCATGTCTTTAGATGTTCATGATGATGATGATGATGATGATGATGAGGTTCTTAAGCAAAAACGAAAGGAGAGTAGTTTTTTGCCTTGCCAAAGATTGCTCTTCACTTTTTTTGTCGTCAGCAGAATAAGGGCGTTGAGAGATTGATATATATATTAATCTAACATTTAAAAAATAAAATACGTAAAATGAAGCAAACGCAAAAACGCAAGAAAAAAGTAAAGTGGCATTCAATTACATAGAAAAAAAGCACGAATCTGTTTTTGTGGTTTAGGCATATTTTTTGAGAACTAAAAACTGATTGTGGAATGCTTGTTTGTGTCACTAAGTGGTTTCATATCATATCTGTCTTTAGAGGGAAATGAGGGAAGAAGTGAGTAATGATGAAATTTGTAACCTACAGCTTGTTAACCAAAAGTAAATCGTGTAAATTTGAGCTTTCAAAAAAAGTGAAAATTAGCTATCTGAAAAACGTTTTAATTTATCATTTTTGACGGCGTAGAATATGGTAGCGTTCGAGCTAATGTTGGGACACTGATTAAACATATTTGACGATGTATATTTGTTGGGTACTTATTTAGACAAAAAACATTTGTTAAAATAGTTCATAGAATCAAAAGCGCTGACTTACATGTTTTTTAAAAAACTAATACTTTTCGTTTTCCATTTGTTTATAGAGAGAGAGTAAAAATGTCTTGAATCAACAATTTTTTCTCATTTTGGATTTATTTGATAAACAAGAAAATGAATAACTATTTTTTTCAAAATCGTTTTAATTTTGACTGCGTTTTCTTTTTTAAGAAATTATATTAATTTTTGAAAACTGATCTCACATTTACGAAAATGTTCATTGGTACTTTTTAATCAGACATCTTTTTGACATATTACTTTTTCATACTTTTAGAGAATATAGCTGTCTTATGAAGTGATCTGATCTTTATTTTTTCATAAACACTGTTGAAGGATAATTTTCGCAATAAATTTATTTACATTCATTTTTAAATAAAATTTATTAAAAACTTTTGATTAGTTTGTTATTTGCGTAAAAACTGGTTGTGTTCACTTTTTTTAGAAATAAAATTAAGTTTGAGGCTTAGTAAAACTGATTTGACTGCTTCACAAAATTTAAGCATCTGAGAAATTTTCAAATTTTTATACATGTCCAAGTGTGTACCGAAAATTCCCTAAATTTATTACTTTACTGTTTTTTTTTCTTTCAATTAAAACTGAATAATCACTTTTTTGTTTTTCATTAAACTTAACTTCAATAACAATTGTTTTTAAATTTATTCATTCTTTCAGTGCATTTGGTGACACACATCTAAAACGGGAAGACGTAATAACTGCACATCCAGATATTGTTCGAGTGGATTTAACTCAACGACCCCTGAAATATCTTATTGTTGCATCAGACGGTCTTTTTGACGTTTTTGGCAACCAAGAAGCTGTTGATTTTGCAAATCAATATTTGAAGGTTACTGGTGCAGCTAAATGGACAAAGCTAGCTGGTGCATTCTGTACTGAAGCCTTAGCTCGTGGTTCTGAAGACAACGTCTCAGTTTTAATTATTAAATTAATGCTATAAAATTATTTTACGAAAAGAAATGCCATTATTCTAATTTACTGATATTCTTCTTTTATTGCCTTTCAAAATATATTTTTTTTGATCTCATCTCTTCCCCTCTCATATACGCTTTAAAAAATGACATCATTATGTCAGTTTATTGAATCTCTTCCTCTTGAAGACAATCTGCTAGAAGATGAAATATTTTCAAATTTAACAATTCTCTCACGAAATGTTCATCAAGATTCTGTTTCAAAGTTAAATCGAATTACCTATGCTTATATTGCACCTGTAATTATTACGGTTGGAGTTATTGGTGATATTCTTACGGTAGCTACCCTTACACATCCCCTTCTACGTCGCAGTAGTATTGTATATACTTATTTAACGCTATTGGCTATGACTGATTTGGTAAATTTTGAGACTTTTAAAAAAACTGTGACTGTTCAAATAATAAAATTCTTTTTAGTTAACTCATATATCAGTTATTCCAATGATTTTATGGTTACTTGATTGGAGGCTTTGCTCAAAATCTAGTGCAATCTATTATGCACATATTGGCTTTCCATTGGTAAGTTACATTTTTTTAAAAACGGCTGGACATGAATGTCTGATAGATTTTTTAAACTGTAATTTTGCGTTTAGCTCGTGAAAGAGTGTTTCATGAAATTGGAAAGTTAATAAACTGGGAAAAACATTTGTTGAAAGAAATTTTTGAACGAAACTTTTAGGCTTTCACAAAAAAAGATCAAATTTATTGCAATTCAATATCAAAAAATATGAATTTTAAAAACTGATTTGCTTCCTTTGAGTTAAAAATACTATCAAATATTTATAAACTGTTTAGCACTACAATTTCTTTGGTAACACTAAGATAATATTTATTATTAAACTGTTTAGTTATACAAAATCATTTGGTAGCATAAAGATTACATTCAGACTTAAACTGGAAGTTGGTAAAAAATAAAATAACATTTTAGTTTGATTAAACATAGCTATAAAACAAAAATCAAAGCACATTTTTTATAAGATTTGAACTGCAAAGACGTTGTTCTAGCTAAAACTGCTTTTACTGGCTTGTTGAAGTATAAACACAACAAAATGAGTGCTTCAAAAAAGAAGAAAAAATCGCTCTCGCCTAATGATGTTAAAACAGACTTTAAACGATAAAAAATTTTTAATTATTTTTTTTAATTTTACGCTGCATCAAAAAAACAATAAGAAATTTAATATTTAACTATCGGTTTCTTTAACGATATAGCTATTTTAATAATAATTGTATTTTTAGGCCAATGCATTAATGGGCGCCTCAGTATGGATTGTTGTATTTTTAACATTAAGTCAATACATGGCTGTCTGCCATCCATTCAATCATGGATTCTTTAAAAAACGAAAAATGTGTTTTTGGCTTTTCGCTGCTGCTTATATCTTTAATTTTGGAATCTATGCTCCATGGTCAACAAAGAAAAATGTTCATTTAGTAAGTTATATTGGGTTTGATTGTTTAAGTTTGAAAAGTTAAAAACTGCCAAATAACGCACAATGGAAGTGATACATCTATATGCTCGTAATTTCTTTGTCAATTTTAATCTCCAAAAATTTATTTCAGCTTCCTGATGACCTTCTACAATGCCCATATTTAATTTGTGATCGAAAAAAAGAGCCCTGGTTTCAAATCTATGAATGGATAAGAGAATTTTGGACTCGTGTATTTCCATTTTTGTTAATTGCATATTTTAATTTACAAATTTTAATGACTTATCGAAGCACAAAACGTGATCGTCTACGTCGTCTTGCATCATCACAAACAAAACGAGGGATTACAGAAAAAAGTGAACAAGTAAGATTTTATGTTTTTTAACTGTTGTAGTAGTCGGAGTAGGTGTTGATAAAACACATATTTAGCTCCATACTTTTTATTATTTTAACTGGCAGCAATAGTTGCTAATGTCGATGTGTTGCTTAATGATTGCTTTTTTAGGAAGAGCGACGACTATTCTTTTTATTATTTGCAATTATTATTGTATTTTTTTTGTGCACGATTCCGGCAGCACCTTTAACAATCTTTGTTGCAGATTATCGATCAAAAAATTTAACATTTCAGGTAAGAAATTTTATTGTTAACTGTGTTACTTTAGCTTTAATTGTGAGCATTAAAGAAATTGTGCTTAACTAGAAAAAAGAAATCAAAAAAACAGCTAATTTATTCAAATTTGTAGAACATAAAACTATAACAAAATTTGTTTTTTTCATATCTTTAAATTTTAATCCCATGACATTTGCACGCTTTTGGTATAAGTTTACAAGAAAATTTTTATAGCGTTATATGAGAGGGAGATGAGATGCAATATATATGTTTTGAAAGGCAATAAAATAATAATATCAGCAAATTAGAATAATGGCATTTTTTTTCGTAAATAATAATTATAGCATTGATTTAATAATTAAAACTGAGACGTTATCTTCAGATCCACGAGCTAAAGCTTCAGTACAGAATGCTCCAGCAAGCTTTGTCCATTTAGCCGCACCAGTAACTTTTAAATATTAATTTGCAAAACGTTAAAATGATTAGAAATATATATTAGGCAAATGTGTTGGATCAATTTGAAAAAATTTTAACTGGCGATGGAATGCGCTTTTGTTGAACTGCAAATTGTGTGACGGCAATGCCAGCGATAGACATCGCGTCTGCGTCAATTTTGTGAGCCGTATATTCAGTTAGTTAAGGTCGTGATAAAATCGACAAAACTGAATTTAAGCAAACAGTCTTCGAAAATGTTAAAATTGAAACATTGAAATAATCGTTGTTACCACATTAATTAATAAACCTTAATTTTCAGATAATTCGTGCAATCGTGAACTTACTGGAATTTACAAAATTTGCTCTAAATTTCTATTTTTATTGCCTAATAAATCCTGATATTCGTCGAATTTCATGGAATATAATTCAATGCCGAAAGCTTAGTAAACCAGCACGCGTCAAAGGACAACCCGTGAATCCCATTTCTATTTATACTCGTTCAACAAAATCAACAGTTCGTGCAATGCATGGTGATTCTTCAAGACGCTCTTCACGGCATGATGAATATCGTCGTGGCTCCCTTGGGTCACATATGAGAACTCGATCTGCAAGTGTGCTAACAAATTTCATGAATAATGATAATGTAGTATATGATCAGCTACAAGTTATTAAAGAAACTGATAGCTATATTTCCAAAGAACTAACAAGTACAAATTCATCCCCTAATTCTTCCCCGACACGATTAGGTGATAATTTAAGACGAGTTTCAATTGGTGGTGCTGTAAGGGTTTAATTAAATACTTTTTTAATGTCAATTTTTTGGGTATTTGAATGTGTGTTTATTGATGCTCATTTCTTTAATTTATTTTTCTTGTTTTTATATTTAACAAACGAAAAAAAAGATATGTACAAAACTGAAACAGGAATTTGAATAAAATATTTAAAAACGAATTTGTATGATACATTTTACTACATAGCTGCAAAAAAGACAAATTTCTATAGCAAAAAAGTTTTTACTAAACAAAATTTAACAAAATTGATTTTCAGTGGTTGTTTTTTTCTTCTCTTCTTTTTTATATTTTTTGCAGCAACAAAAAAATGCTTTGATGTTCTCCTTGCAAAGATTATTTGACCTTTCAAAAAATACGATGATTCACCTTACTTGCATCTATTTTCACTTTGTCCGTCGGCAAAAGGGTCTCATTTTTGCTTTGGAAAAAAAGGCGAATTAAAATTTGAAAAAGTTTAAAAGTGTTTTGAACATATTTTAATTTTTTAACAACATTTTATGGCTTTTATAATAAGTTCCTGTATATAACAAAAAAAGTGATTTTTACAGCAATATTTTCAAGCATTCGACCAACCAAAACTAAAATCATTAAATAAAAAAAAATAAAGAATAAAATTTGTTTCACATTATTGTAAAGAATATGTTATTGCATGTATGCTTTAATAATTATTATGTGCTTACAAAACAAGTATTCCAAAAAATCGTTTTTCAAAAATTGATACGCATATTTGCCCTTTTCGTTCTGATAATTATATTTCCAGAGAACTAATGAGTACAAATTCTTTCCCTACACGATTAGGTGATAAAAAAAAAGACGTGCTGTAAGGGTTTTAAAGTTTTTTTTAAAAAATATTTGCATTTTATCCCAAGTTTATTAATGCTCATTTTTTAATTTATTTTTTGTTTTAACTTTTAACGAACGAAAAAAAAAAATGTGTACAAAGGTGAAACAGGAATTTGAATAAAATATTTAAAAACAAGCTGTGTAATTCATTTTACTACACAACTGTCAAAAGACTATTTTTTATTGCAAAAAAGTTTTTACTAAAAGCGAATTTCCCAAAAATGATTTTCAATGGTTGTAAAACACATTTTTTTTCTTTTCTTTTTTCGATTTTTTACAGTCGCAAAAAAAATTGTTTCGAAATGGTGCCATTTTGTTTTTTCTTTCTATCGCAAAGATTTGTTGCCCTTTCAAAAACAAATGTCTGAGGATGATGATTCACTTTACTTGCATATATTTTCGATTTTGTTCGTCGGCAAACTTTTGTTGCAGAATAAAAGACAATTTAACATTCTTTTTTGAATATTTTATTATTTTCAACCTTTGGATTTATAAAATGTTTTTGAATATAGGACAATAGGTGGCACTTACAGCAACATTTTCAACCAATTTATGAACGGTAAAACAGACATTAAATAAAAAAGAAAAAAATGGATAAAATTTGTTTCACATTGTTGTAAAAATATATAATTAAACGTATCCTTCAATTATTAGGTGTTAACAAAAAAAAGTATTTCACAAAATCGTTTTTCAAAGAATGAAGCATATTTTTGGCTCTCTCGATATTACAGTTTTGTTTCAGAAGTGCTAGCAAGTAGAAATTCTTCCTCGACAAGATTAGGTGATAAAATAAGACGAGTTTTATTTGGTGGCGCTGTAAGAGTTTTGAAGAAAAAAATGTTTGCATTTTAACCCAAGTTTATTTATGCTGTTTTAAATTTATTTTTTGTTTTCACATTTAACAAACGAAAACGAGATATTTTCAAAACTGAAACAGAAATTTGAATAAAATATTAAAAAAGGAATTCGTGTGATACAAACACAATAGTCGAAAAAAAAGACAAAAATGTTTTTACTAAAAAGAAATTTCACAAAAGTGATTTTCAATGGTTGTGAAACACGTATTTTTCTTTTCTTGTTTTCTTTTGCTCTTCTTTTGCAACTGCAGAAAAAATTGTTTCAAAATAGTGCCATTTTGTTCTTTTTTGGTATCGCAAAGACTTGTCGCCCTTCCAAGAAAAGGTGTCTGGTGATGATGGTTCATCTTTATTTGCATCTATTTTTGATTTTGTTCATTGACAAACTTTTGTTTAAGAAAAAAGCAATTTCATATTCTTTTTTGAATATTTTACTATTTCAACCTTGTGATTTTTATAAAATGTTTATGAATGTAATACTATTTGTGGTATTCACAGCAACATTTTCGATCATTTCAAGAACTCCATTAAATAAAAAAATCAATAAAAGTTGTTTCGCATTGTTGTAAAAATATATAATTTTAATTTTAAAAATGTGGGCTTCAATTATTATGTGCTTACCAAAAAAAGTATTTCACAAAATTGTTTTTCAAAAGATGAAGCACATTTTTGCCCCTCTCGATTTTACAGTTATATTTCAGAAGTACTAGCAAGTAGAAATTCTTCCTCGACAAGATTAGGTGATAAAATAAGTTTTATTTGGAGGTGCTGTGGGTTGAAAAAACATTTTTATTAATAGTGATGATATCGGGTTCTTTGTGTGTATGTTTACTGATGCTCTTCTTTTAATTTATTTTTTATGTTTTTACTTTCAATGAACGAAAGAAAGATATGTACAAAATTGTAACAAAAATTTGAATAAAATATTTAAAAACAAATTGTATACTCTGTAAACTAAAACTGCCAACAGACATGAATATTTTTTGTAAAAAGTGTTCATTACATAAAAGCAAATTTTCATTGGTTGTAAAAGATATTTTTTTCTTTTGACGTCTTTTCACTTTTTTATCCATTCAACAAAATAATGCTTTAAAAGAGAACCATCTATCGTGCCAACTTGTTGCTCTTTCAACACAAAAGAGAAGTGTCTTGGGGTGATGATGATTCATCTTGGTTACATCAACTTTCAACTTTGTTTGTCTGCACTATGGGCGCAGTTGATTTTCAAAAAGTCGGCAATTTTGCGTTTGAAGGAGCTTTAAAATTCACATTTTGTAAAAGTGTTCTTTTTTTGAATATTTTATTATTTTCCACCCTCAAAATGCTTTTTGAGATTTTTTTATAACTCTTTGAACGTAATAAAAATTGTGATAATTATAGCAATTTTTTCAAAGAATTCAAAAAAATTACAACATTAAATAAGAAAGAAAAAATGGAATAAATTTTGTTTCACATCGTTGAACAAATATGTACTAAACTAAACGCTAAATTTTTTTATTAAAAGTCCATTTCACAAATATGTTTTTCAAAAGTTGTGAAGAAACACATACATTTTTCTTCTTTTGCTTTTTCATTTTGCCTTCCATTCCAGAAGAATGTTTTTTCACAGCGCCTTGTTGCTCTTTTCATCAAAAAAGAAGTGTCTTGCGGTGGTGGTGATTCATCGTTTTTACAGCGACTTTCAATTTTGTTCGTCTGCACTACGGACACATTTGTTTTTCAAAAAAGGGGCACTTTCGCGTTTGAATGAGCTTAAAAATTTTCATTTTGTAATTATGTTCTTTTTTGAATATTTCATAATTTTACAATTAAAGATTTTTATCCTGCGTTGTAAAAAGATAACATAACATCTGCCATTTACAATGGCAAAACTCAATTTGCTTCAAAATTCCAACATTAATTAAAAGTTGAAATTTGATTAATAACAAATTGCAAAATACTGCATTAACAAACATTCAAAAACTATCAAAGACATTAATTTACTGAAAATACATTTTACATCGTTATTTTCCTACATTTTGAAAGACATTTTTTCTTCTCTTGCTTTTGGGCTTTCTTGTAACTGCAAAAAATATTTCAAACACAGCCTTTTTATTGCTGCCATCTCCTCGCAACGACTTGGTTTTCTTTCAAAGAAGTGTGTGATGACTCACCTTGTTTACAACAGCTTTCAATCTTCATCATCGATATGGTTCTTTTTTTTGAGAAAATAGGCAATTTTACATTTGAAAAAAAGTCTAAAATCCTATTTTTTGATTGTTATATTATTTGAATATTCTAAAACTTTTTTATCTGGAAAAAAATATTTTATGATTACATATACATTTTCCAAATACAACAGCACGTGAGCTATTTACAGTAATACGTTGATGTTAGAATAGCAAGTCCACATTAAAATAAGAAAAAGTTTAATAAAATTTGTAACACATTGTTGTAAAAAGTATGTAATTTAAGATGTGATCTTTTGCTAAACGCATTTCACAGAATTGTTTTTCAAGTTTTTTGAAGCAAATTTTTTCTTCTGCTGCTTTTCCTCTCTTTTTTGCAGTCGTAAAAATAAGGATGGACGGGGGCCCGGGGCCGGGCTGGGGCCGAGAATATCAACTCTGGGCCGGGCCGGGGCTTTTTGTTGGGCCCCGATCGGCCCCAGATTTCTATCTTTGCTATATAAATCAACCCACAATTTTCAAAAAATGTTTAATCAATGAAAGATAAACATTTTAAAACAATAAATAATGGCAAAAATTATATTAAAAAGCTTCATGCTGTATATTGTAATCTATTACTGTAGTGCTTGAGCTTTAAAACTGTAAGAAATCACTGAAATTTCGCAATGTGTTACAGTTTTTGTTCAGCTTAAGCTTAATTATTCTGTAATACGATACCGTTTAAATGTATTGAGTTTCTGCTCATAATATTTTTAGAAATAAAAAATTTTTTTATTTAAGATTTTTTTTCTCGGGCTTTTTGAAAAGCCCCAGGCCCCAAGGCCCTGGCCCTGGGGCCGGGGCCGAAGCAAAAAATCGGGGCTGAGGCCGGGCCGGGGCCTGAAAATTTCGGCCCCCGTCCATCCTTACGGTAAAAAAAGCGTTTCAAAATAATGCCCTTTTGTTCTAACCTTTCTTTTCACGACGATGTGTTGTCTTTTCAAAAAAGAAGGTGTCTGGTCTGTCTAGTAGCGATTAATCATTGTTTTCACATCTATTTTCAAAGCTCATCGGCAGTATGAACAACTAAAAAGAAAAAAAGATGGCAGTTGTTTTTTTGTTGCTTTTGGAGAAAAAAAACATAATCTGTAACATTAGATTTAACTATCATTTAAAATCTTACTTTTAATTTTGAATATTTTGTTTTATTGATTTATTTTTAGTAAAAACTTATGTCAGCATTTACTTCTGAATTCAACCATAACTATAAGTTTTTAAACTATAATGTTTAACCTGTGATGTTGAAACTTGCTCAACATTATTTATTAAGAAAATCAACACAAAATTCTATCACTTTTATCATTATATCAATTAAATGAAATTTTGCATTATGAAATCTGTAGTAATGACAGTACTGTAAGAAATTTAGCCATAAACGTAACATGTTAAAACAACAGACTCAAACTGGATAAAAATTATTTTTAAATTATATAAAAAATACAAATATTTTCAAAAAGCGTTAAACAAATTTTTCTTCAATGTTGTCATTTTGTTCATTTTGCATCCCAAAGACTTGTTGCCCTTTCAAAAAAAAATGTGTCTGGCGATGATGACTTTTTCTTGCATCTTTTTTCAATTCTGTTTATCGGCAAAAAGGGTCTTATTTTAGTACATTCGAAAAAGCAGAAAAAGAAGCATTTTTTGGAATATTTTATGATTTTTTGCTTATAAAACCTTTTTCTAAGGATTTCGTTATAAGTTTCTGAATATAAAGAAACCTGTGGCATTTACAGCAATATTTTTAAATACCACATTGGGATGTTTCCGCAATCAGTATTAAATAAAAAAAGTAACAACTGAATAAATCTCTCATTGTTGTAAAAACATATAGTAAACTGTATGCTTTAATTAATACAATTTTCTTAAAAATTCATTTCACAAAATTGTCAAGCAAATTTGTATCTTCACTTTTTACTTAAAAGATATTTCTATATTTTTTATACAAAAATTTCATGCATTTAAATTTTAGTTATTTATCAGTCAATAAATGTTAACTATATCCAACGTTAGTCAATGAGGAAAAACACCCATTTGTAATTATAAATCATTAACATACTTGACATTTTTACCCTTCAAATTTTTTTAAAATTGCGGCCGGATTATATCGGCTAATAACAGGTTAATTTAAAAACAGATGCCCGAACCTTAAAAATAAAGCCATTTTGTTCATGCTTTCTTTCACAAAAAAGCTGTTGCACTTTCAATAAAAAGTTGTTTCATAATGATGGTTTTTACCAGCATTATTTTTCAATTTTGTATGTCAGAACTCAAGCTTATAAAGCCGCGAACTTTTGAAAGCTCGCGGAAATGGATAAAAAGCTCGCGCAATAGATATGAAAATGTTGACAAATCATATCAGATCTCGTGTCTGGAATATTTTGGGACCCATTGGAGGTCATTAAAGTCATCCCCAATTGATCTAACTTATTTGTGTTCACATTAGGTCAAAATTTTTAAAGCTCGCGGAATTGGGGATGACTTTAATGACCCCCAATGGGCCCCAAAATCTTTCGGCCACGAGGTCTGATATGATTTGATCTCATTTTCATATCAAATCCGCGAGCTTTTTATTGTTTTCCGCGAGCTTCCAAAAGTTCGCGGCTTTATAAGCATGAGTTCAGCAATATGATCTCATTTTTGTTTCTGAAAAAAGGCAATTTTACATTTAAAAAAAGAGTAATAGTGTTTTTATTTGAATATTCTGTAGTTTTTTAATTTTGAATAAAAATCTTTTTGTCATTTTTATTATAAATTTTCAAATATAACAAATTCTTGACCAGTTGCAGTAAATGGACAAGTTTTGAAAAGACATTTAATAAAATATAAAAAAAGTGAATGAAATGTTTAAAAACAAATTGCAAAATACTGTTATAGCAAACATTCAAAAACTGTCAAAAAATATGAATTTACTAAAAACACATTTAACAATTATGTTATTTTCCTACACGTGTATACACTGTGAAAGACATTTGCGTCTCTCTTGTTTTCTTTTGCTCTTTTTCAACCACAAAAATATGTTCCGAAATAGCGCAACTTTGTATTTAAATATTTTCTTTCTATCACAAAGACGCGTTGCTCTTTCAAAAAAAGATGTCTGATGATGATGGTTCACTTTGCTTGCGTCTTTTTATCAAATATAAAGCAAAAAAAGAGTCGAAAATTACGTTGAATAGTGTTTTTTTTTTGAATAATTTATTATTTTTTACTTCCAAAATTTTTTTGAGATCTTCTTTATAAGTTTTTGAATTTAACAAAACATGTGATGAAAAAAATACAGTATTTTCAACCAAGACAGAAATCAAACATCAACGCTAAATAAAAAAATACAGCTGAACGAAAAGCATATCCTTGATATTTTATCAGAAATATCAAGAATACTTTGTGCTCTAAATGAAAAATGTTTTTACTGATAGCACATTTCATAAAATTTATTTTTATTAATTGGGAAACACATTTTTTTCTCTTGCTTTTCGCTTTTTTACAGCCGAAAAAGTTGTAAAAAAAACACTGTGTAGTAACATTTTATCTCCGCATTCTTTTTGCAACGATTTTTTATTTTTTTCAAAGATGTGTCTGGTGGTGATGGTTCAACTTGTGTGCACTATTCATTACAACATATACACATTTTTTCCGAAAAACGTCGATTTTGCATTTAAAAACCCCATGTGAAATCTCGTTATTTGACCGTGTTTTTTTTTAATATTTCATAGTTTTTTGATCTTAAGATAATCTTTAGACATTCTTGAATATATCAAAACGTGAGCCATTTATTTTATTAAAGAGTATAAAATTCCATTAAAGAAAATACAATATTAAATAAAATTTTAAAAAACTGATTTAACTTTTATCATATTGTTGTAAAAAATATCTAACTAAACACGCATTCAATAGAATTTTCTTATTGAAATACATTTTCCTTCTATTGTTTTTTTTTTTCGGTTTTGTGGTGATGATTCATCTTGTTTACATCAATTTTTAATTTTGTTCGTCTACACTATGACCCCATTTTAATTCAAGCAATGGTACAAATTCGAGTTTTTTTGGAAGCTGTAATAATTCTATTTATTACGACGGGATATCGAGAAGGCATCATTCATGTTTTAAAATTACTAATGATATAACGGGCCTCACTAAACCTGGATTAGTGTTGTTCATTTCCCGTACCATTTTTTGAAAAGAAAAAACAACAAGATATGTCGGCGATGTATTTTGAAAGAAGAAAGAATAGTTGTTTCATAATCATCATTGCTCAGTCTTTTATAAACGACATAAAACTCGGTTGTTCATAAAAAATTGTCATAAATTTGAAAAAAAGCAAAAAATTAAATTTTTAATCATTGTATCAAAATATACAAATGTTTTATATATAATTTTAATATTGTGTACAAAAACCCAGAGATTTCGCGGACCATCCAAATGAGGTACAAGAAGCAAATGCCGTTCCAGTGATAAAAAAACCGAGGTTACAAGTAAGCATAGCTGAAGTTCCCAAAGGATAAAAGTTATTATTAGGCGAGCCTCCATTGTAGCTTATTTGACCATTTGCCACCGGTGGAAATGGTCCACAAGAACCTAAAATATGCAAATGTAAATATTATGCAAATTTTTTACCGAAAAATTTTTAACCCTGAAACATTGTTTGTAAACTTACCACCGATTCCAGGACCTGATGATACACAAGGTTCAAATTGTGGAGGATTAAACTTTCCGCCGACACATGTGAGTTGAGTTGGACCCTTAGGGCTATAGCCTTGATTACAAGTAAGCGTAGCAATGGTACCTTGATCGAATGGACCATAAACAGAACCACTTGAATAAGTTACTTTACCATTCAAAGGGGTAAAGGGACTCATGCTACATACGGTACTTCGATCGACTTGGCCAATGATGATGGTGACACAGAAAAAAGTGATAACAATAAATTTAGCAATCATAATGTTTTTAGAAATGAAAATGCTGATGTTGTGTACATCCCAACTAATGAGACCTTTATAGGCTTCAATCTCATTTTTAAACACACAAAAATATTTACGGATTTTGCAAAATTTATATTTAAAAACATTTATTCAGCTGTTTGATGTTTGCTATATCATTAAACGATTCGTTATGAAAATATTATTTTTTCTTAATAGATTTAAACACCTTTTTGTTTGGAGGATAACGTGTGTGTACAACAAAAAGGATATTGAACACATGAACAATAAAAACACTAATTATGTGTTTCAATAATAATGATAAAAAAGATCACCTAAAATCGAATTAAAATGAATTTTAAAAAAGGATAAAATAAAATCAATTTGACAGTAAACAACAAAGCTTAAAGATCGAAGATTTTTATATTCAATTAAACGAGAGAGTGTAAAATGTGACAAGCCTTTTTTTCTTACAAAATTTACATATATTTATCTAAAAAATGGGAATTTAAATTCAGCATGTTTGAGGATAAAACTTTTTTGGTTAATAAAAAATATGTAATTTCTTTTATTTTAAAACTAATTTTTTTTCACAAAGATTCAAAAAAATATCAAAGGGGAAAAAATGTTAACAATTTAATTTTAATTCGTATAATTACTTGTAACCACATTTTTAAATTCACAAAATATTCAAAAAGAAAATTGATCCGCGTTGATTTTTAACGCCCTGTCAAAATGTTTGTTTTGTCATTTTCGAAACTACTCTGTGTCGTAATTTTATATGCACTAAGAAAAAGCGGGGACGAAAAAAACCTCACCGGTAATGCATCTGTGATGAATTCATCACAGATAGTGACGCTTTAGTGATGAATTCATCACCGGTGAGGGTTTTTTCATCACTGACAGTGATGCGCGGGTGACGAATGCATCACGGCTTTTTCTCAGTGCGTGGCTGCGATCAAAAATGTCAATGACAGTCGCTCTTTCGAAACACAAATATGTTTTAAGGCGGAGATGAAATCATTTATGCTTGACTTTTGTTTACCAATAATTTTTAAAAGCTAAATAAAGGTGTACCACAACACCAGATTCTAATGGCGTCGATCATTATGGACTGTATCTTTTTCTGTGCTATTAAAGAATCAGTATAATAGTATAGATATTGATTTTTTTAAAAATAAAAATTTTATGTAAGTGTCAAGACATAAGTTTTTTCGTGAAAAAAAAGGACACATTTTTGTTTGCGTCAGGCCTGAGAAAAGCGGCCGAAAATTCGTCGGCCCGGCCGCGGCTGGCCGCATATTTTTCAAAAAATTTTTAAAAACTTAAATATGTGTTTTTTCAATGATCGACGAAATTTTTGATAAAAATGAACGAAATTGTATACCCAAAAAGGCTAAAAACACATAATTCTATTAAAGAACGGTGCAAAAGTCGATTTTAACCAGACTCAAAAACTGATTTGGGAGCTCATTTCTTTAACAAAAATAAAAAAGCGGCCGGCCAAAAATATATCGGCCGGCCGCATTTCTCAGCCCTGGTTTGCGTTCTTTTCTCTTTTGTTAATTTCACCCAAATGTTGTTGAAGGCACTAGGGATTTTTTTTCTTTCCTTAAATGAAGATGCAGCATTTTTACATTTATTTTTGAATTTTTTATATTTTTAGATAGATTCAATACGGTGGCATTTTGAAACAGTCGAAAAATAAAAATCGTCTTTTTTCAAAAATTTTACCTTACATGTTTAATAAAAAATATATTTTGTGTTATCAATTTTTTAAACACAACATTTAGACACAGACACTAATTCTACTACTTGAAATATGGTGGGGGCGTTATTAATTGAAAACTTTAATTGGGTAGAAAAATTTTTTTATATTTTTAGATAGATTCAATACGGTGGCTTTTATCTTTTTTTATTTTTGCAGCTTACAGAAATTTAACTATTTGCACTCATCATATATATTTTAGTGTTCACTAAATAATCAAGCAAATAGAATAATATTCTTCAATCAACTATTAATACTATGAAATGCAAACAAACTAAACCGTAACAACAAATTTTTTATTAAAACCATACAATCTAACAAAATAAAAAAAACAACTAAACAGATTTCACAATATCAATACCTTGTCCAACAACTAAATAATTTGAAGAATTATGAATCGAACAAATTGCAATTGGATCACCAACATTTGTGTTGACTGCTATAGTATCAAGAATCTTTAAATTTCCATCTTCTGTAATACCAAAATGAGAGATCACTGCTTGACAATCGGTTGAAATTGTAGCTAAAGTCCAATGATTTTCAGCAGATGAAAAGCAGACATCTAAAAAATATATAAATATAAATATGTAATTACGTTTTAGGAATACAAACCTGTTACTGTAGAATAATGTGGATGAGATGATTTGAGAACAATTGATTCAGTTTCAAAATCAACAAGTGCAAAATCACCTCCTTCATTTCCAACGGCACAAACATTCTTTGATAAATTTGGATCATCTAAATTTACAGCACATATAGCAGCAAGTCCAGAATCAAATGCTTCTATTGATTGAATGAATGAAGTATCAGAAGAGCCTGGTGCCCATGATATAGCTGTTACAATTCCAGATGTTGCTGCTGCATAGATTGTAAGTAAATCATTTGAAATTGCAAGCTTTGAAAATGTTGATGGCTCAGAATTTTGATGAGATAAAAGTTTTTCAAATTTTTGAGATAAAATATTAAAAGAAAATATATGAATTTGTCGAACTGAACATGCTGCAAAAATGTAGAGAATGTTGTCGTCTTCAAGAGATTGTCGAATTCTAATTGAAACATATCGAAAATCAGGTTTACATGACCATTGTCCAAGTGGATAAAGTGCTGAAAAAGTTGTTTATTATAAGACAGTAATCCAGTAGTCGAAAGTTTTTGTGAAAATAAAACCAGCACTCTGCAAAATCCAAATTTCGATTTTGAAATTAATTGCAAAATCAACGTTCAATTTTATTTTCAAAATAATTGGTTTCGATTTCGAAAACCCCTGATCAAAAGATTCAATCCTTCATAGCCCAAATCATAACAAAAACTCACAATTTTCACCACCTTTCCAAACTCGAATTTCCGATGTTCCGCCACAAGTTCCAATATATTCTGTACCATCTCTAGCCTTTGTTGCATCCAATGAATGTATACTTGATAAATGTGCTGATGAACGCCATCTAGGACAAAACCTTCCATTATCATCAATATTACATAGCAGAATTTCAGTATCAATTCCAACTGTAACAATTGCTCGGCCTTCATTTATCATTGCAATTCCATAGATATTTGATTGATGATAAGGTCCCTGTAAAAACAAAACTATATTAAAAGTGAAGATTTCAAATAAACTTACAACAACATATTGAATGTGTGATAAATCAATTCCAACAATTTTAAGCTCTCCTCGAACAATATGTTCATACCGTATCCCATTGAATTGTTTATTCTCATCAAATACGGGATATACATTACTAATACGATGTCCACCACCACATTCATAAACTGCAAGTGGGTTTGAAGATCGAAGAGGGAAGAATACAAATTCAGCTGCACGAAATCCCCAAATATAATGTTCATTTCCGACTTGAAGAAATGAAGCTGGTTTTTCTGCTGCTGTTGCATATGTATCTGTTACTTCATAAACATTATCTGCAAAAACAATTACTATAGCTTATCAAATAATCCCCGAAAGCTTACCCTTTGTTTTACAAATTGAACATTTTCCATCACGTGTTAAAACAAATAGTTTAGAATCAATTACAGTAATATCCATGACAGGTTCTTTCTTGAATGAAATTTTGAAAGAATATAGCTCTTTTGATAAATCATATTTATGAAAGATTGTGATATATCCAGTTGAAGTACCAAAAAGATATAAATCATCTACTGCAAATCCACATTTGAAAGGACCGCCACGTGGAATATATACAGATTTTTTAATCAACATGTTATTCTTCATCGAAAGTGATACCTAAAATTCATTCATTATAATTAAATATTTTATAAAACGCATTGGTATACTGCTTTTGAAGTATCCCAATATAGTATTAAAATCTTACCCCATTCCCGCTTTTTGCAATAACAAATAATTCATCATTTATAAAAAATTCACCGCCCAATACATCTTCAACAACCATAGTACAGTATTTCTTCGTTGCAGTTTCTATTAAAAATACTTTGTTATCACTTGCTGCAGCTAGATACTTTCCAGATTTTGAAAGCCTCAAAGAATCAAAACGAAGTTTTTGATTTTCAATAAATCTTTGAGCTACAGTATTGTCTGAAATAAAATATAAATGTTTTTGATCATCAATAATAAAATATGTTTCATCCAAAGTTTTGATAAATGTACGAACGACAAGATTATCTACGGCAGGAACTTGAAATTGTTGCCATTGTTTTTCTTTCATTTGTACAGTAACCAATGCACCAGTCATTGAAGAGGCAATCAGTAGTTGATCAATAATATTTAGATGAACAATTTTCCCAATGCTAACTTCATGCTTTTCAACAAGTTTTAGAGAAGAATCAATCCATTTCCAAACACAAATTGTATCACCAGCAGTAAAGATTGTTTCATTCGAAGAAATAGTAAGTGCACGAATTCTTGATTCATGTCCAAATCCAACGTTTAGCTCTTTGGCTGATTCAATATCAAATACACGAATACTTCGATCATCCCCAATTGAATATAGCTTGTGAGAGAAGATATCCATAGAAAAAATCATTCCCTTAAAAGAAAGGTGTTGTTATTTAATGAAAAACAAATATTGCACAAACCTCATGTCCAACATAACTTGTCAGTACATCAGCACTTTTAAAAGGTTTATGTCGATGAATACTACCTAATATACCACCAGCAAAAACTTCAATCTCTTCTACTTTATCACCTTGAATTATACCAGTAAAACTAAAACACAAAAAATAAAGCGTTTTCAAAATTAAAAAAATCCTCACATTGTACATTCTTCATTTAATTCAAAACTTTTTTCATCAACAATTGATCTATTTTCCGAGATTCTTAAAATATTCAATTTTTTTCTTGCAGTTAAAACAGCAACCTAAAAAATACTGTAATACAAGTTGCATAATAACAATAAACTCTTACCGTTCCATCCTGCAAGCTTTTCACAGCAATTATATGATCGAAATGCTTTCCGGTAGCGATAATTTTCTTTTCTTTTATACAAAATAAAGCAATTCTATGATCACCAGTAACAATTAATCCTAAAAAAAATATAACATTAATAATGTATTAATGAAATTTTTCTGCTTTGACGTCAGTAATTATCAGTAATCAAAAACATTTATATCTTGTTACAAATGATACTGTAGCTCCAAAGTTTATTTAAAATCCAAAACTTCGTTTTGATTCTTTAAGACTGTTAAAATCTGAGAAGTATATCGCTGCAACAAGCGATAACAAAATATTTCTGATAGAAACAGAAACAAAAAAGTATTGTACTATTGTTGTTGAAGATGTGCTTGGTGGTGAATTTTTCATAAATTACGAAATTTTTGTTATTTCAAAAAACGAGATTGAAATAAGGTTTTAATTAATGCATTGGGATACTGTAATTGCAGTATATCAACAGAAACTTGAAACAGTTTTAAGATTGCATTGTCCATAACAGATAACATTTTGATTAAAAAAATGTGTATACATTCCTCGATGTGGTCCTATTAAAGGATTTGCAGTAGATGATTTATTTCTTTTTGGTACTTCAACTGAATATATCACAGTCTTTCATAAAAATGATTTATCAAAAGAGCTATATTCTTTCAAAATTTCATCCAAAAAAGAACCGGTCATGGATATTACTGTTATTAACTCTGATTTATTTTTTTTAACATGAAGATCGAAAGAGTTTTAAAAAATTGTACTGACGTCAGATCTATAAGTCATTAAAGTTATAAATAGCAAAGCCTAACCTTTAGGATGTACACAAATTTTATCAATAGTAATACCAGATTCTAATACTTTGAAAGCTTCTTTGAATACCAACGTATTGTCACTTTTCTCAAATACTTCTAACAAATTTCCGTTAGCTAAAAATCAGAATGTTGAAACAAAACTTTGTTGTTACAAAAGAAACAGAAATTATAAAGCAGAAGCAAAACTTACATGAATAAATAACATTTTTGCTTGAATCAAAAAATGAAGCAAATCTTGGACAAACTGGTAGCAAGTTTTGATTCTGCATGTTTACACGTAATATCTATTATGTGATTATGGTAGATATTTTTGGAATGAATAAAAATGATATGAGATTAATCATGTCGAAAGACACACATGCTTTTTAAAGCAGCAGTTTTTCAAATTTGACCTTTTTTGTCTATAATATGTTTACGTCCATTTTGCCAAAAACAAGAAGGATCTTTGAAATTTTTTTTGCTTGAAAGAAACAACATTTTGCTCTAGCTGCTGCTGAAATAAAAATAGAAATTTTGTTTTTTATAAATTTAAGTCCTGCCTCTTTTTTTGCTCAACATATATATAAACACGTACATACATTTCAAAAATGCAACAAACAACACTTCAAAATTTTTTTCGCATTCAAAGAATGTCAACAAAAATTGCAAGAAAATTTAATGTTATTGCTGAAGCTCCAAAAGTGAAAGTTCTTGCTGAAGATATTACAACATTACCAGTCGATGCAATTGTGAATGCTGCAAATTCAAGCTTACTTGGAGGTATGTTTTTTATAGCTGTTTTTTAAGCTTCTTTAATAATCTTTTTTGTAGGTGGCGGTGTTGATGGTGCTATTCATAGAGCTGCTGGCCGAGAATTGCTTGATGAATGTCGAACGCTAAATGGATGTAATACTGGTGAAGCAAAGATAACTGGGGCTTATAATATTAAAAATGTAAAAGGTTTGTTCTAGCTTGGTTTTTAATCTTTAATGTCAGTTGTTGTTTTTTCAGCTATTATTCATACTGTAGGTCCAAAAGCTTTTGATGGTGTTACTAAAGAAATTCAAGAAGATCTATATTATTGTTATATCAATTCTTTAACAGTTGCAACAGAAAATAATATGCGTACAATTGTAAGTATCTTTTTTATGCATAGTAGAAAAACTACGGACAATCTGTTTTTTGCAAGAGATGTTTTCCTAGCGTAACTGTCATCCAAAATTTTTATATCAGTTTAATTGTATTATTCCCATTTTAGGCTTTTCCTGCAATTTCAACAGGTATTTATGGTTATCCAAAAGATGAAGCTGCTCTAGTTGCAACTCAAGCTGTCAAAGATTTTTTGAAAGACGAAAAGAATGCCGAAAAGGTTTGTTACTTTCTACCTTACTTCTCTTATCATTATTCAATTCCTTTTTTTAGATTGATGAAGTGATTTTTACTGTCTTTGGTGAAGAAGATGAAGAAATTTACAAAGAATTAGTTCCAAAAGTTTTCAAATGAATTCTCAAATCATCAACAACTACAGTGATCTCGGTGCTGTACTACTACATATTTGCTGATCAAATATTATTATTTAATTTTTACGCGTAATTTTTTTTTGATTTTTATACTTTGTTTGTATTTTTACATGAAAAAGATATTATAAAAGTTTAATAAGGTTTTTTTGACACTGAATCTTAACCTTCATTTTTGATTCTTCAATTTTTGAGTAAGTGTCATACTGTAGTTTTTTTGTTAAAACAACTTACTTCAAAAAAGTTTTTAGAAACATTTTTATTGTTGTTGTAAATGTTTGACAATGACACTTTTTTAAATAGGCGGTTCAATAAAAAAAGATAAAAACCCTGACCTATTTTTTATCCCTTCCTTTTTATGAATGATAGATTGATTTCCTTTTTTCAAAAATAAAGTGAAGAAAATTGCGAATTTTTAATTTGCGTTTTTAAAAGATTTTAAAATCAATGTTTTCTCGAATTTTATTTGTGTTGTTGTTTTTGTTTTCACTTTTTCAACTTTCTGTTTCTGAAGTTGTTGAAGGTGGAATTAGTGCTGTAACTGTTCCAGAAGCAAAATGCACGTTTACTGTACATGAAGGTGGTCCAAATGGAAAAGAATTGACGGGTTTGTGGATTTTGAACTTAAACATAATTAAAAAAATTTAAAGGTAATTTTGAAATTGTTGTTTGAAGGTGTACTGTAGAATACAGGAAAAAACAACAGAGATGAGAGAAAAAAAGTGAGGATGTAACGGTTTTGATGGAAACAAAAAAAGAAGAATGGCAAAGTGCTATTGTTTGCTTTTGTAGTTTTTTATAAATTATTATTAGTAGAATTGAATTAATTATTGTAAAGATTACGGTGATCTTCTCGTGGCTATAGCTTTTAACAATTTTTTTGTTAGTTGACTTTTATAAATTTAAAGTTATTTAAAACACGTTGTTGTTTAAAAAATGATGAATATGATTTTTTTTTGACCACTTGTAAATATACACTGATTGATTAATTACCAGAATCTGCTTTTATCTTTCTCTCACTGTCAGTTTGTAAATTATTAACTTGGTTAAAGTTTTTCATATTCACATCAAATTCTGTTTTTATAAAAATTTTATTCGGAAATTTGAAATTAGATTTCAACAACTTCTTGGAATTCAAACCCATCAATATTTGTTTTATACATTCGATTTTAAGATTTTTAATTCGGACTTAAAAATTGTTACTTTTGATTTTTTAAGTTTTAATTTTCATAGAACCGTGTACAAATCCAGGGATAATACTTTAATTTGTAAAAAAAATAAACAAATATAGTTTTATCGTTTTTACCAAATAACACTTTTCAGGTACTTCCCTCAACACTGAACTGTATTACAAAATAAAATGTGAAAAGCGAGAAGGTTACTGTCTTAAAGTTAGTAATTGTACCGTAACTGGACAAGGACAAAAACCATATCCTGTTATTGATGCCGTTGGTTGTACAAAAGAGCCAAGTCTCTTCCAGCATGTTCAAGTAAATTTATCAAACAATTATTTTAAAACTATATTTTTAAAATTTATAATTACAGTATGAAGACGATTTTACTGCTGGAATTCATAATCCTGTACCAATTCGATTCCGAGGCACTCAATCTGGTGTGAAATTTCAATGTTCTACCGTACTTTCTCTAGCAGCTGAAAACACAAATGGAAAATGTGAACATCACCGTTGCATTGCAAATGAATACAGTAAAGAAGCAAATTTAAATGTACATGCGTAAAATGGAAAACATAAAGCTTTTAAATCTGGCTAAAAATTTTTTTTGAATGCTATTTATCCCAAATTCTTAATACTTTGTTTTGGCACTTTCTAAAAATGTTTTTAAAAAAGTTAATTATTTTGAATATTATTTTAAAAAAAGAGTCACATTTTGATGATAATTTCCCTTCATAACTCTATTTTTTGCTGTCAATTTACTATAAAAAGTTTTTCTGGTGTTCTTTTTTAAAAAATAAAGAAATTTCCTTTTTTTAATTAACATGTCTATCTAGACATTTTTAGATAGGAGTACAAAAAAAAAGTTTGTTATAAAATATTATAAAAAATTTTGAAGAAAGATTTTAAAAATGTTAAAAATAGCATAATTATTATGGCTACTGCCTTTCAGAATTATAAAGCAAAAATAATGAAAAAATAGTGCTTTTAAAAAAACACAAAAAAGTTGTTGGAAAGATGAAAATGACACAGATACATTTATCATACCCAAGAAAAAATGAGAACTTTTTTTAGAAATTCCAGACAGACACTGCTGCTAATAAAGGCTGCTTATTTTGAAATTAACTTTATATATTTTCTCTCATTCTCTCTCTTGCTATCCGAAAGAAAAAAAACATAACTTTTTTTGATGAGAAAAAAGTAAGCGGACAAACTTGTGTAAATTCTCTGCCAAAAAAAACAGTGTACTTTTTATTCATACATACACGTGTGTTATCTGTTTTGGCTGTCGTCGTTCTTCATTTTATTCGAGTTGTTCAAAAAAATTTCCTTGTTCACTTTTTCTTTGTTGGTGGTAGAGAGAGAGATTTGTTTTTTTCTCAATGTTATCGCCGTTGACTTTGCTGCTGCTACTTTTTTTTGTTGTCAGCACAAAAAATGAGAAGAGAATTTTGAGAGAAGAGGGTGAAAGACACACCCGAGAAAGAAAGATGAACAGATTAAAAAAAAACTCTATCATCGGAAGACGGAAGGAAAAGAAATGTAGCTGCTGCTGTTGCTAACGACAATTGTATTTTACCCTTTTTTTCTGTCCCTCTCATTCATTTTTTCTGATTTTAAAAAAAAGACCTGCCGACCTTACATTCATGGATGTATGTATTTGTGTGTATATATGCGCAACGAGGAGGAAAAAACAACAGCGATGAGAGAAAAAAAGTGAGGATGTAACGGTTTTGATGGAAACAAAAAAGAGAATGGCAAAGTGCTATTGTTTGTTTTTGTAGTTTTTTTATAAATTAGAAGTAGTAATTAATTATTCTAAAGATTACGGTGATCTTCTCGTGGATATAGCTTTTAACAACTTTTATGTTAGTTGACTTTTATAAATTTAAAGTTATTTAAAACACGTTGTTGTTAAAAAAATGATGAATATGATTTTTTTTGACCACCTGCAAAGTTACTGATTGATTAATTACCAGAATCTGCTTTTATTCTTCGGTCATTAGCTATTTGCAAATCATTTATGGCCCATCATCCTATATATTCTTATACTTTTATCTTCCACAATCCCTCTCCGCGAGATTTCACCATTAAGTCTTTTTTATCGCTTTTTTGAACACAAATATTTTCAATGAATCACACATTTGTTTTTAATTTACCCTCCCACAACAATGTTTTTGAAAACCGCTTATCGCTAAATTAAACAATCGATTGTTTTTTCATCAAAAACTTTACTTCAACTTTTACAAATTTTACTTTTTTTTAGAAACTTTTCAAATTGGTGTCATTTCTGGGCTTTAATTGTTTCAAGCTCATTTATAAAAAACTCAAGCTTCTAACAACAACTAATATATATTTTTACGGGTTTTACTGTTACACGTTTATCTACAACTACATATTATTCTTTATTTGTCTACACTCAACAGTAATGAGATGCAACTGTATGCAGCAACTTAAAATTTGGAAATAATTATTATTCATTAATTTATTTTTCTTCTCTACTATCTTTTTTTTACAATCTTGTCTTTATTTAACACCACAAAAACGTATCGACGTTGGAAAAAAAATTTACAGAAAAAAATGAGTATATTTAATAATCAACGGGATAATAATTGTAAGGGTTTAAGGCATATATTTTAACGGTACTTATAATAATTTTTTACAGGGGTTGAAAATCCAGATGATGATATAGATGTAATAAAAACTGCTCCACAAATAGAAGCCAGTGATTCGGTAGGTATTAATAGAAAGCTATCAGAAAACAAAACTGATTTGCCCTAAGAGAAAATACATATAAATTCTTTTTTGTCATTTCCAAAAAAAGCTCATATGTTTCATTAATGTCTTTTTTTCAGGATGAAGATAGCCCAGCTGTACGAGATTTTAAGAAGCGTGAAGCTGCAGCTTTACAACAACAAACTTCTCGAGCACAATGGGATAGCAATGGCATTGGCACTGATACAATTCTTCCTGTACCAGATGATAGAAAACGTCTTTCATCTGCTGAGCTATTAGCTGCAGGAGCATTTGGCCCGGGTGGTGTTGGCAGCTCAAATCATCGAAGTGGTAGTGGCTCATCAAATACATCAAAACAACAAGCATCATCCCTACAACCTCAGCAATATCTTCCTGATGAAGGGCATGATTCTGATATGTCAATGTCAGATTCTGGAAGATCTGATGATGATTTTGCATCAACTTCATCAACAACAAATATTCGATATGTTGAAGAAATGTTAGATGATTATCGAACAATCAATGATTTACCACATCAAGAATATACTTCTCTATTTACTAAAGTTAATAATATTCGTCGAGAATTACCTATTGGACAAAATGAAGAAATGGCTCGCCTTCTTGATTGTGCATATCAACTTGTTATTCGACGACGAGATCGTACAAATCGGGTTGAAGATTTTTTGAAAATTATGTCACATTGCTTTGATAAAATTTTAACAGATAGTAATGTTCGAGAATGGACGGAAGCGACACATGTAAGTTAACACATTAAACAACAATACCCTAATCCAAAAAACTCTTTTTTTAGAAGAATATATGGTTATTGTGTGCACTATTTGTTCGACTTTTTGCAACAAAACTAAAATTCTTAGAACCTACAGATCCAATGATGCAAAGTGAATACTTTTTTATTGCATATTTAATATTCTCTGAAAAAATTAATTTTCATCATTATCATCTTCGTTCACTTTCAAGATATTTACCAGTACATTTTGATGATCCTGGGCTACTTGAAAATTGTACTATTTATAATCACCAGCTGTTACTTAAAGGTCCTGGACAACAATTTAAAGCTTTGTTATATGTCTTTGCAAAATATGATGGATTTGATCATTTGAAGAAAGTTATTGAAAGTCGACTAATTTTTAATTATGAACTTGAAAATTTGGTAGGTTATTGTAGGATTTGATAAAACACTTTAAGGCATTATCTAAATCCACATGTTCCATATCTATTTTTTATTCATCTTTTTCAGGACATGCTGCTAAGAGTTGGAAAATTTTTATCATCTATAACCTGCCATTTACATGTACAATTTTGTTCAACTTCTGCGTCATTTGCTCGTGAAATTTTAAAATTGTTGAATGAAGCTTCTGATACTCAGTGGATGTTTAAAGAACTAAAAAATTTGACAGAATCTCCATTACTTGAATTAACGTTGGTAAATAAAGAAGTTGCAGCAGTACTGTTAAATCGACAAGCTTGTGATCGAGAACTTATTCGACGAATTGATGATGTACAACTTAGATTTTTATTGAAGTAAGTAATGGTTACGGTAGCAGTAGTTGCATTGACAGATAAATCGAAATTTTAAAAGTTCATTAAAACTTCGATTTCTTTTTTGCTTTTTAAGAGCATACTGTAGCTAATGAAACTGTATTAATCCAAAAACATTTTTCAGAACAATTCAATCTGCGAAGCTAACCGGTCGAACAGCAGCTGTAGAAGAAATGTATAAAATTTTTAATTTGGTTGCTCAACTTGGTGATTACCAGTACCGTGATATTGTGCTAAATATTTCTCGAACTTTTGACGATCTTGTTCAGTGGTTTCATGATAATGAAGTTCTCTCCGTGCTTCTTCGAGATAATCTTCATCTTGTAACATTTGTTGAAAAAATTGAAAAAGTTTTACAAGTTCTTGTTCGACGAGATGCTTTTCGAACTGCCGATCTTGAAATGCTATGGTCATCACAATGGGGTAAACATGATGCTGTACAACGAAATATGCTTCTAATGATATCACATTTATCTCGATATATGAATTTAGTGAATTTACAGTTAATTGATCGGCTATTTGAACTTATTCGTGATAGCTTTAAACAAACTCAATCACCTCGTGAACGATCGCTGCTATTAGATTTTTGTCGAAATTTAATTTCAAATCAAAATAGTGCACAAGAAATTATGCAAAAAGCTTTCGAACTTACTTGGCAACTATATCATGATAATTCGCTTACAATGGATATTATTGAAATGTTGTTAAATGTTCGAATTACAATTATTCATACAGCAAGAAATCCAGAAGTGTTACGACATGAAGGCTTTCTTAAATGTTTAGAAGAAATTAAAACTCATTCTGAACTATCTGTTCCACTCTTCTATCATCTTAAACAATGTGTTATTGATTCAGCGGATCGTCGACGAAGATTAAACTCTAAAGCTATGATAACACTCATTAATCAAGAAAATACAATTTCACATTTAATTGAATCTATTTCGGAATATTTAAGACGAGCAAGAAATTGGATTATTGCAAGTGGGGCACCATTACCAATGGAAAATCCTGATTTATGTTTACTCAATTCACAATTCTCACATCGTTTTCATATTAGTCAAAGACTTGATGCTTTAAACTTCTTTATTCTTGAATGTGCAGAACGAAATATTTATGCGTCAGTTGAAGATGTAAGTTTTTATTGCATTGATAGTAGTAATGCTAAAGCACTCTTTGAATACTTGTAAAGTTATTGTACTTTGAGCTTGTGATAGTAATAATCATTTTTTAACAAGGAATATATTAACTGAGGTTACTGTAACTTTTTTCAAAAAAGTTTAAAACTTTCATTTTTTAAAATTTGGATGAATATTACTGTAACAATAGTGTTTTATAATTTTCCAAATTTTAAAAAATACTGTTTTTTATCTGTTACAGTAATCTGTTTTGTAAAGTTTTTATATTTTGAATTATTGTCATTTTCAAAAGTATTCGAAAATTTAAAAACTTCTAACAACACTTTTTTATTACCATATACTTTTATTGATAAATTTTAGACAAGAAAATTATGGCAAGCATTAATCGAAAATCCTGTTTGTGAATTTGAACGACATCGTGGCTTTAACTTTTTTGGACAAAATATGCCTTATTTATCTTTTGATGCATCTGTTGATATCTTTAATAGTAAGTTTCTTGTTTATCTTATCAATAACACAATTTAATGATATCTGATATCCTTGCAGATTGTCTTCTAAATTTTCCACCACAATATTTTACTGTTAATTCATTCAATGAAATTGCATCAATGCTTAAATATTCTAAAGCAGATACAATTGGTCGTGCAATATATAATCATTCACTAGGAAATGCAAGCATGGATGATTGTATCAATACAGTAATGCAAAAAATTCGTAATTTTTTATGGCATATTATTTTGGATGGTTCAGATTCTGTTGCTCATCGAGCAATAGAATTTTCAACTTGTGAAATGGAAGATATGGCAGATCCAGAGAGACGAAATGCATGCGCTGCTTTATTCATTGATGACTGCTTTTTAAGACTTAAAGCTTTTGAAGCTGCAATAAAAGTTACACCTGAGAATGATGGAATTGCAGCAAAAGCACAAAGAATTGCAAAATCTTTGAAAGTGCTGCTTGTACGATATGAAAATAATATTCGTAATCGTACACATCCTCCTCTGTATCGTGCATCAATGGGTCGGTGCTATCAACTTTTGCTAATCTTCTGCAAAGATGATTCAAAAATGAAGATACCAGAAGCTCGAAAATATTTATCAGTAAATTCAAATTGGACAATGCGATATTTCTATCGTCAAGTGCTACAAATGACTTCAATGGAAAGAAGTCGTACAACACCCAGCTATAAAAATACTGAACGAATGGATTTACTTTCATATCATCCATCAGGTGGTACATCGGGTAATGAAGCACAACTACGTGTCCTTACAATGTTAACGTCAATGAAAAATGAAAGATTTCCACCGCTAAATTCTGGAATTCATACTGATACTTTTCGACTTGTTGGGCGACAATCAATGCGAAAAACACTTGGTGAATTACATATTGATGAATCAACAATTTTTGCTGCAAGATATACAAAGTCAAAAAGAGATTCTGCAAGCTTTAATTTTGTTTCTTCTATGACACAAGGGGATACACCAGAATCGTCGGCGATGGAAGAAAGTGATGAAGAGTAAGTGGACTTTTATTCAAATTTTATGGAGGGTTAACGTTTTCGTTATTTAACAAGTTACAAAAATTGACTTTCAAACTCGAAATTTCGATAAATTTGTATCCTTTTTTAGACTTGAATATCCAGCTGATCTCCTAAACGAAATGCCAGAAATTATCCTTGCTTCCAATAAAGAAAGAATATTTTTCCTTATGGATTTAGCAGATTTAGCTCACAAGCTTTCAAAACCATCTCTACGTGATGAACTTGCAAATCTTCTGGATCACCTAACAGCCACTGATGAAATTTCTACAGAAATTGAAAATTCCTTAGCACAAGGAACTCTCTATCAAACAATCATAACTACATCACCAACTCGAACAGCTTTCTACTTTCATGTTCTTCATTCATTGCTAACTCCAGTAATCTTTACAGAAGCATATTTAAAAACAGAAATTTTATTTATTACTACATCTACCGTAACCCAGTTCTTTCAATTTATTGAAAAGGCTTTAACATCTTCAAATGGTTTCTTTCCAGTAATTAATGCACGTATTTTGTTAAGTTTTGTTCGAATGATTAAATTTGCTTCAACATGTTATCGAAAAATTCAATTCTTTAATCGTGGTTCAGCTGATCAAAAGAATGATGATGATGAAACAATGATGGAAATGAAGAATGATGAAGACACGTATTACAATGCCTTTGTGTTAGATATTCTTCGAATGGTTTTTAATAGTAATTCAGAAATTGATCGAAAAACTCTTTGTCAACAAGCTGAAAATTATATTGTTCCAATGTCTACCCTTAAATCTTTGATGTTTGTGTCATGGACAGCTTCAAGACTTAGCATTAATTCTGTAACATGCCGAAATGGACCATATGGCTCGGATGATGATGAAGCAATGGAAACAGCTTCAACAACATCAGAATCGAGCTACTCGTCATCATATTTAGAAGATATTATTTTTGCAAAGTTAACTGATCGATCAGAAGCTATTTGTGAAACATTAACACTTGAAGCACTAGATGCATTTATTGAAGCATCACAATTTTGTCCTGATACTCCACAGCTGTTTTATACTCCACCATATTTGCTAGAAGGAAATTTAACTTTTCCTGATTCATCAACAGCTAATCCATCATTCTATGAATTTATTGTTGATGTTATGATCCACTCTAGTTCAGAGTTAATTCGAACTAAAATTGCAAGATCTATTTTTTCGTTGCTTCAAGCTTTCCCAGAAACTGCTGGTGAACCTGGTCCACGTGCAAATGCTCTGCTAGATATTTTATTTGCAAATCTTGTTAATGCTGAAACAAATTGGATTCGATGTCAACAATATTTTGAATGTCTTTATCGGTTGATGGATTATTGTCAAAAAGAAGAAATTCAACCAAATGATTCTGAAGCTAAATTTCAGCAAGTTGTTACCTGGTTACAGAATGCTAAAGCTGTTACGCATGAACAAGGTTAGTTTTGTGGCACAAATTAGAAACAAGTGTTTGATCGAAATTCAGTTTTTGAATAAAAAGCTAAAGCCGAAAATTTGTCCCAAAATTTCAATGTCGATCAAAAATTTTTATTTTGCCGAGTTTTTTAACAACTTTTTTTCTAATCCCTTTATTTCCAGGCTCAACCTATCAACGTGAAGAACTCCTTGTATGTTTCCTCAAAACTGCTTCTCACCTCCTTCGCCTCATGCCTCGAACATTTCGTGAAACACTTGGCTACCAGGGCATCAACTTCTTACAAGATTTATTTGATGACTTCTTAATGCCATTCTCAAAAGCCTATCATGCCCTTGAAGCTGATGAAGTTCAATCTCTTGTTCTTAATGGTGCAGCAGCACCAGTATCTCCTGCAAATTCTGATTCATCTGCAGCTGTAATGTTAAAACCAAATAAGGCAATGCCAATTTGTCGTTCTGATGCAAGTGTGGCTGCAGGATTTGCTCTGATAGCAGATATTGTTCGAGATGTTCCAAATAATCTTGAACAAGCTCTTGAATTTATTGTACAAAATTTTTATGCTGATTTTACTCCTACCGTAACTAATGATCCACCACCACCATATTTACAACGAGATCCAACAGTATTTGTTGGGCTTAAAAATGCTGGTGCAACGTGTTACATGAATTCTGTCATTCAGCAACTATTTATGATTGAACCCTTCCGAAATGCTGTACTATCTTCAAAATGTAAAGTATATGAAAGAGATTTATTTGGATTAAATGATAAAGAAAGAAAAGAAAAAGAATATGCAAATCAGTTAATTCATTCTGTTCAAGCAATGTTTGCACATGTTTTAGCTTCAGAAGAGCAGTTTTATACACCAGTGGAATTTTGGGATACTTTTCAGTGAGTTTTAACTTTTAAGCTTTTTGGATAGAGTATCTATAGAAAATAAAATACATAAAACTACAACAGTGTTTTTTTAAACAAAAACCGCTAGTCTTACTTAATAAAGCTGAAGCTTTTGAAGCTACAGTAACTTTTTTAAAGCTTCAAAAAACACTTTTAAAAACATTTTTTATACATCCTTTATCATCTGTTTTTTAGATTTGGTGGTCGAGATGTTAACATTCGAGAACAACAAGATGCTGTTGAATTTTTTAATGCTTTAGCTGATGGCTTAGATGAATCCCTTAAAAAAGTTGGTGAACAACCAGTCTTTGAAAAGTTATTTGGTGGAACATTTGCTGATCAAAAGAAATGTCGAGATTGTCCACATATGTATGTTTTTGAAATTATCCAAACAATAACAACTGATTACAATATTTTTAGGTATGAAAAAGAACAACTTTTCACTTCTATAGCTGTTGATATTCGTTCCCACAATAATCTTACCGCATCATTAAATGAATATGTCACGGGTGATTTGTTAGAAGGTGATAATGCATATTTCTGTGAACTTTGTAATGCAAAAGTAACAGCTGTTAAACGACTTTGTATTGCAAAATTACCACCATTTTTAATGATTCAACTTAAAAGATTTGATATGGATTGGAATCGTGGATCACCAATTAAATTCTTTGATTATTTTGAATTTCCACCTATTATTGATATGGAACCATTTACATCAAAAGGTGTTGCAAAACGAGAAAATGGTTCATCTTCAACTGCAATGGATACTTCTACAATGTCAGGTGGTGGTGCAGGTGGAGGACTTGTATGTTCTACAACAGATTCAAATGAATCAACGCTATATCGGCTTCGTGGAGTTGTTGTACATTCTGGTGAAGCACATGGTGGACATTATTATTCATATATTGCTGATAATAAAGAAGATGGTAAACAACAATGGTATCGCTTTGATGATACAGATGTTGTATCATGGGATTATAATGAAACTGTAAGTTTTTTGAATGCAATTTTCGAGTGCAAATTAAGTTATTTTAATGAGATCGGAGTATACTAATTGCTAAAATAGCGTAATATATTACACTATCATTTTTCAGGAATCTCGTATCAATTGGTTTGGTGGTTATACAGATGTTGCATTTCCAAATGATAAAGATCGTCGACGATTTAGTGCATATATGCTTGTATATGAAGCTATTCCATCAAACGAACAGCTACAACAAATTTCTGCGGGTACAACTCGTTCAATCTCTGCACATTCCCCTTCACCTCCATGTGTCCCATCACCAAATGTCAATACAATGGATATGAGATTTGGATCTATGTCACTACATTCTCGTCGAGGCACAACTAATCGACTACCATATTATTGGGAAAGAATTGTAACAAAAAATAATTTAAAATTTTCACATGAACGTTTTCAATATACACAAGGATATTTTAAATTTATACGTGATATGACAAGATTTGCTGCACTACAATGTAAAGAAAGAATGGCGGATACTCGACTTGCCAAACAAGCTATCCATGTTTTTGCATGTTTCCTTTTCTCTACTGCTATTCGGTGCCCAAATGATTTTCGAGTTGCACAAATGCGTGAATGGCAATACACAATTGAGATGCTCTTTGAATCATGTGATGTGGCAAAATGGTTTATAACAAATTTTTTGACAAAAGGAAATCTCATTCATTGTGCTGTACTTCAACCAAATTCTACCCTTGAAATGAGGAAGTTTATGGAACGGCTAATTACAATTCCAACATGTACATGTATGGCTGTTGCAGATTCAAATGGTGAAGATTCTTCTTTAGCAGCAGCTACTGCTGATACAGGAGCTGATTTTGCTGCCGATGAAATTATTAAAAAGATTTTACAAGTTTCAAAATCTCATACAATGGATTTTTGGAATAATGGTTTTCATGTGTTACATATTTTAATTGCAATTGCATCACAATCTGTACAATCTGCTCGTCGGCTTGTTTCACAGAATGCTTTGTATGCTATGTTAGTGTTATTGAATCATCGAGATGAAACAAGAATTCGAAATTTTTGTCGTGGTAAGTATTACGGTAATTGTAGATAGAGCAGTTAGAGATCTGTGAAGTCAAAATTTTGCTTAAATTCTTTCCACATTCTTAATAGCTTACTGTATATTTTCAGATAATCCTCATATCTTCACATTTTTGGGTCTTCTTTTTACATCTTGTACTTCAATGAAAAAGCCAGCAAAAGATACTCCAATTATTGCAAATCCATTTTCACGTCCGTGCAAGAAAGCCTTCTTTGTACCAGAGAATGCACAAATGTGGTTTGGAACTGGTGCAAATGTCACAAGATTCTTTCATCTTTTAATTGATTCTGTAATGGAAATTCAACAATTGCTTGATCTTTGTTGTTACCTCTGCTGGCAATCACTTCCTATTTCAATTCGGCTTATCTCTGTTCTTCCACTCGGTGCCAATGATGCTTCCGTAAAAACAACAATGATTCTCTTCAAAAAGTTGTTAGAAATTGATGATCAAGTACAATTAGAAAGAATTAAAGTAGCATGTTTGGGAAATGAAATGACAAGAATTAAAGGTGCACTAGTGGAATGCGCAACTGCAGCACAAATGTCCCAGATCAATCGAATCTTGCCAGTTTTAATAGAATTTTTACCAATGACAAAAGATCTTCCAAAAATTAAGCTAGCACTTTTTGGTAATCCTGTTTTCTCAAGTGCTATGGAAAAGATTAATGTTTGTTTGGAGAAATTTATTGATCCAATGGGAACTGGTGTTAAGAATTCTTCATGGAATACAGGAATACGTGATTATCTACCCATCTTATCGGAAATTCATGAAAGCTTAAAAGAATTGATGGCAGAACATCAAGTATTTCTAGCACAGAATTTTAATTCTTCTGAAGCAACAGCTTCTACTTCAGCAACTTCTACAGCAGCATCAGAAGGAATTGCAGATATTCCAATTGAAGAAGCAACAATAATACCAGAAATTGAAGAACCTATTGAAACAACAACTATTGGAATGTTTAATACAACTTATCGACAACGTGGTAGTGGTGGTCTTGAACGAGAAGTTCCAAGAGAATCTGATATTAGGTATGTTTAACTTTAAAGAAATGCTATATTATTATATGTTGTTAAAGATATTTCAGTGTTGATTCACCATATGATTTGGATAATCCGATTGGAAATCGTGAAGCGCTATCACCTCTTCAAACAGAATATGATGAAGCTGATGATCTAACGGATGACGAGGATGAAGAAGAAGACGATGAAGAGCTTGCTGCAATGGAACTAAATCGTGAAGATGATAAATCACTTGGAATGGCACCATTACTTCGTGGAAGAGCTACACCGTAAGTTTTGATTTAAGATTGTCTTAGAAATCACGTGACATGAGGTGAGAGGGGTAAATTAATATGCCGCCTTTGATGTGCGGCATAAATTTCTTTGATGTTACGCGAATTTAGCAGAAATCAATGATTACGTGATTCTCGACAATTTAAAAATGCGATCAACTAATTATTAACAAAACTATTTTTAGCTCTCCAACTCTAAAAGCTGGTAAAAAGCGACATTTTAATCCACCAGCACATGGCAGTCAATCTTCTCTTCCATCATATGAAACAATAATGTCACAACCAAGAAGTCGAAAAATTCGTCATGAACAAAGTCCACATACTTCACCAGTTAAATTGTAAGCTACTTTTTTAAAGTTTATGCAAATTTTCATCCCTTCCATTTAGGCCCCCATATTCTGCAGATGCACTTCCAAAATATTCTGATTGTACTCGACCTCTTTCACCCACACTAGCTGCAACGAGTAATGAATATACAGGACATTATACATCTGATGATCCACCACCTGCTTAAAAACTATTCTTATTCTATGTGTTTTTCATGGTAGTTTATTAAAAATTTTCTTTTTGTTTTCTAAAACCGGGTTATTTTGTTTCTTTTTTCTTTGTACAGGTTTATCTTACATTTTGTTTTGGTACTCTCTTTTTAAAATCTCTTTTCTCTGAATTTATCACCGGTTTTATTCTTTTTTTAAATCTTTTGTATAAGCCTGTGCTCTCTCTTACTATTATTATTATTTTGTTTATTATTGTATAATTTATATATAAATTTTATTATTACTGGTTACTTGTATACCCTAATTTGCGTATTTGAAACTTTATTGTTTTCTAAAAAGTTTTTGTTGGTAATTGCTTTGCTGAAAGTTATTGTGTTACAGTTTTCCCAAAAACTTTTGCAGCTAAAAATATCAACATCTTTTCTTTTATTTATTTGTTTCGGTTTTTTTGAATATCAAATAGAAAAAAAAGTCGTTGCTTAAAAATTTGTATACGTGTTTTTTTGTTTAAATTTCTTGTTGCTGTTTTTGAAAAACTACTGTAGTTGTTTTTTGAAATAAATTTTTAACAAATTTTTTATTTTCTTTAATAACAATTATTTTTGATCATAGCTAGAGGATTAAGTGGAGTTTATAATGGTGCATCAGTCCATACATGGCATCGTTGATCATCTGCAGGATAAAGTGGGGCACCTTGTTTACAACCAAAATCTTTTGCAAATTCTGGAATATCTTGGAAAACTTGATTGACCCGGCACATTCCAGGTGAATGAGGATTGGTTAAAAGTTGATGCACAAGATTATCTTCTTGTTGTAACATACACCTATAAAACAAAGATTTTTGCTGATTTAATGTTGCTAAAATCCAAACCATGAATATCCATATGTCATCCAAAAGATTTGATTTGGAGTATATTGTTCAAGACCTGGAAGGCGATCTTCTTCAACACCATTTCGATCAACATCAATATATTTTCGATATGCTTTATAGGCAGCTTGTTGACCACCAAGATCGGCAATATTTTCACCTTGTGTATTTGCGCCATTGACACCTATAATTGATAAACATGAGATGATTGATATTTCGAAAATAACTTTGAAGGGGGATATTTTCAAAAGGGTTTTTTCTGAATTTTCCTCAATCGACTGAATTTGAAAACTATTTTTTTAGTAAAAAAGTCCTTTTGTCACGGAAAAATTCAAAAAAGCATTAAAATGTCTGCTTCCTTTAAGTACTTACAATGAACATTTCCCGTTTTAAGTGGGCAACATTGTTCACTGAATTGTGAAACAACGCATTGTGCCATATTGATAAAACCAAGGGTAGAATTTTTGTCCATCCAACCACAACGTTCCCATGTGCAATCGGATAATTCTCCGCCAGGACCAAATTGAACTCCTAAAAATGGTATGTTTTTTGGTGTAACAAAAACCTTCAGTATTAAAATTTCAAAAAATGTAGCAATTGTCACTTTAAAATTGAAACTTCGGTTTTTTTTATTTGTGGTGTTTCAACTTTTTTATAATCGAAATTTCAATTAAAAAATTTTTCGTTTCTCAAAATCTAGCTTTGACCAGCTGAATTGCCTTTTCAATAAAAAATTTTCAATTTCTTGTCAACAATTTCAACGCTTACCTTCATCATCATAACCATGTGTCAATTCATGTCCAGCAGTACCACCTTGTCCAGCATAATTAAAAGCTTGTGGGAAATCAAAACGATAGTAGGGTGGATTAAAAGCTGCAAATGGGAAAGTAATTGAATTTCTTTCAGGAATATACCAAGCATTTACAACAGCAGGTGAATCAAGGAAGTTTTCACTAAAAACAATTTTAGCTTTAAAGAAGCTCATTAAAATGCAAAAAAACAAACCGATCAGGTTTAGTTTCAAGTAAACCAAAGTTTTCAGTTTGTTGAAAAGCTCTTGTGAGTGAGATGGTCATATTAAAATAATCTGCTACATCGATATCCATGATACCTTGATAATATTTATGGTATTTATTATCGATGTAACTTGAAGATGTAAAACTGAACCACCATGGCCAACCAATATTTTTAACTAATTGTTTGTCTAAAAATGAGAAAAGGTGATTTTAAAGGTTTCTGAAATGTTAAAACATGAAACAAAAAAATGGCTTAACTACACTAACATCTTAATGTAAACTTAATTAAAACGCATTCTATGACAAAATTATAGTAAGCATCTTACTTTTATTCAAAACATGTTGAGATGAATAATCATCCAACCATTTAAGGGTATTTGTCATATTCAAAAATGCATCAATAACAAGTGTAGTTTGTCGGGCAACATCTAAAATTACAGTTTTTCTTTTCTTGTTTTTCATCAATGCCAATTCCTACCTGCAACAACTTGATCTCTGTTTGGAATATTTTTAACATAAATATATCCTGGACCATATGGCATTAAGCTCATCATGTAATCAACGCAACTTTGGGAAGCTTCATCATAAAAATTAACAACTCGACGAGTACGTTTTGGTTGTTGAAATTTACGAATTTTTCGTGAAAGTTTTCTTGAATCATCTCCAATAAATTCTGAATAAGAAATCAACATTCTAAGACCAACAAAGTTTGCAAGTTGTTTTTGAGTAACACGTTTTCCGCCAATCATTGAATCAACAGCAGCAAAATAAGCGGGGGTAGTGACAACTGAAAAAAAAGATATATAAAATTGATTTGATTAAACGTTTTGAGAAATCAAAGTTATTCGAAATTTCTGAATCACAACGATTTTTTTTCCATGATATTTTTTACTACTGCAATAAAACCCCTTACCATAATGATCTTGTTGAAAATTTGGATCAACATCTGCTAATGCACCTTGAATATATTTTGTCCAACCAATATTTGGATATGCTGTTTGTAAATTTGATAAAGTGTAAAGATTATATTGTTGTTCATAATTTCGTAAAAGTTCATCTGGAACCATTGCAAGGGCAAGATTAATTTCAAGCTTAACAGTATCTGTAACCATTTGTTGAATATCAGCATCTGAAGCAGTTCCACCCAAATTGCCATTAAATAATTGTACAAGTGAAACGAGATCAGAGAGATATCCATCCATTTGTGCAAGATATTCCATTTTAACATAATAATCTCTGGGCATTTGGAGGTCACCCTGAAATGGAGAGGGCTACAGTAACTGAACGGTTCGAACAGTTTTATTATATTTGTGAAATCTGGTAAAATAACGAAATTTCAACTTAAAACAATTTTTTTAATCAAAAATATCTGGAATTTCATCTTTGGCATTGGTAAAAAAACAAAATAAGAAATCAAAGTTCGAAACATCGAAAAATTAAGAAATCGAAAATTGGGTTTTTTTGAAACGAAAAAATCGAAAGTCCCTTTTTTGAAAGTGATTTTGCAAAACAGATCGAAATTTTGAAATCAAATTAACCTCTTTTTTGCTGTTAAAACAAAGTAACAACCGAAATTACAAAAGCGAAATTGATTTTCAAAAGAACAAAATTTTGGGTACTGTATTTTAATGCCTTTGAAACAAAAATGTCGGAAGCAAAACAGTTTTTTTGCGACAAGAAAAACGAAATTTCGATATTTTGAAATTAATGAGTTCAAATTTTTGTGAAATTGTAATAATCGAAATTACTAGTACAAAATGATTTGTTGAAAAGACAAAATTTTGGATACTTCAGAAAGTTTTTTGTCAGAATATCAAAACTTTGATTTCTTTTTTGTTATTTATTGTAACTAACATATCTGGCGGTTCCCTTGTTAAATCAAAATGTCATAATCGAAATTTCAAAAGATAAATAGTTTTTTAAATTTTTGATTTTATACTTTCCGAGTTCTTAAATTCCAAATTTGCCTTTACAAAAAAGAAAGATTTTTGCTTTAGAATTTTATTTTTTATGTTCCTTCATTTAATATTCAATTTAGATTAACAGAAACTGAAATCAAAAGCTTCCTTAAAAATTCCCCAAAAACCATACCTGATTAATATACAATGCATGCTGGGAAGTATGTCCATAATCAACACTAACATATGAACTAAAAATACTTCCAACACCATATTGTGATTCATATTTTCCAACAGTCATCCAAAAATCATCCCAACTCATATCTTTCCATCCTACTGTAATCATTGGTAAGCCACCAATTTGTGAAAGTAAAAGTGAATTAATTTTTGAAGATAAATCAGCTGGTGGATCATTGAAAGCTTTCATGCAAGAATTAAAACCACGAGCTGTAATTTTTTCAGTTAAAGATGCGCTAGCATCCAACTTTCCAATAGCTGTTGCAATTTGTGAATTAACAAGTTGTTGAGATTGATCGTAGGTGCCGATACGAGTTGCTCCAGGTGGGATTGTAGCATTTTTGAGAAAAGTATTACATGAAAATTGATAAAAATCTACACATGGATCAACAGTAAAATCTAATCCGCTGAGAAGGAGTGCAGCCGCATCTTGATATCCTTGACTATAAGTTATTAGAGATTATTATGGGAGTTTATGGTTGAGGCTTTACCTGTTATTAACAGCAAATGAGCCATATTTGTGTGGGGTTGCTGATGCAATGACAACTAAAAAAAATTAAATTCATTAGGCTTTTGTAGCACAAATTACTGTAGCATTCCCAAACAAGAAATATCTTCAAATATCTTTCCCTAGGTTCATTCTAGCTTTATCTGGATTTATGAAACCCTTTCTAATATTAAACAAAAAAATTAAAGCTTACCCAAAGTTGCCAATATAATTCCACTTAACGCCATCATTGTTGTACGTACCTGATGGCAAGCAAAAAAATCAAAGTGAAAGAAAAAAGAAGAGTGAAAGTCAAAAATCAGACTTCTTTTATCTTTATTTTTTTATCAGTTTTGTCCCTTGACAACAATCGAAAAATAACCCATCCCAAAAAAGCTTTTCTATCGAAAGAAAAGAAGAAGCTCAATAATTTTAATTAGCAGCAACTGATTCTCTTGTATTTTCTAGCTTCCGAAAAAAGAAGAAAGATAACAAAAGAAAAAAAAACCGGAACAAAAAAATGGCAAGTAGAAAAAAACAGTGACAATATTTTGAGGTTTTTTGTCATCAATTTTCGAAAGAAATAATTCATCTTTCGCAGCAAAAATGATGGCCTTCAAAGGGATTTCATTTTTTTGAATCACTTTTATCTCGACAAATAACAGTGAAAGCTGTTGAAGATTTTCACTTTGAAAGGTCCCGATATAGAAGAAGGCATCAACTTCTCCTTAATGCGGCAAAAGGTCAAAGGGAAATATATCATGCACGAGGGGGCAAGGGAAGAATAAAAGTAAGTTTGAATTTCATATCACGTAATATCTAGACAGTATTTTTTTGCTGAATATGAATGAATGACATCTGCAGCGAACATCGCATTTTTGTAAAATGTTAAATTTCTTTTAAAATAGTGATGCAATGCAAATTAATTAGAATTTGACTTCTTATTTTCGAGGTTTGAAACAAAAAAATTTTTATTTTTTTGCAGATAATAAAAGCC
The DNA here is from genome assembly GCA_024447215.1 of Panagrolaimus sp. LJ2400. Classification (NCBI taxonomy): domain Eukaryota; kingdom Metazoa; phylum Nematoda; class Chromadorea; order Rhabditida; family Panagrolaimidae; genus Panagrolaimus; species Panagrolaimus sp. LJ2400. The sequence goes on from JAMRYA010000179.1 coordinate 153,205, forward strand.
CAACATAAACATCAATGTACTTGTTCAACAATGAAAAATAACTAATACAATTCAGTACCACATAATTTTTTTAATTTATTTCGTTTTTCAACGTCAATTCCGGGAAAACGGATATATGGAACTCTGTAATTACGAAATTCATCTGCAAGTATTTCATCGACAATTATTTCAAGACGCTTTCGATATTCTTGTAAAATTGTATTTGGAAAAAACAAATTTAATTCTGTTTTTTTTATTTTTCTACAATTACGCACAAACGTTTTTTTATATTCTTTAGTTATGATATTACTTACTTTCATATATTCATAAAAAATCTGCAGATCAAAAGTATTTGGAATATCAATTAATGTGAAAGAAATTTGTTCATGGAAAAACGGAATTTTTAAAATTTCTTTTACTGTATTTCGAGCAAAAATTGAAGCATTGTCATCATCAAATGCACTAAAAAATATATTAAGTAAAATATTACATTGATACATTGTGGTACAGCATTTCAGATTTTGTTAATATTAAAGAGGGAAAGATCAAAGGCGCACCCCCTCCGAAATTGTTAGTGCCCCCCCCCCCCCCCCTGAATTTTGTTCTGCTGACGTCCTTGTTAAAATGTTTTAAAACGCTTGTATTTTAACAAAACCCTACTTACAAGCAAAAAACTTTAAGATGAGAAAAAGAATCGATGATTTTTGGGATTGACATTAATGCACCATTTTTTGATACTATGGGTGTGTCATGCAAATATAAATCTGTTACTGAAGAAAACAATAGCAATTCCTTGTTTTGTAATAGTTGTTTATTAAGAATAAGTCTTGGAATATGATCGTATTTATATAGCTTCTCAATAACTGAAGAAGCTATCTTCGGTGTATTCAAATCCTGCGGAGTAAATGATAACCTATATATAATCCATAATTTGGCCACTGATTTATCGAGACATATTTTTTTACGGTTCACAAAACAATGTGTGCCGTCATTTAAACATGTCATCCATTCATTATTTATGAAAAATAAACAATGAAAAACCAAGATTGAATTTTTGCAAAAAAAATATTTGCAACTTTGAATTAATTTTTGATAGCCAGCTGGATTAGATGGTTTTTTGATTATATAATAGATAACAGAATCGGGTATTGTAAATGATTGAAGACGACACGATTGAAAAAAATTAGATGCCATTGATGGAAAGCTATAAAATTAACAGTTCTGGTTTAAAGTATTTATTAAATTAATTTTAGGAAATCGGATAATTTGAGGCGAATCACTTTAACAAAAAAAAATATTTACGATGATTCAAGTTGTACAATGTGAATCATTGTCTCGGTGTTATACAAGAAAATATAATTTAAACAATAGAAATTATTAACAAACAAAAAATGCAGACGAGATTTTCAATAAAAAATGAAAAAATCTAATGATTTCATTCTATTAAAAGAGCATAAAAAAGGCTGAAGTGATCTCTTAAGCTTTGTGGGAGTGTTCCAACTAAAAAAGAATATGTACATTACTTATGTAACATAAGGCAAAAAATGTAAAAAACACATGGATAATGAACTGTATAGCAAGATAGGAAGAAAAGGCAAGCCCCACCCGAATTGCTGCTACCTTTCTATGGCTGCAATACTGGCACTTAAGAATAACGATTGATTAAGAAAAAAAGCAAAAAGAGGACATTTGTGTGTGAGTGTTTTATTTATACAAAAAATACGAAAAATTATACAGTTGAACCTTACGTCCTCGTTCTGTGGTCTCTCCACAAGGATTTCTCTTTAAATGAACCGCGTTGTTACGACGTTCTTTCACGATCCCTTGAAAGACGTAATAACGAGATTCTACTGTAACTTCATCTCATATAACATCAAAATTTTTTGTTTCTCTAGTATTTTCTAACTTCTGAAAAAAGAAGAAAGATAACAAAAGAAAAAAAACCGGAGCAAAAACGGCAAGAAGAAAAAAAACAGTGACAATATTTTTTTTGTCATCAATTTTCGAAAGCAATAAACTATAAAATTTATTGTTGTAAACTAAACTCAACAAACTATAATAAATTACCGTGAAAAATATAAATTTTCCGAATTTTACAAAAATTTCAAGTTTTAACTTATTTATGAAGGTATGAGCTAACAGAAGTCAAAGGGATTTGTGGCGACAGATAAAACCGATTTACTGTTAAGCTTGACTTAGGCTATATTACGTTTTGTCTATGTAATATCAACTTCCATGATATTTTTATGTAAGTTTTACTGTAATGAATGTAAAGCTTGTTTCTCGTTGTGACATTGACATAATAAGCTTTTATTTTCAACAACAAAAGACACAACAAAAAGCATTAAAACATTTCTTCCATTTTTCTACGTTTTTCTATATCTTGACCAGGATACCAAAAAACACGATGTGTTTTTTGGTATCCATCAATAAGTTCATCAATTTGATTGAAATATTCTACAGAAATATTTGAACGAAATTGTAACCAAATTCTTGTATCTTTGTAATTCTAGAAAGTAAAAAATGTGTTTTTTAATAAAATATATAATTGATTACCGTAATAAATGCAGCAATATCTTCAACAAGAAATGATTCAGGAACACGCATTAATCGAATGTCTGAAAGTTGATCAAGATTTTGAAGTTTTAAAATATTTTTCATCGTTGAAGTTGTTGCTGCAAGAGGGTCAGTATTAAACCAGCTAAAAAGTTATATTCTGTAAATGAGCTAAAAAGAATTATAAAAAAAACATACTAAACAAATTCCTTTATAATTGGAATTGAAGCAATAATTGAATCAAGCATTACAGTACTTCCATCATTATTTGTAATCATAAAATTATAAAGGTGAAGCTTTTGAAATGTTGAAGCAATAATTTTGAAATCTTCAAATTTAATCTTGTTATTACGTAATGATATTAAAGCATTTTCACATCGATATATTTTTGGAAGAAGCATTTGAGAAAAGCTTGTAACATTTTTTCCCGAAAGTTTAAGGCGTTCTGTAATCCAAATTTTTGATTTATGTTTTTGTATTTTTTGAATATCGAAATGAATACAACATTCCATTATCCAACACTGTGTAATTTCACAAAAAACTGGGACGAATTTGGCACATTCCTTCCAGCCATTTGAACACATTTTTCTTTCAGCATCATTAATTCGTTTAATAATAAGAATTGGGTTCTTTTCAAAAAAATATTTACATAATTGAGCAAGCTTTAGATAAACTTCTGGAGTTGATGGATTCTTTGTAATGTAATAAATAATAGATCCTGGAAGAGAGAATCTTTGTTTCTTTGATTGAGCTTCAGGCCATGTAATTTTTGATTGAGTTGAAGATTTTGAAGTAGAAGTAACAGTAGAATCCATTTGATTGACAATAATCTGAAATTGTGCTTTAAAAAACAGCAGAAAGTAATTAAAATAGTAAAATAAAAATTCTCGGTTTTTTGGATACAAATTGATCTCAAAAGCTTCAAAATAAGAAGAGCAGTATAAACAATATAAAATTAATTTTTTAATCAATAAATAATAAATTTGCAAAATTCTAAAATCGAAAAGCGAAAGAAGGGCCAGCTGAATGAAAAGTGCTAAATATCTTTTATTGTTCATCGACAAATTATTTTATATGATTGGTACATATATACATTCTTGTTTAATGATACATCCTAGGCATGATACTGTATAGAAGAAGAGAAAAAAAGCTAACAACCAATGTTTTCAAAAACTAAAAGCTTCAAAATAAATATTTTTGAAAATTTATATACTGTAAGTTTTTTCATTCCAATTTTTATGGCCACCAACTTCTTTAAAAGAAAAAATTCGTAATTTATCGCATTCATGTTTTCCATCCAAAAACAATAACATTTATTTATCAAAAATAAAAAACATAAAACATTTGTTTATTATCCCCAACTTTTATTTTTCAATAAACACTTATAAACAATTTACAACTTCAAGACTACTGTATTAATTTTTCTTATTTTTTAATTCTTCCAAAATCTTCATAGCAACGTCAACTTTTCCCATCATTAAATGAACTCCAGCAGCTCCATCAGAAAGATTTGTAAAAATAGGTTTTCCATTTTCTTTGTATTCAGAATATGGAAAACAGAATGCACTCCACATTCCCATTTTTTCGCACATCTTTGCGCTAGCTGTTGCTAAGCAAAATGCAATAAAATAATTGCATTCTTTTTCTTTAAAAGTTTTAAAACTTTCGATAAAGAAGTATTGAAATAAGCCATTACTAAAAAATATTGTTTGTTAAAACGTGGTTTTACAGTCATCAATAAAGGAGGTGAACTCTTAGATGGTTTTTTGCTCACTGCTTGAATTGAATACTGAAACAAAATTGCTTTTCTTTTCTATTCTTATAGTTCAGCGATCAAAACGATCAGATAAAAAACATAAAATAGCCCATCAATCTTTTTGTTAAAAAAAACATACCCCATAAATTCTGGTTTAATTCCTGTAACTTTCATATATCCAAGATTTTTGATATCTTCTGGAAGGAATTTTCCTGTTTGTTTTAAACATTCATTCAATAAAATATAGATACGATTTCCGACATGATTATATGGGCCATTTGCAATATCTATAAAATTTGATAAAAGTATAAAGTAAACAAAGAAGAAGAAAAAAACTGGAGTCAATTAAAAACAGTTATTTTTTTTTATTCGAAATAAATTAACACAATCAAAAACTTTCATCAAACATCTGCCAGTAATACAGTAAATTTTTTAAAAAAAATTGTTTTCAAAAAAGCATTTTACTTTTCAAATGCACTTCAGAAGAAGTAATACAGCAATTTTAAACAAAATTTTTACCAAGTATCACAGCAAAAAAATAAATAATGGATATTCATTTTCAGAGAACTCAGTGTTTCTCTGAGTATACTGCATGCTTATGCATTTTTAAGCAACTCTAATAAAGTCAACAAAACAATTATAACAGAAAAAACTAACCTTCAGCATAATCATCTTTAATATAAAGTTTTGCTTTTGAATCAAATAATTTTCCTTCAAAAATTTCTGGAAACTCTTCTTTTGTATGAAGTCGATTTAAATGAATTCCAACTAATTGATTTTTGTCAAATGCAGCATACGATAATGGTTGATTGATGGGGATTGTTAAAGCATCAAAAATAAGTTGTTCAGTGTCTTCATATTTTGCATCTAAAAAATTAATGATAAGCAAGGAATTATGGTTCAATGTTAGTAGAATGCAAGATCTTTCTAACATCTACTATATTCTCCAAAGGATTTTCAAAAAAAGAACATACCAATAGCTCTCCAAATATTTCCATTATGAACAAAATGATAATTATGTAATGGTGGTATGGGTAGCGGTGTGTGGTTCGTGTGTTCTAGCCCATCGCAGAGGACTTAAGGAATGCCTTTATTACTATTATTGGTTACAGTACATTATATAAAGAGTTAGAGAAAGAGAAAGAGGGAAACGAGTGGTGAGCGGCAACTGCCGAAGGCAGTTGCCTTGCGCGTTGTTGCAAGAGTTGTTGAGTCTTTGCTGGAGGTAACTGAAGGACGCTCTGAATCGAAGTAGTTGTTGAAGTTGTGGTTTATATACTTTTTGTCTCGAGAGAAGGCGGAGTCGTTTACTTTTGCCAAAAGACATGTTGAACATCTGATGAGTGTAGTCGTGTTTTATTAAACTCTTCTAAATTATGGATGTTTCCATTACATCCGGCACCTTCAAAGAAAGAACGCCCTCGTTCTTTTGCTGTTGTTGTTGAAGTGGTGTTGCAGTATCATTGCAGAATCAGCTTTACCATTAAACAGACTTGTGTGATGATGATGAAGTTTCCCAAAGAGAGAGACAGAAAAATGATAGACCAATATATACAAAAAAAACAAATTATACATATATACAATAACAATTAAACAGTTTAAAAAGCTAAAAATTGATTTAGTATATTTTTGTTGTTGCTGTACTGGATCGTAGTTGTTGCATGACAAGTTATGTTAATCAGTTGAAAATATTGTTACATATGTAATTGAATATAGCTGAACACTGATTAAACGGTGTTGCCTGGTGTTGATCATATGTCCTACACTCTGCCCCAACTAAAAAATGAATGGACCCCATTCATAATAATTTTTAAGCTTTTCCAAAATTAATAAATATATACAACAAGAGTTAAACAGAAATTATAGAATTTAAAAATAATAATATTCATCTTTATACAAAATAACTTTAGACTCATTACCAAATTCTTTAATTATATACAAAAATGGAATAAAACAGTAATAAAAAATAAAATGTATCAATAATATTGTACAATAGGGATTAAACAGTTCTATAATAAATAAATAAAATTAAATAAGATATACCGTAAAGGTATGAATAACCACAAGAATTAATCAGTTCAATATTAATAAATAAAATAAAATGTATGAATAATATGTAACCATATAAAATTAATATACAATAATTAATATAAAAAAAATATCTAATACCCATATCGATTGAAAAATATCCATCAAAAAAAATTTTCATTCCAAATAAAATAGTTGTAAAATGAAAAAAAAACATAGTTTAACTAACGTTGCTGATTGTTCTGAATTTAATCGATGTTTAACATTGGTTCATGGTTTGGCGATTGTGTTGGAGTTGCATCTTTGCTTTTATCTTTCATACTTGTTGAGATTGTTGCTCGATTTGTGTAATTTGCTTGACCATGAGATTTTTTATTAAATTTACTATGCTTTTGTTGTTGGTTATTTTGATGATATTTTTGATACTGATTACATTGACTGAAACCATGTTGTTGTCTTGGCTGTTGTGAGAAATGATTATAATTTTGACGGTGATTGAATTTTCCATGTTGATGTGCTTTTTGTTGTTGATGAGTTTGTAGTTGTTGATGATTAAATCGGTGTCGTTGATTCCCATGATAAAATGTTTGTTGTTGACTGATCTGTTGTTGGTTAAGTTTTCCAAAATGTTGTTTATGTTGTTGTTGACCATAATGATTATTGCCATACTGTTGACCAGGATGAATAGTTATTTGATTGAGATGTGTTGTAGCTTCACATATCTTTTGTTGTTGCTCTGCATCAGTTGCTGCTGTTACCACTTCCAAAAAATTAGAATATTTTTGTCGTCGAATTACTGATTTAATATTGAATTGAAGACCTCGCATGAATTGTTTAATTGATGTTGCTTGCATCATTTCGTTTGATTGTTCTCCAAACACATTTGAATCGTTCACTAATCTTTCAATTTCTTGTGCATAATCCATGACTGATTGTGTGCTGCTTTGTTTCATTTGATGAAGCATAAGATTTGATGTTTCGGCTTTTTGCACTTTTTCCATGATGCCGATCAATTGTTCACTGATTTCTAGCCATTGCTTTGCAGGTTTGGATGATTTAGGTTCTTGAAGATGTTGAAGTTTTCCAGCTGCACGACCATGAAGCAATGCCGGCAATAATTCCATTTTCTCGGCGTCTTTTATCTCAAACACCATTGATTTTTCATTGAATTCATCCAAAAATAATTTAAAATTTTGATTGGGATGGCCATAATAGTGAGGAAAAATTTTAAGAAGTTCCACTTTTTTTTCAAATGTTATTGGCATTTCTTGTTCTTAATTCAAGTTAAAAAAAAATTATAATACAAAAATTTTTCGCGAGTGATGATAAATGAGAATTGTTTAAAAAAAACGAATCAATTAATAGAGCAAGTGTCTAACAGAATTTTATTATTATTATTATTTTAATGAATTTTAAACATAATGACTTGAGGACTTTTATTATTTTATTAAAATTAATTAACTGATTTTGTTATGGCACAGTTACCATCGCTGATTTTAAAAAAAAATATTTTACGGCACAGCTACCAATGGCACTTACAGTATATCTATTAAAAGAAAAAATATTATCAAAATTATTTATGTTTTGCATTTTCGAACCCAAAAATACTGTATACTAGGCCATAAAAAGTCATTATTATAAAAAATTTTTAAAAATAACTAAAAAAATTATTCAAGCCAAAAATAAGAATAATTTTGATTAATGAAATTGTTAAAATCTTAAAATTTTGTTAGACTTCTTTATTCCAATAGTATAACATATACAAGGAGATAAAGAACAAAAACTTCCTCTGTCACGCATATTTTCGTCAGGGATGAGAGACAGAGAACTTAAATATTTTCATTGTAAGTCTAGACGGGGATCCATTTTAATAATTTCAACTTAATTAATATTTTCCGCTTCCCAAAACTTCATTATTATCATTTTACTTTCATGTATAAAAAGTCCTGATTTTTGGTTCGAAAATGGGGAAGGGTTACAATTGAATATTTAAGGTGACTGAATATGCCAAGGAAGTCTTTTAGATTACTTTGGATTTCAAGACAAATAAATCCAAAGCAAGACCCAGAAATGAGACATGATGAGTAAAGAAGAAGAGAACTACCGGTAGTTTAATTATTTTGTACGTTTCATGACGTCGACTTCATGATTTATTCAAAATAATTAATTTTCTTTTAAAGACAGATGAATAGAGGAAAAGGACGATTTAATTGAATCTTTAATTATGATAAGCGAAAAATATGCAATGGTAAGAACTATATTGATGGTAAAATAAAAATAAAAGAAAGGCCTTTTTGAAATAAAATTAAAACCAAAAAAAATTTATTTTCAAAATTCTTTAAAAAAAATTTAGTTATCGTTTTTAAAAGAAATTATTAAAGAATTGCCATATTTAGGTTTTTGTAGTATTAGCATTTGTTCGATGCCCTTTTTAAGAAAAAAAATAATCTCCTGTTTTAAATAAAACATTATACTTTCTTTGTGAAGAAAAGAAAGATTTACCTTTAAGAAATACTAATTCCTTCTTAAAAAAAACTTCTTAATTTTGAACACTTGAACTTTTTATTTTAATAAATTCATTTATAGAAAGACTACAGAAAACGTATTTGAAGAAAAAATTAATCCAAAAATAATTTTAAAGGTGATATAATCCTTTTTTAAAACAAATTTTTTTTATGTGAAAATAAAAATTTAATTTTGTTAAAATGGTTATTGACTAAAAGACAGAATTAATTTTGCAAACGTGGGAAAACAAAAATATTATTTTCTTTAAACATGGTAAAACTGAAAAATGGGTTTTTGACATAAAACAGAATTGATTTTTCAATGGATAAAAAAAAAATGGAAAAAAAGAAGGTATAGTTTTTCACTAATGTAAAAGAAGATAGAAAAAAAAGAAAACTAAAAAAGACTCTATAAAATTTACAAAAAAAATAAAGACATCCTTAAAACCTTGCTACCTGGAAGAACAACGGGTAGGACTCCATGTAATGGTGGTATGGGTAGCGGTGTGTGGTTCGTGTGTTCTAGCCCATCGCAGAGGACTTAAGGAATGCCTTTATTACTATTATTGGTTACAGTACATTATATAAAGAGTTAGAGAAAGAGAAAGAGGGAAACGAGTGGTGAGCGGCAACTGCCGAAGGCAGTTGCCTTGCGCGTTGTTGCAAGAGTTGTTGAGTCTTTGCTGGAGGTAACTGAAGGACGCTCTGAATCGAAGTAGTTGTTGAAGTTGTGGTTTATATACTTTTTGTCTCGAGAGAAGGCGGAGTCGTTTACTTTTGCCAAAAGACATGTTGAACATCTGATGAGTGTAGTCGTGTTTTATTAAACTCTTCTAAATTATGGATGTTTCCATTACAATTATAAAAGCTTCCAATTAGCTCAAAATCTTTTTTATCAATTTTTTCAATTCTTAATGATCCTTTTCCATTTCTTGGAATCCATGCTGGATTTATTATTTCTCTTTCACCAGATTTTCGAGTATCAAGAAATACGCCATTTTCGATGACAGTTTTTTGCTGCAGCTGCTTTGAAACACATTGTTTGAAATTACGGTAATTAAATAATGAATTATTTCTAACAAGTTTATTCAAAACCATTTTTTGATTTAGTTGATCCAAATAATAACAACGAGATAATGATAGAGTGAATTCACTAATGGATGGATGGAACAAGTCAGCACCTTTTAAAAAATACTTCTTTGTCAAAATAAGAGAAAAACAAATGTCAAAAAGGGATAGAAAGAAAGGGGGTATTTGTAGTGCGTTAATCTCAAAAGAACACAATGAGTGCTTTTTGATCCTTCAGTGTTTATCGTCGAACACACATTTTTCTTTTGTCAAATAAATGTGCATTATTATCTGTTTTTACAGTTTTAATTTTTTTAGAAAAATAAAATAAATGTATAGGCGCAGTTTGTTGAACATCGGAATTCTACAAAACTGATATCAAAATAGTTTCAATTTTCAGCAGTAAATTTTAGTTTTTTTTTGAAAGCGGAATTCACCTTAAATTTTTGCTTGGATATGTGACCGAAATCAAAGCATGTTTTAGTGTTCGACATTCTGTCACCATGTAATTTTAAAGCAATTCAAAAATTTTTAAGGCATTTTTAGACTTCATAATAATTTTGAAGCATCCATCTTTATCCATTTGAAAAATGATCTTTCCTTCTAAAACTTTTTACTCTAAATTTAACAACAGTTTTTTTAATGCTAGTCTCGTCTCCACATCTCTTCAGCCTTGGCACAATTATTCTTATTAACTTGAAAATTGTTTAATATTACGGTAATTAAGTAACGCCTTTTCCGAATAAACCATTTCTATGAAATTTGCATTATTATTTTTACTTTCATTCTTTATTCTCCAAAAGCATGTATATGTTTTTGTTATACTTTTTTTTATTCTTCTTCTGGGTTCCTTCGTTCATATATGTTTTTGCTGCTAAAATAAATACTTCAATATCATCATTTTCGTTGTATTATTTTCAACTGGATTTTGTGGTTAACTTAAATGTCTTCATTGTTTCTAAGAAATAATACTCGTAAATCAAAGCAACTTAATGATGAAGAAGCAGCATATGAATGGGAACCACAAGTACTTTTAAGGGTTCCAAATGAAGTTGTACCAGATATTAATAATTTTATTGAAAATGGTGAACAATTTGATCCATCTCTATCACAAGAACAATGTAATCCTGAACAAGAAGAAGAACAAGAACGAAGTAATATGGCAATTAAATTTTTACCAAATATGCGTAATGGACAACTTAAAATTAATGATAAAATTATGGGATTTAAAATACAAGATTTACCGTGCGTTGTTGAAGTAAGCTTTTTTTAGTGCTATTAAAGTTTATTTTTTGACCTCAAATCGTTGTTTTTAGCTTCTGTAAGCTTATATTTTCATAGTGGTTATCACTAATAAGAGCATTGTTTAAACCTAAAATTTTGGCATTCTAGAACACTTCGCCAAACGATGTTTGTATTAGCTAAAGAATTGACGTAGATTATGAAAAAATGCACATGCATTTTGCTATATTCGAAGCTTAATGGCAGTAATTTCATCATTCCATGCAGAAAAGTCTGAATTTTCAGAATATATGTCAATTTCTAGCTGATGTATAGATCAAATTTGAATTTGTCGCCGTTTGGCGAAGTATTCTTAAATGCCAAGATTTTAGGTGCAAAAGATGCTCTCGTGAGTGATGACCCTTTCCTCCAAATATGAGCTCCAGAAGTCTATAGTAGCAATTTGAGCTCAAAAAACTATTTCAATTTTACTTTATTCACTTTGTATATTTTTAGACTTACAAAACTGAAGACAAAATTAATATTTATAAAGTGGCTGATATTTCACAAATTATTATATGCAATTCAACACCAGAAATTCCTGAAATACCTCCTGTTGAATGTGATAAAAATAATCCAAATTTTATTGAATCTATTACAAAACATGAAAAGCTACAACGATATTTACATGGTATTACAGCACCAATGAAGAATGCAAGGGAACGACGATTTCGAAAAACTAAGAAAACAAAATATACTTATGCACCATATATTGAACAAGAATTGAAAAAATTATTAAGGTAGGGAAGTTACTGCTTTTGCTATTGTATTCTATTTATTTATATAGATCAGATTTGGATGCAGAATCTATTACATGGGAAGTAATTGATGGTGATCAAATGGATTCAAAGACATCTGAAAATGATACAACTATTGCCGCTGCAGCTGCTGTGGATGCAAATGATAATGACATTGCTGCAGCAGCAGCTGATGTTGCTGAAACTCTTTAATTTTTATTTTATATTTTGTTTAATTTTTAACGCTAATTTAATTTTAATATATTGTGTAAAAAAATAAAGAATTAATTTGAACGAATTTTGATATCTTATACAATGTTTTAGCATGTCATGATAATATTTTCCCTGATGTATACTCTTGCGAATCTCGATACTGTTATGCAAAAGCTAAATAATCAACATCTACAGTAATCCTTAAATCATCAAATTTTTAATGTTCATATATTTTTGAACTGTTTTTTTAAATAATAGTAAGCATTCAACTTTCAGCAGCTACAATTCTAAGTTTCAGCAATCCATGAAATTTAGATATAACAAGCTATAAAATAAATTTATTCAAACAAAAATTAAGTTTACATTACTAAGAAAACAACAATTTATTCTTCATCATTATTTTCATCCGAGCTTGTTTCAGTATCAGTCTGATTGAGAGCAATCATTTGTTCTTGATATGTATAAAATGTTAAAGCTTTGAAATAAACATAAAGTGATAGAATTCTTGGAAGATACAATACTAATGATTCATATTTCCAATCTAAAAAAATCAGTAATTTAAGGATTTGAATATGATCGTCGGGGTACTGTAGAAGAACAAGCTTTATCCATCTCCAAAAAAATGTCTAATTAAGGTTTTTTGGATACAACAAGAGCTATCACGCAAATAACAAAATCTGAAATTCAAATGGAGACACATAGTCTGTTAGAATTGACAAAAAAAATTTTTATTTGTTCAAATGGATCTTGAAAAAAATATATAAAGTTTTTAAGCCGATAAAAGTAGAACACATGCTTCTCGAATGGAACGTTGTAATCGTAACGTTTTTAAAATTTTATAAACCTTTTTACAAGCATTTGAATTTAATGCATTTCTTTTCAAATCAAAAACATCTTCATTCTTCTTTTTTTATCAAGTCAATCCAACATCATTCAATCAACATCTTTTAGAATTTCTTCCCTCAATCATCAAAAACTATTATGCACCTAAATATTCGAAGAAGATTTCGTGGTCCAAGTGTTGAAAATCGTGCCTTTCATTATTTTGCAATTGATACTGCTCTACTTTTTGTTCTGCTTGTGAATTGTTTTGCTGGTATTATTGGATTATTGTATACTGTAATATATCATGAAGAATTAATTATCACAAAATGTTTTTATCGTATTTTTACACCAATATTATTTGTGCTACAATTTATTCCTATTTTTTGGATGTTTGGAAATGATTCATCAAAGGCTGCTTTTATTGCTTTATATTGTGAAATTTTGGGGACTGTAGCTTTAATAGCTGGAAATTTGGGTTATTGTTCTGTTGGTAAGTGTGTTATTGATTAATGTTGAGTATATGAGTTAGTGCTGTTAGCCAATAACTCAAGGAATAAAAGTGAAAAATTTTTTTCACTTCTGCTCATTTTTTCTGATGATCTTCATGTTGAACAAGGAATCTTTTAACAGGCTTTGAGGTTATTTGTGAGGATTAAGGAGATAACGGATTTGTGCTGCTAGATTTTTTACAAATCTGTTGGACTGTTTTTTTAAGCTAAAGAAATTTTGATCTTCTACAGTACCCCGACGATCATATTCAAACTTTTATACTATTGATCTTTTTAGATTGGAAATATGAATCATTAGTATTGTATCTTCCAAGAATTCTATCACTTTATGTTTATTTCAAAGCTTTAACATTTTATACATATCAAGAACAAATGGTTGCTCTCAATCAAACTGATACTGAAACAAGCTCCGATGAAATTAATGATGAAGAAGAATGAAATTGTTGTTGTCTCACTGCTATTTAATTTTTGTAAATAAATTTTTTTTGTTTAAATTTTTTTAAATTTTATGTTTGAATAAGTTGATTTAACTTGTATGTATCTAAATTTTATTGATTGAAGTAATTTTGGAATGTGGCCACTGAAAGATGAATGAGACTAAAGTTTTTATTGCTTACTACGGTATTAGTTTAAAAAAAAACAGTTCAAAAATATATGAACATTAAAAATTCGTTGATTCGTTAAAAACTTCAAGGATTACTGTAGCTGTCACTTATTTAGCTTTTGCATAACAATCACCAGATTGGCAAGTATATCCATCAGGGCAATTATTATCGAAGCATGCTAAAAAAAAGTCAGATAAGATATTCATCTAACATATATAAGCTTACGTCCAATGCTATCAGATGAATGTTGATCAGCAGCAGAAACACCACTGAAAGCAACAATAGCAGCAAAGACAACAAAGAGAAGAACGAAGAAACGCATTTTTAAAATTTTTTTGTTTAAAATCAAAGGATTTTGTAACAAATTTTTATGAGGATTTTTAATTAAATGTGGGTTGCTTTTATAGTCAAAAATTTAACAATGTCAGTGACAGCCAGGAAGAAGGCAATTGTTTGTACATCTGTTTAATTTGCTTTTTCCATATCCGTTTAATCAAACCAGTGAATCATAGAAGTGAGAGAGAGATAAGCTGACGTGGCTTTTGAAGAAGGCGGCCACGTATGTTTGTAATAATTTATTTGTTTAATTTTGATCTTTTACTGAAGTGTACAAATTTTGCAAAAAAAGCTAGCCTATGCATGAGGAAAAGAAAATACTCGAAAAAGTGAAGCCGCAATGAAACTAAAATTAATTTAATGCATTTGTAAATTACAGTTACAGTATCAGAGCTCGTCGAAATCAAAAATCCAAAATAAATGATCAGTAAATTTTTAGTTTTTTTTCTAAATCGAAATTAACTTTAATCAAATTTTCTTTACTTAACTAACAGAAATCAATCAAAGATGATCAAAATTTAAAAACTAAAACTCTATAATTTGCAAAAGCGAAACAAATTAGTTCCGTTTTTGATCAATAAACTTTTGGGTTTTTTCAAAATCATAAGAAAAACAGAGCTCTGCAAAATAAAATCAAAATAATTTCGATTTTCATCAGTAAATTTCAGATCCCCTATTACCGTAATACCGCTACGAAAAAAAAGAATTTCAACTTTTGAACAAAAGAAATGTAACCCAAATTTGAATAATTTGCTTTTTTTATGGCAGAGTTTTATTGCAACATTTTTATATTCTCTTTATCGTGTACATGTTGCATAAAGATTACAGGTAAGTATTTTCTTTTGTTCTTTTGATATCATAGTCTATAATTCACAGATTAGGTTAGGTTTTTACTCTAAGAGCATACTTTTACATCAGAGATTTTTTTGATAACATTTGACCTAAAACAACTACTTAACTGATAAGAAATCATACACAAAAATTTAGTTGTTCTTATTAGTGCATGCTGCTGCTGCTTTTTTTTAAAAGTGTTAATTCTTTTTCAGATGCAATTATCAAGTGGACAACAATCAACAGAAAAAGATGCGTTACTTGGAAGTAAAGAAGCTACTTCATCAAAGCGATATTCACCAACACGTCTTTTGCATGAAATTGTTCCATTAACTTTAGCATGGCATAGTATTCGTGTAACACGGGAAAAGCCTGAAACCTTTGTAATCTTGGATAATATAAATGGAAAGGCAATGCCGAATGAAGTTGTAGCATTGATGGGTGCAAGGTATGGATTTTTATGTTGAGATACTTTAGATTTTCCTTGAAGGGGAATGCAGACAGAGCAATTGATTACGCGTTTAACTTGTAATCCAACACGTGAGTTAAAGTTTGTGATTTAAAAGCAACTCGAACCTCACTATTAGTATTGCAAGTCAAACGCTTTACCAACTGCTCCTGAAGCCGATTTTTTTTATTTCCCAATAATCTAATGTACTCTTTATAATCAAAACATGTTCTTTTTTCAGTGGTGCTGGTAAAACGACATTACTCAATTCTTTGATGGGTCGAAATTTGAAAGGTTTAAATGTTGAAGGAGAGATTATTGTTGGTGGAACACCAAATATTAAAATTGGTGATGTTAGTGGATATGTACAACAAGAAGAACTTTTTATGCCAACTTTAACTGTATATGAACATTTAATGATACAAGCTGGTATCCGACTTGCTGGGCTGCCAGATTCAGCTATTACACAACGAATTGTTGAAGTTATGGATGAACTGGGGCTAACAAAATGTCGAAATTCTATTATTGGTTTATCTGGTGTAAAGAAAGGAATATCTGGTAAGTTGTAGATTTCATTGGTATACTTTAGTTTCTTCTAAAATTATATATATGTTTTAGGTGGTGAAGCAAAACGTTTAATGGTTGCAAGTGTTTTATTGGATAATCCTTCTATTTTATTTTTGGATGAACCGACCACAGGCTTGGATTCACATATGGCTCAATCTTTAATGGATACATTAGCAAAATTAGCAAAAGATGGTCGAACTGTTGTTTGCACAATTCATCAACCTTCATCAAAAATTTTTAATGCTTTAGATAAAGTTAGTTTTTCTTCAACAAAGATACTGTAGCTGCTGTTAATATAAAATGCAAATCGTTTTTTTACTGCAAATTACTCCCTTTGACTTCTGTGTGCTTATATTTTCAGAAATCTGTCATCACTGACTTGAGCATCTTTTGCGCCTAAAATTTTGGCATTTTGGAATACCAAACGGCGCAATTCAAATTTGGCTTCTACATTAGCTTAATTTAGAAGCCCTACAAAAGGAGCAATCTGATCGTTAAAAAAAATATGCAAATACAGTATACCTTCTGATTTAATAATGATATAATATATTTTTAACAATAGTAATTACTGCAATTTTACAGGTAATATTTCTTGGTGATGGAAAACTTGCATATCTTGGTCCACCAAGTGATGTACTACCATTCTTTGATTCACTTGGACTTGTATGTCCTGATGATTATAATCCAGCAGATTATATTATTGATATGTTAGCTATTGATCGACAAAATGATAATGAAGAAGCTGCCTTGGAAAGAGTTCATAAAGTTTCTAAAGGATTTATCGAATCAGAGTTTACAAGAGATACATATGAAGATTTAATAACTTTTGAAGGATATGGTCCTGAAGATGGAATTAATAAAAATACTCGACGACGAGCATCATGGTTTGCACAAGTTCGGCTAATCCTTAAAAGATCTTTAATTGATAATAAAAGAAATCCAGCATTATCAAGAGCAAAATTTATTCAAAAAGTTATTATGGGTTTATTTATTGGGTTACTGTATTTGAACAAAACGGATTATACAAAAATTAGTGGTTTGAAAAATACAAATGGTGCTTTGTTTTTTATTATTTCAGAGGTAAGTAATGCTTTTTGAATTAGTCTTAAAGTTTTTATTACTTATCGAAAAACTTGAATTTCGATTTTGCAGAGCACTTTGTTATTCCCTTGTAAATTTATGAAATTTTTCAGTTAACTTATTCAACGTTATTTGGAATTTTAACTTTTATGCCTGCCGATTTTCCTCTAGTTGTTAGAGAACATTTTGATGGATTATATCGTGTTTCTGGTAGGTATACGGTAGCAAGATTTTGTGAAATCGAAATGAAATTTTATTTTTCGAAAACAAAAATGTTTTCCAACCTCAAAATTTAAATAATCAAAATCCAAATTAGAAAAAATCTTTAAGCTCCGGTTTTTTCGAGAATAAAATATCAGAACTTGGTCTGCTTTCGACTTTAAAAAAAACTTTTCGATGATCAATTTTGTAAAGCCGAAATTAAAAATGTTTCTCAAAAACAAAATTTCGATTTTACTGAATCTTGATTTCTGATCATTTTCATTCATATATTACTGTATTCATCTCTTTTAGCATATTTCATTGCTCGTATAATTTCATATATGCCTATATTTATTCTTGATGGTGTATTTATGGTATCAATATGTTATTGGTTAGTTGGTCTAGCACCTACATTTCAACATTTTATTATTAATATTGGAATTGGAATTCTTACTGAACAAGCTGCTGCAGCATTTGGTGTTATGCTTTCAACTATCAGCCCGTCATATGCTGTTGCCATTTCAATTGGTGGTCCTGCTTTATCTGTTCTTTCACTTACTGGTGGTCTTTTTACTAATGTTGATAAATTACCGTAAGATTTTTATAGTTACAAGTATCTTTAATAATTACTGTATATTTTTAGATGGTTTGTATGGTGGACACAATATCTTAGCTGGTTTAAATATGGTTTTGAAGCAATGGCAATTAATCAATGGAGAGGTGTTCAAACAAGATGGGAAGAAGATAGCAGTTTACAACAATGTATTGGAAATCAAACAGAAAAATGTTTTACACCTGCAGAAGTTCTTAAAGAATATGCTTTTTATGAATCAAATTTTTGGTATGATATTCTTGCACTAATTTGTTTCATCTTTGGTTTTTATATTATTTCATATATTGGTTTGTATATTCGTGTTCATCGAAATCGATAAGATTATATATTATTATTATACTGTAGAAAAATTTTTATATAAATAAATATTTTACAAAAGATCACTTTCTTTGGTTTCTTATAAAAAAAAATGCAAGGCACTTAGAAATTTTACAGGCAAAAATAAAATAAATTTGGAAAAAATTGAGCAAATATTTGTAAGAATATAAATATGGGATAAATATAAAGTGGTTATTGGGATTGTTCAGTTTCAGTTGGCTTCGGAGTTGATGAAACAGAATATTGTTGACTTGAACGTCGAAGGGAATCTTCTAAACGTCGGCGAGCTTTTTGTTCTTTTTCAAAATTATTTTTCATTGTTTCAAGTTCCTACAATTTTTTTTTACGAAGGATACGGTGTTTTAACAATAATTACCTTTTGTAAAAGATTAACTTGATCTTTAAGGGAATATACTGTATCCACTAATGTTCTCTCTTTATAAACAATTGCATCACCCTCTTTTTCTTCAACAAAAATTTTTTCTTCTTCTGCAACAATTAGATGGGGCCGAGATTCATCATTATGGGATACAGTACGTCGAAGAGGATTATTAACAGATGAACCAGTTCGAAGAAGGGGTGGAAGTTGTGAGCTTGCAGAACAAAATCCATCAACAATTCGAAGAAGTACTGCATCGTCTTGCTCTTCACCAGTCACTTAAATATATAGAAGATTATCCATCTCGACTACAATAATCCAACATTTAAACTTACTTCCTCTTCGGAGCTTAATCTTTGAAAGATCTTCAGCAGGTCCACCACGTGGTGCTGGATATGGTCTTAAACAATATCCACTATATATCTTTCCACGTCGTCCTCCACTTGTTGGTGTTTGTGGTGGTTGTTGGAGATGTACAGTAACAGCTTCTCCATCATTTTCATCATTCCCATCTGGAACAAACATTTGCAAATCATGATCCAATTTCATCCCTCCACCACCAATTGATGGCTTTTTGGTTAGTTGTGGTTGTTGAGCTTGGGGAAGTTGATGAACTTCAACCTTTTTCAGCGGTGATACATCAGTCATTTTTTGAACATCTGATGCCATTAATTTTTGTGGAGAAGCTGGGGCAACATTATGCAACAAAAGGGATGTATCAGAAAATGATACATTGTTACAACTTGTCAAAGCATCAATCAGCTGTTGAAAATCTTCATTTGTAAGGGAATTAACAATAATAAGTACAGTTGGACCACGACGAAATTCTATTGACATTGCATTTTCATCTTTTGTAACTGTTAAATCATTCGTAGCAAATTTTTCACATAGCGTATATTCATTTGATGGAAGAGAAGATTCAAGGAAGAGTACCATCTTTGTAAATAATGCAATTTTTCGATCAACAACTTGTGCCGAAGCAATAGAATCTCGGGCATTTCCAACGGTTACACCTCCAATATAAATCATTTCACCCAAAATTGAAGAATATTGTGGACCAAACCATTTTTCTAGATAATTTTGTGATAAAAATTCTAGTTGAACTTCTTTTTGTTTACGAAGGTATGCACAATCTTGCCAAATTGAACGATATACAAAGCCTGCACGTTGAAGATTTCCTCGATCAGCATGAGTGTCCTGGAAAAAGAAGTGGATTAGAGATGATATTATAAGAACTATGAATATAGTAGCTGTAATTAAAATTGTACAGTATTCCACAAAACTTTATATTATTGTTATTTTTGGATTTTGTTTAAAAATGTGTTTGGGGCATTGATAGTAAAAAATCATTTTTATGAATCACTCAAAAAACTCTTACCGGATAATTTCGTTCAATTTCTTGTAAAACAACTGCATACTTTTCGATATGCCGAAATACCAAACTCAAGCCAGAGATTAACTCCTTCAATTCAAGATTATGTTTCTTTAAAAATTCTTCAAACACTGCTCTTTTTGAGTTTAATAATGCAACAGCACTTGGATGATTCAAACAATATTCTGTAAGCAGCTCTTTCAATCGTGGAGCTGCATCCAAAAAAGCTCCACCAATACGTTGTTGTGTTAACTCGAGTCTAAAATATGGGATATGGCTAGAAGCAGAAAAGCAAAAACAAACTTTGCTTGATTAACAACATTTTCAAGGAGCTGTGCTTTAAGTCTTAAAATTTGTTCTAAATTTGAACCCAAAATGCTGCATTCTTCATCGGTAAATCTATAAAGGAGAGGGTAATAACTTTAGTTGTGTTGTTGTGGGAGGATCTTACATAGATGCTTCACGAATAGGTTTTAAAAATTCTTCATGAATTCTCATCAACTGCTTGAGATGTTCTTTTTCAACACCTGTGTGTTCCATGATAACAGCTTTACGATTAACAGCTTGTGTACTTTCAAAATCTTTTGTTGAAAGTTCTGCATGTGCTAAATGAGCAGTACTTTCTAAAATTATAATTACATTCAACTTTAATCTTTAGCTTTAAAGCTATATATCCAACCTCCACTTGTATTAGAAATAATTCCAACAAAATCTGAAGGAAACCATCCAATTGAACCATTTAAATTTCCTTCCCACCAGCCACCATCAAGTTGTTGAGTAACAAGGATAATATCATTTTTTTCAAAGCTTAACTGAAAAAATATTTTTTTGTTGTTGTAAAGTTTATTGGAAGGAGATATATATCCAACCTCATCATTATTCTTTCCGCTAAATGTAAACTTTGCAATAGCTCTTACAACTCCATCATCATTACTACTACTATTATTATTACTACCATTTACTGACATAATTTTAATATAAATTTACTATCATTAAAAAAAATACAACAAACTTTTTTTGCTGTTGCTGCTTTTTTTTCTTTGTTGCGGCAACACACAATTTTTGAATTGGCGCCTTTTCTTGCAACGCGAGAAGCAAAAGGGATACTGTCGGTCGGCGTCAAATGCGAGAGTAGACTTTTTATTCTGCCAAATTTATTTATATTTTTTTCCAACACAGGAAACAACGTTTTATTCAACAAATTTATCCAAAAAATATTTAATATTATTGTTTTATTTTTGTCATGACTGATGCTCCAGAAGAGTAAGTTTATTATTTTTATAAAGTTTAAGCAGTAAAAGTATATTTTTGGACTTGAAAAAGCTGCTATATCTCTTTTCTTCGACTAATCCTTTCCTCTAGATGCAGATGTACCTTTTACCGCATAATTATTGATCTCTGATATTAGTTAGCTAAATAGACACGCTCCAAAGTCTTTAAAGGTGTTGCTTTATCATTCTTTAATATCGCCTATTTTGTTGCATCATAGCAAAAGTATATTTTGCACTTGAAAAGCTGCTATATCCTTTTTTCTTCGACCAAACTGTTTTAATAGGCTCTAATAGCGACTATCTGGCTTCACAATATGAACGTTTTGGACGACAGCAACTTATCGAAATGCCGAAAAGCTAAACTTAAACCAGCTCCTTCAGTTTTTTATGCTTTCTTTCGACCAAACCTTTACCCTTGCACCTTTGCCTTATAGCTAATGATGAATCACTGACAGTATTAGCTAGCTAAATAGGCAATATACAGGCCTTTAATTGTGTTGTTTAAAGCAGCTATTCAGCTGCATAGTAGGAACCGATACAACGATAGACCAAAGAGTTAAACCTTAACCAGCAATTGGTTCCTTCATTTATTTATGCTTTCCCTCAACCGTACCTTTTCCCTATGTGCCAACCACTGACAACATTGTGTAACTAGCTGAATTGGCTATATTCCAAACCTATACATAGCCTCTTTTTCAAATCTTTGGTGCTAAATAACAATCCTTTCCCCCCAACCTCTAATAAATTATTATCTTTATCTTGTTGCTGTTTGCCTCCATCAATATACAACAAACTATCACTTACTTATTGAGGAACCAGCTATAATTAAGCTTTTAAAATTGTGCTGTTTTATATCTCTTTGCTTTATATTTGTTGCTTAATGTTAGAACTACCTCCTCCAAAGCTTTTCAAGTCCTACTTATACTTTTTCATCCATGATTTTTATCCTATTGGTTATTACATCACTAATTTCTTTCATTTTTTAGACAACAAAATAATCAATTGAATCAAGGTGAATCAGCCGGAAATGCTACCTACACTGTTGATGGTGTTATTGAATCCAATTGGGATGAGGTAGCAGAATCTTTCGATGATATGAATTTAAAAGAAGAACTTCTTCGTGGTATCTATGGTTTTGGTTTTGAAAAACCTTCTGCAATTCAACAGCGTGCTATTGTTCCATGTTGCACTGGTCGGGATGTAATTGCTCAAGCTCAATCTGGTACTGGAAAAACTGCAACATTTACTGTTTCTGTTCTTCAACGCGTTGATCCTAATCTTCATGAAGTTCAAGCATTAATTATGGCGCCCACCAGAGAATTGGCTCAACAAATTGATATTGTTATGCGTGCACTTGGTGAATACATGGGCATCAATTTTCATGTCTGCATTGGTGGTACAAATGTTCAAGATGATCGTCGTAAACTTGAAGGTGGTGTTCAAGTTGTTGTTGGTACACCTGGTCGTGTTAATGATATGATTGTTCGTGGTCATTTAAGTGAGTTTTGTTTATTGATTATATATTTACATCTACTAATATTTGTTCATTTTTTAGAAACTGATAGCATCAAAATGTTTGTCCTTGATGAAGCTGATGAAATGCTTTCACGTGGTTTCAAAGATCAAATCTATGAAGTATTCAAAACTCTTCCAAATGATGTTCAAGTTGTTCTTTTATCTGCTACTATGCCTGCTGAAGTATTAGAAGTTACCAAGAAGTTCATGCGTGATCCTATCCGTAAGTTACTTGCTGTATATTGTCTAACAAGCTTAACATCCTATTTCTTTTTCAGGTATCCTTATCAAGAAAGAAGAAATTACCCTTGAAGGTATTCGTCAATTCTACATTGCTATTGAAAAAGAAGAATGGAAGTTTGATACTTTGTGTGATTTGTATGATACTGTCAACATTACCCAAGCTGTTATCTTCTGTAATACTCGTCGAAAGGTTGAAGAACTTGCTGAAAATATGGAAAATCGTAAATTTACTGTTTCATTTATGCATGGTGAAATGGATCAATCTGAACGTGATTTAATTATGCGTCAATTCCGTTCTGGTTCATCACGTGTTTTAATTACAACTGATTTGCTAGCTCGTGGTATTGATGTTCAGCAAGTGAGTTTCGATTTCCCGTTGTTTACTTATTACTTTATAACTTTCCTTTTCAGGTTTCTGTTGTTATTAACTATGATCTCCCGGGTAACCGCGAAAATTACATTCATCGGTATGTTTATATTATTTGCTTATATCAACTGTTATTAATCATCGTTCTTTTTTAGTATTGGTCGATCTGGACGTTTTGGTCGTAAAGGTGTTGCTATTAACTTCGTCACAAGCAATGATGAACGCACATTAAAAGATCTTGAAACCTATTACAACACTCAAATTGAAGAAATGCCTTCAACCATTGCTGATTACTTCTAAAAATGTTCAAGAACGCTGCTCTGTGTGATGCTTATTTTTGCGCGCTGTCTTCCTTATTTCTCTTCTTAAGGTTGCACTTTCTGTTTTTTTCTGTCTTTGATGTTCTGTTTGTTGGATATCGTTTTAATAAATATATTTGTTATATCAATTATTTGTTTGTTTGGAAAACACCTTTAAGTATACAAAAATAGTTTTATTTGATAGTAAACAAAAAAAAATGGGGGAATACAAAAACAATGATAAAAATATAGATTTAATTGATAGCAGTACCACGTTCCAAATCATTCTTGATGTCATCTGTATATGGACCATAAAAGCGTTCAAGTTTTCTGTTGAATTTGCGATTTCTTTCATTGATATAATCAATAGGAGCATCAGGATCAAACATTCTTCTACGATGATATTGATCACGCTTTTTCATTTGAGATTGTACATCACCAGATAGCTTATCCAATGCGGATTTTGTTGGATAATGTGAGCCTTGAATCATTGTATTTACACCAGGATAAAATTGATCTTCTCCACTAAAAAGAAAGAAAGTTAGCAAGGATAGATCATGGTAATGATTAAGGATGGATGACGTATTCGACTCTATTGGAGCCTTGGCCCGGCTTGCCAGCATTAGGCCCATGTGAGGCCTCCAAAATCTGGTGCCATGCTTACATCCATCCATCCTAAAGTAAAATATAAGAATAACTTACACAACTTGCTTCATTTGTTCATATGATTCCATATCAGGTTTAATACCATTTGTAAGACGTTCATATTGCCGCATTGACATTGCTTCATAATTTGCAAAACCAGTATCAGGATTCTTTTTTCTTCTTTTAGCTGATTCAAGCTTTTCTGCAATATCTGCTTGCATATGTAGCGATTTAACTCGATCATAATCAACACCAGATTCTTCAGCAACTTTCTTTCCTTCAAGTTCTTCCAACTCCCATTCTTGTCGTTGACGCTTTTGTAAATAATTTTTTGGAAGTTTCTTTAGACGATCTTCTTCAACGACATGTTCATGATTAATTTTTCGTGATTCTTCCTATAACATTAATCGTTTAAATTACCGTAAAAAAAAGCAATATAAACTTACTCGTTTCTTATGTAATGCTCGAAGCTTATCCTTGTATTTTGACATATCACGCTTTGGTACAGCATCTTCTTCATCTTGTTGTTCTTCAGATCCAATAATTGATGATTCAATTTCTTCTGTCATTTTTGATGTGTGTTAGAATAATAAAGATATAAAAATAGTAAAAATTCGATGAAAAACAAGTTTTATTTTTTTGCTTCAAAAATTAGCTGTGGAAATTTTATTTTTGTTGTTCGAATGATTTTTTTTCGTTTTAAGACTTTTTTTTAAAAAAGAAAAAAGAAAACAATTTTACACAACAGCTTACAATTTACAGTAATCTTTTAACATTGAAACTAGCAAAAAATTAAATAAAACATAGATTAGCTTTTTTTATGTGGTAAAAAACCTTGCATAAGATTTTCAATGGTCAACTTTATAAAAATTACTACAATTGAAACAAAGATGTATTTTTTCCTAAAGATTTTTGCTTTGAGTATACTGTAGTGAGCAACAACTTTTACAATTTTTTATTTAACTGATTTACTCTTTCTTGTTTTATTACAGTATCATTTAAAATTTTTTTAGAACAAACAATAGCTTTAAGCTTATGGTAATACAATAATAAGCTTTATTAATACCGTAATATTCTGCATGTTGTCATAAAAAATGTTTTAAAATTTTATAATTTTAAATTGCAATTTTGAAACAGGAATGTATAATATTATTATTTACCTCCAACCCTTTTAGCTGGATTTTCTTTTGTACATGATCGATGATGGACGGCTAATCTATCCGGTGCAAACGATCTTCCACACCATTCACATTTTACTAAATTGGCTTGTGAAGATTCCCACATTGCTTGATTGGTTGCTTCAATATCTATTGTTTCTCCTGAAATAATTAATGTAAATAGAAGTACGGCAATATTTGAAAAATTTGATGTTGAAAATAATGAATTTTTGATGCAGCTCAGTGATTTTCAATATTTTGCTTTCGTTAACAAAATCTTCTAGCTTCCATTTTGATTATCTTTTTTGAATAACAATTTTTAAGTTTCCATTTTTTGATTTTAATTTCCAACATTCAATTTAGAAGTGCTTTGATAAATTTTCCAAAAATAAATACCTGTTCGAATAATCTCCGGTTTTACGGGTTCTGGCCGGCGTTGAGATTTTGGAAGCTTATTATTTTCTATATGCCATTTTTTAATACAATTTGGAATATGGATATCAATTGATTTCGAACCGAATTGTCTGCCGCAAATATAACAATAAACTGTTGGAGCTGGCTTTCTTGCTTTTGGTGGACCAGGAGTAAAATTATTCTATAAATTTAATTACTTTTTTTAAAATGTACAAGTAATTTTGAATTTTAATAAAGATCAAATGTTTGTTCAACTTCAATGAGTTTAAAATTTTTTTATAGCTAAAAAAGTTGCGAAGTACAGTATACCTTTTTATAACAACATACTGTTTTAGTAAACTTTTTTAAACATTTTCAACAATGAAAATAAACATAAATTTTAGAACTACCGTAATTTTGCAATATTTGATATACAGTAATTTATAAATTTTAATAAAGCAATAAACTTACCATCTTTAAAAAAACAAAAAATATTTTTCAGCAGTACTTTTTTCTGATATGTCTTATTTTTTACGGAAAACTTGAATTCATATATATTTTTTTCTGGCTCAAAAACTTTTTTTTTATTTATAAACAGTTTTTTTCAAGAAAGCAATTGTCACTTCCTCTCCTACTACTTTCTACTTTTTTATTTCTACCAAAAAAGAAGAATGCCAAAAAAGAAAAACGGGAAATAGCTTTTTTACGCTTGTTTTATTTCAAACTTTTTAGAGAGAGAAAAAAAATATAACAAAAAAGTTAGTAAGTAAAAATGTAATGATTCAGGGAGAAAAAAAGATGAAAGAGAGAAAAACAGAAGGCAAAAAAGAAAAAAAAGTTGACATGCATTCAAAATTGAGTTTTTTTCTATCTCCCTTTTTTGTTAACACTAATGCAACACGTAGTCATAGGCAACAATGATGAAGAAAAAAAAGTTAACTAATTTCTGTTTAAAAAAAATATTTATTTTTAACAAATTTTTCAATTAAAACAAAAACACAAAAGAATAAAAATACATATATATTATTTTAGCCCGCATACATAAAAAAACATCTCTAACGCGAAAGGCAAACAACATAAAGACAATAATAAAAAAGTAGAAAGTTTCTAAAACATATATCAAAACCTTATAGCAGCATAAGCAGCAGCACATTTATTGTTCATATCCTTGATATTCTTCTTCACCATAGCCTCCATCATCTTCATAATGCTGTTGATGTTGTAGAGTTGGATCACCGGTAGATATATCATGAATATTTGTAGTATAAGATGTTTGAAGGCGTGGAGCAGTTCGCTAAAAAAAGAAAGTATACTTGTAGTAATGGAAAGGTGTTATGGGGTACTTTTCTCGTCTAGTTTCAGCCCCTCCTATTTCAGAGTAAAAATATGGGATAAAAACAGAAAAAATAGGTGAATTAAAACCTCGAGCAAGTCTAATTAGTTACAGTAATCCACTTACTTGAACATATCGTGGACCAGCTAAAGTTCGATTTGCAGGCAATGCATAATGTTGTTGAGCTACTGTACGATAGACACTTGCAGATGATGGTGGAATTGTATATGGTTGACCAGATGATCGAAGTGGAGGAGCTCGATGATATGCTGCAGAACCACCACGCTAAAAAACAGCAACATTAGTTTTAAAAGTATTATAAAAATCAAAACTTACAGGTCGAATAACAGTTTTTGCAGCAGAAGATGAAGAAGCACCACCTCTTGAAGAACTTGGAACAATTGTTCTAACACCAACAGGATTAAGTTGACGAATAATTGGTACTTTTCGATCAACAGGAGATGAAATTGATATTGCAGTTTTTTGTGGCTGTAATAATGGTGGTTGTTGTTGCGGTGCTTGAATTGGTTGCGGCTGTGGAGATGGTTGAGGTGGTGGAAGATTTGCAGTTAAATTTCCATCAATTATTTCATCCGCATAATTTTGTAATGCTGGTGGTAGACATGCTTTAATATGTTCACGATATTCTGGTGCAACATCAGATTTATCCAAACCGTATGAAAGACCAAGTCGCTTTAAAATTTCTATATCATCATGAATTTCAAATGGTGCATCAAAATGAAATAAAAATTCTGTTTTGTCAGAGGCAATTGAACAATCAACAACTGTTTCACGAGAGGTATTGATAACAATAAATGGAAGATAGATTATCTTTGAATCAGCTGGACGTCCTTCTAGCTCTTCATTTTCACGATTTCGATTTACAAGTGCTCGATATGCAACAAGCTAAAAAGTAATTAAATGATTAGAGCACATTAGATTACGGTAAAAGAATGATAAAACAGTTTTAAAGCAAGCTTTATCATCTCAAGGAGCATTTAAATATGAAAAAGAAGCACGTACTTGAATAACCAATTCTTGAAGTTGTTCAGTCTTTTTTCGAATAGATTCTTGTCGTTGTATTTTTTCATCTTCATATCGACGACATTCTTGATGTGAACTTGTAGGTAAGCCAACCCAACGAATTTCTTTCTTTTCTTTTTCAATAATATTCATTGCCATCAAGACATTTAAAGCATCATATACACGACGACGAATATTTTTCATATCATATTGTTGCTTTTCAACAGATTGTGGTGGAGTTGCAAGTGAATCAAAATATTCTGCAACAAGTTCATCAGCAACCTGTAAAGAATAAAATGTTAATAGAAGGAAAAGAGATGGATAAAATGGAAACAGATAAAAGATCGTGTTAATAAGTAAAAAAGAGCTTTCGAAGATTCCATTTCAGCTGCACCCGAGCAGCTAAAATTCGGAGCTCCGTTTCTCATTTTAAAAACCAAAACAACCTTCTATTCAAACCCAATACAAACTTACTTCATTATAATTTGTTCGACCTTTTTCTTTAACTTTTTCACAAACTTTTGTACTAAAATGTCTTAAACCTCTTGATTTATCATTTGAACGATACATTCGATTTGCAGAATCAGATGAAAATGGTAAACCATTATTCTTTTTTGATGCAGCATCTTTATCATCAGGTATATGATCAAGTCGTGAGACAGCAGATACTTTTAAAGGTCCATAACGATAATCTAAAAGAACTTTATATCCAACAAAAATATGTAATAATAAAATGCATACTTGGTGTTGCAACTGAGCCAGCAATTGATCGGCTATGAGTTGGAACAAGTACACGTCTTGCAACAGCCGGTGGAGCACCCTTAAAAAAAAGCTTTCTTCATTTATATTAAAAGTTTATATATAAACTCACAGGAACATATGGTCGTAAAACTGTTATAGTTGATGCTCCAACAGTACTACTGCTACTACCTTCTCCACCAGCTACTGACGATGATGTTGGACGACTATTTGTTGCTCGAGTTCCAGTTGCTGCTTTTGATTGTTGTTCATTCATTGCAGTTGAGGATGATGTTGAAACATTGTAATTGCTCATCTAAAAGAGGTGTTTTTTTTGCCATTAGGTATCAACATCATCTTATTCATATATATGAATCCCGCCCAATAAAAAATCAAAGTACAAGATAATTGCGCGAAAAACATGTACAAAAAAATCGCGCCATTTTTTACCGGCAAAAGGCTAAAACAAAAACTGCTAATCGGCAAAGCGTTTTTTGGCGCCAAATAAACGTTGAAGAAAAGAAATTGAAATTTTTCTTCAGTAGCCTCGGCAGGCACTCTAAAAATTCTTACAACGATTTCTAAGGGGGTCCTCTTTTTTGATTAATTTTTAAAAAACAAGACTGTTGTTATTAATCATCCAATGTTCCATCAATGATTGAACAGAAGTACTTCAAACAAAATTACAGTATCCTCAGAAGTACAGCATTGCTTTTTTAGTTAAAACAATTTTAACACGGAATTTTTTTGAACTATTAAAATAAAGCATTTAATTTTGATAAATTGACAGTTAATAATTAGTAAATGTTGTAATCTGACGTACTGTAAGATAACTTATCAATCAAAATAATAAAGTTTTCGAATTAAAAGTACTGTATGATTTCTAAAAATAGAATAACAGTAACCAAGCAAAAATTTAAAAAGTGATAAAAACAAATTACAAACAAAGTAAGAATATTTTTAGCTAACATTAATTTGTAAAAATAATTTTTAATGTCTAAAATGTAACCGTATTTAGAGAAATTCAAATGAAGGTTTTTATTACTCATCAATTTTTTTCTCCTTTATTTTTAAATGCAATACTTTATGTAATTACAGTAGCCTCATAGTTAGCAGCTATCAATACAATTTAAACACTGAAAGTATGTAGAAATTTAGAAAGAAAAACCAGATGTTTAACAAAGTGTCAGTTTATTCAAAGTTTTTGAGAATTTATGCTTTACTTTAATTTAGGACAACCGAATTTGAATGTCGAAGTTGTACAAAATTTGATGTAATGGCTTTTTAAAGAACTACATTTTATATAACATTTGTTTTTGAAAGAATAAACTCGACGAGATTATTTTCAAATAAACACCCAATTGTTGCAATTCCTTTTTCATAAATACGTTTTAAAAATATTAAAACTTAATTAATCCCTCGTTTTACCTTTTAAACCTAAGCAAACATTTAAATAATCTATGAAAAAAATTTATTACCTTCTTAGTAAACTTAAAAACATAGCATTTTTTATATTGATTTAACGCATAGAATTCAGAATTGAATTTAAATAACAGTAACCAAACAAATAAAAAAACAAAGCAAATTATAAATAAAATTTTGCTAGTTTTTATTTTTACAAAAACTCCTATTATGACCAATAAGAATGATGCAAAAATAATTGCTTCGAGCTTTATTTATCTTTGATAATAATTTTAAAATCCAAAAATAGCGAATTTGATATTTCTATTACAACATTATTTTATTCATATAAGAAATATTTTTTGTTTATCTTTTATCAATGTAAACAAAAAGTTTCTTAAAGTTAATTATTATCAAATCTTTGCAATCGTTTAAAAGTACACTTACAGTATGCTAAACTCATACGTTTTTTAGTTTCTGAAATGTGTTTTAGAAAATAATATTTTTTGTATTTATTTTGTCTTCAAAAAATGTGTTCAAATTTGTTTTTAACTTTATTACATCTAAAAAATTTTACACCGTAATTAAATACACATTTGTTGTACTTGTTCTTTTACATTTTTAAAGAAAGTTAATTTCCCTATAAGAAAGAAAGAAGTTTCCGCTATTTTTTTAATTAAAGCTTTGAAGCTAGTTGTAGTTTTAAAGTTTTAAATTAAAGCGGCACACACACATGTATTAATAAAGTTTTAAAAACATTGTTATTTAATGAATACAACATGTTGTTAATTTAACAACAGCATTAACGCCTCTCGCTGTCATGGTAACATTCTCTAAAAATTTTTGTGTTCCTAGAACGAAAAATAAAAAATATAATTTATTTTGAAAAATGACATTATAAAAAAAGACAAACACGCTTTAAAAAGTTTTTACACGTTTTATTATTATTTTTATTGATTACTGTTCTTTTTTTATTTCAAAAAAGTATTATTATTAATTTATTCAACTTTAATAATTTCTATTATTATTATTAAACATGGCACACATTCCTTTAATGAGCGAACAAGATCTTGAAGAAGATCTACCAAGCTATGAAGAAACTCAAAATGAAAAGAATAATGGACAACATTATTTTCCTGCTTCAAAGACTGTTGAACATGAAGCTGCTGTTGCAAATGCACATGTTACAATTCGATTGGGTTGGTTTTTGGTCTTTGATTTTTTGTGTTAAAGCAAGATGTTTCAGGCTTC
The DNA here is from genome assembly GCA_024447215.1 of Panagrolaimus sp. LJ2400. Classification (NCBI taxonomy): domain Eukaryota; kingdom Metazoa; phylum Nematoda; class Chromadorea; order Rhabditida; family Panagrolaimidae; genus Panagrolaimus; species Panagrolaimus sp. LJ2400. The sequence goes on from JAMRYA010000179.1 coordinate 185,047, forward strand.
TTAAGAAAAGTATTTGGAATTCTTTCATTTCAATTTTTGGCAACATTTGTATTCTGCTTTGTACTTTATTTGACACCTGGTGTACGTGGATTTGTACAGCAACAGTAAGTTTATATACATATGCTTTATTAAAGATTGGAAAGAAGCTAAGAAAAACAAGTTGTGTTTAAAAGGCGAGAGCAAGAAAGTCCGCGTAATCAAGCTTTAAAGCAGTTTAGTATTTAAGATAATCATCAAGTTTGTACAATTATTAAAGATACTGAAAACTAGTTTATTATGCACGAAAAATGTGGAACAAAAACATCAACATACTCAAATATGAGTCATAAAAGCTATTTAATACCGTAGATGATCACTTAACAAATAATCATCAACTATTGCTGCAAATTGATCAGCACTTAAGTGTCCAGTTGATGAAATATCTAGTTCATGAAAAACGTGATCTGCAAGCTCTTCAGAAAAGCCACCAATTTCTTTTGCAACGTACTAAAAAAGTTTTAGTTGGATTACCTTAACATTTGTTATTCATCAAGTGCCGTGATACATTGATAACTTTAATAGCTGCCGTTTACACTTACTTTAAACTCATTCTCTGTAATCATGCCATTGCCGTCCTATAATAAGCATGTGTATAATCTACGAACAATGTCTATGGGAACTTACTTGATCAAAAATTTTAAAGCATTGTCGAATTATCTCTTCATTACTGCTTTTAGCTAAACTTTGACTCTTTTTCATGCAATGACAAAATTCAGCAAAATCTATTTCACCATTTCCGTCTTCATCCACCTGCAAAACTACAGTATACATTATCTTCAATCTAATTCTATCAACACCTTCGTGGATTTTGACCTCCCCACAATGACAAAATTTAAGGTGGAAATTAAAATTTATTTTAGATAGATAAAGCTTAAAACTTCTGGAACTGTAAGGAACAACATCTCCTAGATATTTTGCGTTGTTTGAACGCTTAATTCAATGTTACCCAAAACTACAGTATGCTTTCCCAAAACAACTTTAACACATTACCTCTTTAATTAAAGTATCAATTTCATTATCACTTGCTTGTAGCCCAATACTTAAAATAGCTTCTTTTAATTCTTCACTTCCAATTGCACCTGAGCCATCTGTATCAAACATTGAAAAAAGTTGATGAAATTCTGCTAATTCTTCTTTTGAAAATTTATTAAGCAATTCATCATTGTTATGATGTTGAGCTAAATTTTGACTTCCACTTGATGCAGTATGAAATAGGTTATGATGATTGTTGGAGACTGGATTTTCTGGTAGCACACCAACTTTACCACGACGAACCATTTTTCGGAATTGTTGTGTTTTACTATCTGAAAAAAGAGAGAATGTTTTTTTAAAAATTTAGAAGCAAGAACGGAAGCATGGCTTAGAAAAAAAATGAGGGTATTAATTTTTAACTTAAAAGGAAAAAGGATTAAGATGTCTATTTTAAGCTTTAAAAAATGAATCACTTTCCTAAATGTGTTTGTTTATGAAACTTTTTTGATGTTTTTGGTTTTCCAATAGGAAAATGTGGTAGCTCGATATCTTCTGATTCAGTTCCAGTATCACTTTGAATAGAAGCTTTTTTATTCCATAAATAATATCCATTTGGAAGGGAATGTTGTTGATGAAAGTAATCTTCGTCTTCTTCTTCGGGTTTATCTTTTGGTGAAGCAACTTCAATTATTGGTGGAAGGGAATTACTTTGTAGTTGTTCAGAAGAAGAATTGTTTGTGAACATTTTAACCCTGTAATAAAAGGGATTATTATACATGGATTAAAGTTTGTGACATCCAAAATAGAAAAAAAGATGTTTCCGGATAAATGTGAGAGCTAAAAATGACATGACTTTTAAGCTTTTTTAAAATGTTTTTGAGAATTTTTAATAAGTTTTTTCTTAATGCTTGCATTTTTGGGGATGTAATATTTTATTCATTTTTGCTCATGCCATCTTTTAAATGACAGCGTTGAAAATTTATTTATTCAACATGTAATACATCGTCTGCTTTGTTTTCGTCGAAGACATTCTATTTTTTTTACAAAACACTGTATAACAAAAACTATAATACCCTCTTTTTTCAGATCATGGATTGTTCTTTTAACAGCTGTTGGTTCAATTGGAATTTTTCTTGCTATGTTTGTTCATGCAAGAAATACACCACTCAATTATTTCCTTCTTGGTGCATGGACAATTATGCAATCATTACTTGTGGCATCAGTTGGTAAGTTTGATTACTGTTCTTTCTTTGCACACTTTATATCCCACTTTTTTAGTTACATTCTTTGATGTTGAAGTGGTTATTCAAGCAATTCTGCTAACTTCAATTGTCGTGGGCTCTCTCTTCGTATATACACTTCAAACAAAGCGTGACTTCCAACAACATTATGCTGTTATGTACACTGTAACCTGTGTATTTATTGGTGCAATATTCCTTCAAGTATGTTTTACTATATGATTTATATATCATAACTACAGTATCCTTTTTTTAGATTCTTGTCATGTCACCAATGTTTGATTTTTTGATTAGCGTTGCTGGTGCACTCTTCTTCTCCGTCTATCTTGTAATGGATGTACAATTTGTTATGAATCATTGCTCTGAAGAAGATTATATTCTTGCCTGTGTTATGATCTATACTGATATTATTGGACTCTTCTTACGTATTCTTGAAATTTTAAATGAAATCAATCGAAATTAATAAAAAAAACGTGTAAGATTTTTTGAATGTATAAAAATTGTATTTTAAATAAGCGTGCATATATTACCGTAATCGTGAGAATTTTTTGTTTAACTTTTATTGTGAGATACTAAAAAATAAAGGAGCTGATTTTGAAGAAATGGATTATTTACAAGTTTATACACATGGATTTTTAAAATCCAATTAAATATTTTTAAACATTTTTGAAAATGCTAGTTTTCATTAACTGGAACAACAGTTCGTCGTCTTCGAGATAGTACTGAAGAAGTGAAAGATGAAGTCCGTGAATAAATAAATGTTACAATTGTTGTAATTGCAGAGATTATTATTTGAATCATTGTAATAATTGATAATCCTATAAAAAAGATTACTGTAGTTTTGTAACTTGCACATAAATTTACCCAAAAAGAAACCAAATTGTCCACCAATTTGTGACATAAAACCTAAACAAAATTATGTTTGGATTATAACAGTATCCTATATTGCTCAAACCTGGCACAGATGTTGTTAAAACTTCTTTAACATTTTCAAATTGTAAATCATAATATGAAACTTCTATATTAAAAGTATGATTGACGAATGGGCTTAACGCTTCTGATTGTTGCAGAGATACAGTATACTCCCATCGATGACAACCAGGAATACACTAGAATTATTTTTCTGTGTTTGTGTTTTTATTTTATCAATGGTATTTATCAATTTTAAATCAGCGAAATAGGAATTAAAATTTTGGGATAAAAATCGAAATGATAAAATTTTTAAATTTTCTATTTTCGTAGTTCGAAATTTCGATTTCCATATATGCTTTTTTTTTAAAAACATACATCATGAGTTGTCATTGCTCCAGAATGCACCAGCTGAATTGCATCATAATAAAATGGAACAACTGCTAATGGGTCACAAACTGGTACATTATCTACAACACTCAACATATACGGTAGAGTACAATTAAATGGATCAATAATATTTGAATACATCCAGTTTCTCACAAAACAATGTGCATCTTTACCAAAAATCTGCAAATTTATTCAGTTAAATATATCCCTTTACAATAATCTCATTACCTTATTTGTGCAATCTTCAGGATGTTCTAAAAGTTCAATATATCTTGCTGTAAAATGCATACGATTCCATTCATGGGGATATAAATAATATCTTGGAAAATCAATAACATAATCCCAATTATCATTGATATATACGATAACTTGTGGCTGGGTATAATTGTATGCTTTAGAAGTTGTAGATGGTAGCTGCTTCATTTCAATGACTAGCCGACCAATATCATCTGCTTCTGTTTGATTGACATTTCGAAATGTTTGATAACAAAGCCCTCGACGCATTACAGGCTTTGGTCGAAATAATTCCGTACAACAATCATATACCTTTCCACCGAGTTCACAATGAAATAGAAAATCTTCACATTTGTAGCCGAAAAGATTCTGAAAATTTTATGTTTTTGTGATTGAAATTTCAATTATTTGTGATTTGTGGTTTTTTGAAGCGGCATCTCGATGTTTTTGAAATATAAGAGTTAACTGTACTTTTACAACTTTTACAACAGAAAATGAACTTGTAATTTTTTAGCAATAATTTTGAAAAGTTCATTAAACCTAATTATTTAAACCACCATATTTTTTTTAATTTGTATCAAAATTACTGTAGTTTTTTAACATCAATTTTAATATCCTTAAAATATTACCGTAATCTTTACAACTACAACTGTTAAAATTAAGCTTTTCTTTATTTTAAAATTGAACAAATGTTTTAATATTTAACTACGGTATGTTTAAGGTTACTGTCTTTGCTTTCAACAGAAATATAAAAAATTTTTAAAAAAGGCTGAATTTCGGAATTTTGATCTTAAAAAACACAAAAGTTAAAAACCTTGATTCTAGAAAACGAACTCTCAATTCTGAATATTGTAAATCGAAATTTCGATTTTTACTTAAAAGAATCAAATAAAATATTCCAAAACAAAAATTTATCAGAGATTTTTCGTTTTGAAAAGTAGTAATGTGGAAATTTCGATACATTGGAATTTAGGAAAGAGATCTACAGCATCGTGGAAAATCGTGGAAATTCGTAGAAATTCGTGGAAAACTGTGGAAAGTCGTGGAAAATGGTAGTAAAAAATCGTAGAAAACCGCGGAAAATCGTGCTAAATTTTTCATGATTTTCCACGAATTGTTTAAAGTTTTATTCTATTTTTTGTCATTATTAGGGATGATTTTACCTTTTCTTTGTTTCCTCAAAATTGTTATCTTTTCAAAAATCAAAACTTCGTCATTAATTACTGTAGCTTTTTAAAAAAACTTACTTGTATTCGATCAAAAAATTCTCCAGGTGTATATCCTCTTGACCATGTGAGATATAAACTATTCAAATATCGGTTATACGTCTCGTTATTATACGGTATCATATCCATATTTTCAAGTCCACTTCCAGCAATAAAAAATGAAATTAAATCTCTTGAAGTTGTTTCATCAATATCTGGTAGAAGATTATGAATATCTTCCAAAATTGTTGAAAAATTGAAAGCATCTGGAACTTTCGGGCATACGGTAATTGTAGGGAATTCTAAAGTGTTAACCTGAAATTCGATTTAATTGGATTTCATATATCCGCAAAATCTTTTTGATCGATATACGGATTTCATATATCTCCGAAATTTCGTGATTTTTATCCTCTTAGATTTCATATATCCCCTTTATCTCACTTACCATTTTAATAGTTGTTGAAGTAGCAGTTGGACCTTCTACGTATTCAATTACAACTAAAACAGTTGTAAAAATTCCACAAAATATACAAATAACTAAAACAATCCACCAAAAGATTTTTTGTTTCGGTGATTTACTCATTAGTGCTTGTGAAAGGCCATGAATTTCGCCCGTCCATGGAGCATAATCTCTCTCATGACAATAACAAACTTCATTTGGCTTCCCGGGAAGTGCCATTGCAACGCGAGCTCGTAAGCCAGCTTGTAAATGCGGCATTTTTGAAGAGGTGAATGGGGTTTTTGAAAGCTACCACTAAAAAAGGAAACAATTTTAAAAAATAATACCAATTTTTGGATTCAAAATGATGACAATTTCAAATTAACAACGTAGTTACGGTAGTAACTTTAAAAAATATATGAAAAAGTTTAATAGCTTACTACAGGTTAAGTCAGAAGAAGAAAAACTTTATTATCAATCGCTTTTGCTAAAGAGAGAAATGTAAAAACTGAAAACCAAAACGTCTGCCACAGCCATAAAAATTTGGTAAAAAACTAATTTAGATCTATGAACGAGGAGGTAACGAGAAACTTTTTGATGAAAAAAAAAGAAGTCAACATAAAAATTTCAGACAATGCTTCAACGACTGTGTTTCCAAAAATACATATATTCTAGAAATCGGGAAAGGAAAGAAAAAATGACGTTCAAAATTTTCCTTTTATGCTACAAAAAAATTCCTATTTCAGAAGAACCCTAATAATGAAAAGCAGGATATATGAAATCCGCTATTTTTTAAAATCGAAAACATAACCTTGTTACTTTCACCCACCAAAAAAAAGATTGCTTCCATTTTTGTTTGCATTTCATCAATTTTATTTCGCTTTCAAGCTTCCCTCTCCCAGAATCAAACGGAACAAGACGGATGCCGAAAATTGATACTCTCTTCTTTTTTTTATTTCAAAAATTAAAACACAAAAAAATAGTTTGTGAAAACTTTTTTTTTAATAATAAAAACAAATTTCATAAAAAAGTAGTACATAGAACTTCATAAATATACAGACATATAATACAGTAATAATTGTAAATCCATTGTAATTTTATTCTTTGCCATCACCGGTTTCAACAGTTTCAGTAGTTTTTGTTGGATAAGCAAGGTCCCATATATTTTTTGGCCTAAAAATAACATATATAAATAATATATACAACATTTACAAAGATCTTACATTTCTTTTGCAGTTTTAAGTTCAGATTTGTTTGTTTTACTTTTTTCAATTTTTGTTCCAGCTGTCTTTGATTTTTCTGGTTGTTGTGATCCTCGACTCTTGCCATCAGCTGCTGCTGTAGTTGTTCCATTTGCAGGTGTTCCAGCAGGAGTAGCAGCATTATTTGTTACAGGTGTATTTAAATTTACAGCATTAGCAGGAACTCCAGCAATTAAATCTTCTGTTACGTCACCTGATTGTGGATTAGTATTTTTTTGATCTGTATGCATTTGATGATGATGGCTATTCTTTTTCTTACAGCATGAAATAAAAGTTGAAAATGAAATAAATAGCAGCAAAAATATTTCAAAATTTGCAATTATCCTAAAAAATTTAATAGAAGTTAGAAAATGTTTAAATTAGCTTATGTTCAGCAAACTACAGTATCCCCATAAAAGAATATATGAATAAAAAGAACTTTCTGCAACCACAGTAATAAAAAGTTTAAAAGCTTAGCTGATAATTTTGTTAAACATTTAAAACATTTTTAAAATCTACAGTATGCCAATTTTAACATAAACTGTTTAACACAGTCATTTTCAATAAAACTTTTTTTTGCGGCTCATAAACAATCTATCAAATCAACCCATTTTAAAAATTAACTTACAAAAACACAAAAAATCCATTAATATTACAATTTAAAAAATCCAGATGTTGCTGTTGATGTTGTAAGCTTTCTCCAATTCTTTTCCCTAAAAATTACAAATATAATAAATATAAAATACAAAAATCCATGCCTTACAAAATAAAGAAGTAGATTGTAGCAAAATATTTCCCGACATTCTTTATTCACATTTGACGAAAATAACAAAACGATTAGTTCTTCTTGCACATAAAAAAATTGTTGAACAAAATTGCTGCTTTCAAATTCGAAAAAAAAAGTTTTTCAACAATCAACAAAAAATATAACTTTCAAAAAAAGATGATGAAAAAACGTGTCTTTGAAAATGGAGAAAATTTGAATAAAGTTTTCTGCTGAAAATAATAGAAGCAGTTGAATGATTTTGACTACTGCAAAAGAAAAAAAACCAAAATGGCAGAAGCAGTAAAAAGTGGTGCATCAAAGGTTGAAACAAATAAGGTTGGTTTTTTGATTACAATTATATTTTTTAAAGCGCATTTTACTTTGAAACTGTTGATGTCCAAAAAATTGACAAAAATTTTTGTCGTTTTTGTAGCTTTCGAATCTTCTAGAAGGCGCGCGCAAAAAAATTTCTTAGAAGTTCGCCAAAGAATAAAAGCTTCGAAGAACTTTTGTGCTTCCAGAATTTTCTGAAGCTTGTAAAAAAAGAAGGAAAAAAGTATTTACCAATTTCGCTAACAAATGCTGATTTTCGAGATTGTATGCCTGAATTTTAGATTTAGTCAGAAGAGAAAACTTCTTTCATGTTCCCTTATTTTTCATTATACACATCTACAGTATCCATATCCATTTTAGGATGGAATGCCAATCACTCCAGCAGTTGTTGAAATAAAGCTCGATTCAAAACGAAAATTTGCAGCTTTAACAAATCGATTCTTTCGTCAATATACACTATGGCCTCAACCACAAACTAAACCTGGAAAATGGAGAGAACATCGGCCACAACATGAAGTAACTCAATTAACACTTGTTGGAGATTTTCATCATCCACCTGAAGTAAGGAATTACTGTAATCTAAATGACACAAAATAATCAGAGTTTTTCTAGAATACCGATTACCGTATCCTTGGAATGCGTCCAAAAAGAACAGTTGGAAATTTGGTCGAATATGAAGTTTCAAGGTTACCAAAAAATTCAATACAAATGCGTGGATTTGTATCTGAAAGAATTCCAGCTGATTCTGTGGATTTTGTTATGAGACTTTGTTCATCGGAGGATAAAGAAGAGCAACAACGATTTATACATGGATATCAAATGTTTGAAAAAATTCGAAATGAAATTCCTGCATCAAATATTCGAAAACATTTTTTAACAATTATGGGAGCGGGTGCTTTTACGAAATTGTTTTATAAAGATGTAAGTGCATGGGTTTTGGAAAGAGGATTTGTGAAATCCTCTGTGGGATATATGAAGTTAGTTTGTTTTGGATACAGAATTCCCGGAGATATATAAAATCCGTCTTAATTTTGAATACCGTATATCTCATAAAACTCTGATAAAGGTGGATTTGAATGCAAAAAAAATTTTGATATATCTCCTCTATCTTTTATCCCATCTCTATGAAGTTTTGGATCAATGTAGAATTGGGTGTAGGGTTATTTTATATATCCTTGATATATCAAATCCTACTTTGCTACAATGAATACCACATATCCCCTTATTTTCAATCTAACACTACCTATTTCAGCTCAATGATGATTATGGCACTCAACTACATTGTGTTCACTTCCTTAATCGACCTCGACCATATTATATTTACGAAAGAATTGGACCAACATTAGATGAACTTCTTCGTGGTTCATATTATGGCTTTCTCGATATTTCAACAGCTCGACATCTTACAATTGGAATTATTCGAACTCTTCGAACTCTGCATTCTCTTGAATACGTTCATCGTTGTGTTACATCTTTTACTTTTAATCTTCGAACATATCCTGGTGGATTTATTGGTGGTGGAGATTTATCAAATTACATTGTTTGTAATGATCTTTCATTTTCAACAATTTATCGATCATCAAAAAAACCATACTTTGTTGAAAGAAAATTTTATGGTACTTTAAAATATTCATCACCAAATGCAATGAAATTTTATCAACAATGTCCTGCAGATGATATTATTTCTGCAATTTATATTTTTGTTGAGCTATGTCATGGAAAGCTATCATGGAGAGGAGAAAAAGATCGTGAAAAAATTATTCGAGTAAGTGTGTTTATTTGGAAAATGGGCTACTTTAGGTTTAGATAGAGCAAAGATACAGATACGTTTGGTAACTTTTTCGTTAAGTAATTTACTGTAACTATTCTAATAAATTATCAACTATATAAAATGGATTACTGTAGCTAAAATTAAACATTTTTTTTAGAAAAAAGAAGACTTTTTTACAACTCCTACAATTATGGTTGATAATATTGATGCAGAATACCGTATACCAATTGATATTCGAGATTTAACATTAATTTTTAAAATGTTAAAAGAATCAAATCCATATTCTGGAAAACTAAATTATACATATGTTTGTGAAATTTTACATCGAATTGCAGAAGCTAATAAACAACCTGGTGGTGCTGAAACATTCCTAGATTTTACAAAACTTGAAGATGTTGAAAAAGAATTTAAAAAAGCAATGGTACATATTCAAGGTGGTGGTGGTGATGGTCGACAACAGCCTTCAAAAGATAATAATACTGTAGATCCAAGTACTAAGAAACATCGAAATGGAGAAGGAAAAACAATGAGTAAAGAAAAAACTACAAAGAATAGTGATAGAAAAGATAAAAGTAGAAAAAGTAGTGGTGAAACTGGTGGTGCAACTAAAAAGGGATCAAAAGATGATGGAAAGGTAAGCACACGTTTTTCTCTGGAGGTTTGATCGGAGCTATTTTAAAATGTTGTTTCAGAAAAAATCAAAAGAAGATGTCACTGGAAAGAAAAGCAAAATCAAAGTTAAATCTTCTGAAGGCAATAAAGATACAAAATCAAAACAAAAATTCAAATCTGGAGAAGCAGCAACAAACAAAGAAGCAAAAGGAAAATCAAATGAACGTGTGAAAGATAAAAAGAAATCTGGAGAAAAGGTAAAAAAGATTTGATTGGATTCTTTATAATCAGCGAGTACAATTTCAGACAAAACCAGATAAGTCATTAATACCTCTTGAAAAGACTCAAAAGCTTGATACGGTTCCTGTAATTTCACCTGGAGAAGTAATTAAAGAACAATCAACTCAAAGTTTAAAATAGATATTTTGTTGTGTTTTGCATTTGTAGTGGAATAATAATTATATATTTTAATAATAAATGATGTAATAAAATGCCATTTTTTCACTGTTGTAAACTAGTGGACCCGTGGAAAAGATAATTAACTCTAAACAGTTAATCGCTTCTGCGGTAACCCGTGGGGTCACCGCTTGCAGCGATTAACATCTGTTCCTAGCCCTTCGGGTTTCGGGGCACTAAATTTATGCGAGAGTTATAATTTATTGATTCAAATTTAAGCCATCTGTTGATCTTTCAAAAAGTCATACACATCTTGCCATTTTTTGGATTAATGCAACTTATCCATGAAGCTCTTTTTCTGTCTTTCATAACTAATTGAGGTCAAATTTTGTGCGCGCTGTGAGGTGCTCAGAACTGAAGCTGTCTTTTGGATTGGTTTTGACCCATATTTATGCCAAAGAACTTTTTTGGCAAAATAGAAATACAAAAGTTGTAGTTATGGAACAAAATTCTTGTTGCAATATTTTAAGCATATACAAAATAGAGGACCCGTCGGCTCAGTTACAATTACAGGGACCTGTTGCAATCCGTTTTCCACTGTTTTACATTAAGATTGCCAATAGCATTGGGTGTCTATACTTTATTTTATATAATTATCTTAAATTGCAACAAAATTCAAGCATGTTTGAAATACATGACCCGTCGAATCGATAATACAAACAGTTATTTGTGACCCGTAAAAATCCGTTCATCAATGTTTTACATTGAGATTACCATAAAAGATGGATATTTATATATTATTAAAGGACCCGTCGGATTCATCTACTATTGTAAAATACAAACTTAAATCTAACGAAAACTAATTTACTAACACATATATTAAATTGCTTCGTACATTTTTTGCCCAAGGACCCGTTTACAAAAAAACAACTTAATATTTTAACACTAATTCATTGATCTTTCGAAAAGTCATACACAACTTGCCATTTTTTGGATTACTGCAATTTAGCTTTTTTCTTTTTTTCTGCAACAGTTATCAAATTTTCTGTCTTTCATGACCACTTGAGGTCAAATTGTTCTTTGTAGATCAAAATTTAATGATGAAAATGAAGTTCCTCAAAGACTCCATATTTCTTTATCCCTACCTAAGCAAGCAAAACTTAAATCCCTAATGCGCGCGCTGCGAGCTGCTCAGAACTGAAGCTGTCTTTTAAATTGGTTTTGACCCATATCTATGCCAAAGAAAGAAACGAACAAAAGCAGTGGTCTGGCGTTTCCTTGTCTTTAAAAGAGAGAGCAAAAGAAGAAGAGAGGTCACAGAGAAAAGAAAGACAGAAGAAGAGAACGGCATTTGTTGCCAAAAAAGGAGATACAAAAGTTGTAGTTTTTAACGACTGCTTTTTTGTGATAATCATATATAGATATAGGACCCGTTCAATCATTTACAATAAACATAAACACAGACATTACTGATAGAAAAAAGGACCCGTGGGATCTGCACCTAACGTTCAACATTTAACTATTAATGTTTATCTCTCTTAACATTGATTTATCCAAAGATCCGTTACTTATTTTCGCATACTACTTTAAAAATACTATTTTGCCAATATCATAACACTTGGACCCGTCGAGATCAGCATTCAACTGTAAAACATTTTAATTTAAAAACATAATGTATTCTGCAACAGTTTTTTTCTGGCGAAAACAATCATTCCAACACTTTAGCGTTGATGCAAATGCCCAGATCGGATACAGGTGGTACTGTTGAGCACCATTCTATGCAAAAGCTTATTTTCTCGATGCTTAACACTAACCTAATAAGAGATACTAAAGCTAAAGCTAAAGCTATAAAATTCCATCACCAAATTGCACAAATTTCTTAAATCATACAAAATTTGTAGTCTTTATAAAAAGCAAGCTTTGATTCATTAACTTTTACAAACATTTACACTTTTCTCATGTTTTACAAAATCAAAATACATAAATTTTATACCACGCGACAGCCCTCCTTTTACCGATCACTTTTTTATCACTTCTTATCACAATTCCTTATCAGTTATAACTGATATAAAAAAGATAAACAACGCAAACACATTTTTTTGCCACCAAAAACTCATTTTTTCATAGACTTTTTCAAACTTTGCCGATTTTGTCCATGTTCCACTCATCGGATCGGCACAATTTTTATATCACCGGATAGCCTGTGTTTTGCTGAGTCCTTTTTTGATTTACATATTACTTTTTCTTATCACTGATGGCTGATAAAAAAAGGAGAAACAAAAAAATGCACTTTCTCTTCTTTCTTTTTTGCAAAAAAAGATTTATGCCCTCGTTTGCTTTGTGTCGGCAAAAAACGACTGAGATAAAAAGAAAATCGATATTTGGTCATTCAGAAGGCTATAACTTCTGAGGCCGAATTTTCTGTGCTTAGTGAATAATTTTCCCGGATTCCCCGTGTTCGATTACATATCTTTGCAGAAGATCTTATTTGTGCGATTTTTTTTAAAAGAGTTGTAATTTTTTTTTATTCAGCATAGTTTTTTTACAGTTATATAACTAGTGGACCCGTGCTTATCAGTATATCACAAAAAAAATTTGCATATTTTTTTATCAGTAAATCGCTTCTGCGGTAACCCGTTGGGTCACCGCTTGCAGCGATTAACATCTGGTCCTAGCCCTTCGGGTTTTGGGGCTTTTAAATGCTTGCACATTTTTTTGCTTGCTCTTTCTTTTCACTTCTATTTGTGCAAATGAAGAGATGAATGAAAGCAGTGGTTTGGCACTTTCTTTCTTTAAAAGAGAGAACAAAACAAAAAAAGAGACAGCAGAGACATGAAAGACAAATACATATTTTTTAAGAAAGAAGAAATACAAAAATTGTAGTTTTGCTTTAACATTTTTTTTGCTAAAATAGTTACTGTAATTAATAATAACTTAACAAATATTTTTATCAGTTTCGGAATTGGCCTACTTTTGATTTATCACAAAAGCGTTTCTCCTCCTCTACCACGTGACGGTTTCCGAAAATTAGAGAAGTTATATTTTTTTTAATTTTTTAATTTATTTTGAAAATGGATTTAAAAAATAGCATATATATGAGATGAAGTTAAAAAAAAATTTCTATTTTGTTCAATTAAGCAATTGTGGAAAAACAATATTTTTTACTGTATTTGTATTTTCAACATGTGTAATAATTTTAAGTGACTTTTTACTTCTTACTCGAGACATAGCTGTATAAAGTTGTCCATGGGAAAAGCAATCACCTCCGCCTCTTCCGCTAAAATAAAGTCCAACACGCTCTAAAGTTTGACCTTGTGCTTTATTAATTGTCATCGAAAATGCAAGTTTAACAGGAAATTGGCAGCGAGAAAAATGAATTCCTGGTTCAGATGGTGTATTACCGTATTCAAATTTACATCGAGGCAAATAAATTTCATTTTCACTACCCGATCGTGAACCTGATAAAACTTTGCATTTAATATATTCATCATAAATATCAGTGACTTGCATTCTTGTTCCATTGCAAAGTCCTGTACTAACAGAAATATTTTTAATAAGCATAACAATTGCTCCTTTTTTCAAATTTAATTCATGTGGAGGCATGCCTGCAGTTTCAATGCCTTCCATTTTTTCAACACTGTATTCATTTATATCATGCTCAAGTTCATTTAAATGTTGATCCCCTAATGGAGTATTACGACTTAAAAAAGTTTTTTGTTTACTTCCTCGTAAATTATCTAAAATTCTTTGATTCATATTTCTTACAGTCTCATTCCTTGGACTTAAAATAGCACTTCCACATAATTCTTGTGCGTATTTTTCTGGCTCTTGTAACCATTTTGGTTCATAGCAGAAATTCATTAATGCAAGTCCATTGGGTGCAAGATATTCAGGATCAATTTGAATATAATTTGTCCCTTTAACATATTTATTGTAATTTACAGTATCACCATTTCCAATAAAATTTAATTCTTCGATGAAATCAAGTTCATCTGGATTTACTCGCATATTTTGTTTTAGTTCAAGCTGAACACATTGATCATATTGATCCCAATTTTTAATGGATGCATCAATGATAGCTTCATCAGATCCTCCTGGAACTACAGGTGTTAATTGTTTCCAATCACCACCAATTAAAACTAAAGCTCCACCAAAAAGTTCTTTGCTATCTTTCATATCTTGCATTGTTTTATCGATATATTGTAAAACATTTTTATGAAGCATACTGCATTCATCAAGAATTATTAAATCTGTATTTTGCAGTTGTTCCCCTCTTGTTGTTTCAGCTCTTATTCTTACAGGTGTTTCAGCATCCATAGATTTTGGAATACAAAAAGCACTATGTGCTGTTTGACCACCATTCAACAGAGTTGCTGCAATTCCTGTGGATGCTGAAACCGTAGGTTTATAACCATATGCTTTGCAATAAGTGATAAGGAAATTATAAAAAAAAGACTTCCCCACTCCACCACTTCCTATAAGCGAGAAGAATCCTCCTTTTTTGCTTATAAGTGCTTTTTCAATTTTTAAAAATGCTTCTCTTTGATCATCATTTAATCCATTTTTTTTTATATGCTCAACATATTCTTTAATGTCAACAACTTTTTTGTCAATTTTATATTCAGATTCGACAAAATTGTAATCTTCTTCAAATTCTTTTGAAGCACAATCTTTTTCAAAACCTTCTGGAACACTAAATCCAAGTGTACGACAACTTGTACCCATTGTTTGAAAAACAAATTCCAAATATCTTAATGCTCTTTGTGTTCTTCGATCTCGATTTTTTTTGGGATCTTGTCCAGGAGAATCAAAAATATCATCCAAAAAAGCATCCAAAAATTGATCAGGTGTACCTGGTCTATTATATGCAATTACCATAGCAAAGAAAAATCTTTTTTGCTTCACATTTCGCATTTCAATGAATGCTTCTCGAATTGTTTTTTTGTGAATTTCATCACTTTCCCAATACCCATATGTTTGTGCTGCTTCCAAAAAAGTTTTGCATTGTACATCACCAACTTTTTTCAAATCTTGAAAACTTGTTGGGCCTTTAACTTTCATAAGAAGCATTCGAAGTGCATAAAGTTCAGAATTATTTGGAGGTACATGATGAACTCGAACAAAAAATTTCTTTGGCTTTAACTTTCTTTTTATCCATTCACCATTTTTGTATCTGTAATGAAGGGGAATTTCACGATATGTATATTGTTGAGCTTCTTTATCTTTTGCACATAATTTAAAATATGCAATTAGCTGACTTTTATCATCTTTTGCAGCTGCAGTTGTTTCAAATCCGGGTTGAAAAACTTTTGTATTTTCCCCTTCTAAATGGATTTGAAGACATTCAACAATATGTGACTGCTTTATAATCCAGCAATTTGCGGCTCTCATCCAAGCTTCACAACCTGTCATTACTCGGGCAGTTATATGCCTTTTCCCTTCATCGAATTCATATTCTTCTTCACCGGTTTCTTCATTTATTTTAACTTTTTGTAATGTTGCACATAAAACATCACCCATTTTTGTCACATATTTGCATGTATACTTTGGACTTCCTGTTTGTCCAATTGTACATTCAACATTGATATGACAATCATATTTAAGTAACAAAAATTTATTATGTGGAACTACAACACTATCATCAACAATTACATCTGGTCGTCCTTTAACTTTTTTTGTTGCTGTAAAACCAAAAAGATGTTTAGTTTCTTCTGTAATTTCAACACCATTTGGTGGAGGTTCAAGTCTTTTATATTGTACATGAGTTAATTGTTCATCATAATCTTTTCTTAACTCATCATGAAATGGAAGCTCTTCTTCCCATTCATCATCCACTTTTGCATCAAAATTTTCATTTTTTATTTCACCTACTTCTTCCATAAAACCCATAAATTCATAATTATCATCAAATTGCAGATTTTCCTTTTTTATGGGTGATGATGAATTTGCAACTTTTTCATTTTCAGAAAGATTTTCATCTAAAGCACTTTTTGGCTTTAAACGTTGATAATCCGGTGGCTTATGTGTATGAAGAATTGTGGTTACAGAAAAAGGTTTTGAGTAACCTTTTGTACACCGTCCATTTACATGGCATGCGGAATTTGCATTGCAAATATGAAGCATGTGCTTCATTACCATTTTATAATATTCCCGTTGTTGTTCAGCTTCATCAGATGTATCATCATCATCTGGCCACTCAGGGAGGCGAGCTGATATATAATTATCAACATCTTCTGCAGAAATCTCATTTTCCATGATTAAAAGCACATGCAAATGTGGCATTCCACGTTTTTGAAATTCCATCACAACATGATAAGCTTGTACTTTGCCAAAAATATGTCTCTTAAATAAATCATCCAAAAATTCTTGGGCTTTTGTTAAAAAAACTCGACATTTTAAATCCGATCTTGTTGTTTCACCTGGTAATGTATTATTTACAATTTCAGGCCATTTTGGATTTCCTGTAAAAGTAACAAAATATGAAGGCAATTTTGTATTATCGATAATTGTCATGATATCAGCATAAGCATTTTGCATATATTTTCTACCACCTTTAAAATGTGATGGAATTGTAAACAATGTGCCCAATTTTTTATTATTCAACCATTTTTTTTCGATATATTTTTTTAATTCATTGCTGGTGGTGCAACGATTTTTCATTTTTTCAACTTTTTGTCTTGCAACATCCAACTGTGATCTTTCGGCCCGACATACCATATCAATAAGCCACGCATCAGCAATTGGACCCTTGCTCCAAAGCCAATGTGGTTTTTGAAATCCTTTTGGATGTTTTTGGTACAAATAAAAACGGGTAACTTGTTTTCTTGATGCAAATTTGCGACCATTTGGTTTTGCTTTCTTTTTTTTTGAAGGAATAATATCCTCATCTTCAAGGATATCCTCATCGACATAATCATCATCGTCATCACCATTAATATGGCGTTCAACTTCGTTATCTGATACATCAGTATCATCTTCCATTATATTTTTCTTTTTAGGCTTTTTATCTTTAAGTTCATTTTCAGAACTTTTTAACATCATGCCACTGTGATAAATTTGATTTCCATGTGGAAAAAGTACAGGATAACATAAAGGATCAACATTTGGACTCCAATATGGAAAATATGTGGTATCGCCGTCTATGCCAGTTAACCAAATTCCTTTAAAATCAGGTGGCTCGCCATTATCATTGCTCCAAATCATCCCAATTAATTCATCTTTTGGCTTTTCAGCTCGATGGGGATGAATGCTTGGATCTGAAATTTTAAAATTTTCATCCCTTGAATCGACAATAATGCATTTAAACTTTGGCATTTCTTGTTTTTGTTCTTTAGCTTCTTTTACAGCTTGTGCAAAAATTTCTGAAGCTTTTTTCATTAATGGGGCATAAACATGATTTTCATTTATCATTTTTAACAATTCTTGTGCAATAAAATCAGAAAGTTTTTTTTGCTTGGCTTTTTCACCAACAATTTCTTCAGCTTCATTAAAGTCAATACAGTATAGTTGACCAAAAGCTGCTTTTTTTCCTCTTGGAGGAAATAAACCACTTGCAACATGTTGATAATTTCCATTCATTCGAACAACAGGTGGTCCATGCCCTGGCAAAGGCGGTAGAGTACCTTTTGTTTGAACAGTTCCAAAAGCTAAATCTTTATTGTAAATGTGTGAATTTTTCATAAAACTTTTATTTTCTGGTGAAATATCATCAATTAAACGTTGCATGAATTCTGGAGCATCATCCAAAATATCTTGGATAAATATTAATTCATCGGTATTTAATTCCCCATTGTTGCAACATTTATTGGCAGCTGATGGTGTATTTTTTTCATATTCATTTAGCCATGCCCCGCAATGTTTACATTTTTGATCAAATTTTCCATGATTCTTATATGTAACCTTGTGATTAACACTATATGCGGCACATCCTTCTGTATGTTTAAAGTTATCACAATAACATCGGGCATTTGGTGGATAAGGTGTTAATTTGGGCCACTTTGTTGGGACTTCTTCCTTTTTTGGTCGACCACTTTTTGGTTTTTTTGCTGGACGACCGGCTTTCTTTCTAGGTTCGATCCCATCTTCAGAAAATGAACCCTCTACTTTTTTTTCATTTTCATTTACAGTAACATTTTGTGTTTCAGAAGCTGAATTTTCATTTTTTACTTCCATTTTAGATACAGTAATTTTTTTATCTGGAAAATTCGCAATTACAATTTGATCTTTTTCAATCACATTAACTTTTGGTCGACCTTTTCCTCTTTTTGGAGCAACAGAAGTATCCGAAGTTTCAACTTCCATTTCACTTTCAGTTACATTAATAGTTTTTGTTTCAACTACTGTTTTTGTCTTTGGTCGACCTCTTCCTCTTTTTGGAGCAGCAGAAGTATCCGAAGTTTCAACTTCACTTTCTGTTACAGTAACCTTTTTATTTACACCTTTTTTTGGTGGTCGACCTTTTCTCTTTTTGGGTTGTGCATCTGAATTAACAGCAGTGGAATCATTATCATTTATTATTTCAGATTTTGTTGTATCAATCTCCATAGCCACTTCTTTTTCGCTTTCATTTTTGGCTTTTGGAGATTGTACTTTTTCTAATTTTTCACCTGTTGCTTTTTCAA
Source organism: Panagrolaimus sp. LJ2400 (assembly GCA_024447215.1). Classification (NCBI taxonomy): domain Eukaryota; kingdom Metazoa; phylum Nematoda; class Chromadorea; order Rhabditida; family Panagrolaimidae; genus Panagrolaimus; species Panagrolaimus sp. LJ2400. The sequence goes on from JAMRYA010000179.1 coordinate 204,213, forward strand.
AAACTTTAAAAATATTTGGAGGTGGCATTTGCTTTTGTGAATCTGTTAATTTTTGATCGAAAAGTACAATTTGTGTTGATTCTTCAACAACTTTATTTTCTGAATTTTCAGTTGCACATTTCTTAGCAAAACGGCCTTTTCTATTACCTTGCACTTTTTTAAGAAAGCGGCTTCTATCATTTACTGGAGTTGAAAGTGAAGAATCACTTGCAATTGAATCTGTTTCTTCTGTCTTTTTTAAAATAATTTGTGAACCACTTTTACCATTTTTTGATGGAATAATTTTTTCAATTTCAATTTTAGCACCTGTTTTTTCAGATTCTTCACTAACTTTTAAAACCTTTGCATTTTTTGGCTTTTTCCTCGGACTAACAGGCATTTGATGTAAAACTGTTTTTTTATCAGTTGTTTCAATGGTCATTTTCATTCTTGGATTTGAATTGTAACGATTTGTAACAGTAATATATGAGCCTTCTGAATCTTTGTTTATTGCTTCAAATCCTAATTTTTTAACATTAGTTCGAACTTCGATAAAAGAAATTTCATCATCTGCATCATTATCAGTTGTAGCAGGAGATGCACCAATATTATCAGAAATTATTGAATCATTTAAATTAATTTTTGGTGAAAGATGATTAATCTTTTTAGGCGCAACAAATTTTTTTGGTGTTAAAATTTTTCGATCAACTTCCATTGGCGTTTCATCATTGCTTAAATCAATCATTGTAGTATCATTTGTTACTGTAGCTTCACCTTTGCCTCTTTTATTTCCAGCTAAAGATTTTCTATTATTAGGTCTTTTTGGTGTTGCAGAATTATTAAGATTGCTTTTTTCACTTTTTGGTGTTGTTAAAGACAAAGCATTAAAAGGAGCAGTTGGAGTATCTGCAATTTTCGATTTTTTTAAAGGAATTTTTTCTTCGTCACTTGAGCTATCAACAGTTATTATTTCTTGCTCATTTTTAACTTTCATTTGCTTTGAATTTTTTGAAGGATTTGTAGCAACAGTATTTGCTTCAGAATCAGATGTTCGAGGAATATATATACCCTTAGGTGGTCTTCCTTTTTTGCTCGAAATCAGTTTTATTGGTTCAGGTTTTGGTTTGGGAATCTTTGGATTTTTTGAAGGCTTCTTTTTTGGAGAGCTTGGATGATATGCATTAGGTAAAAATGAAACCTCAATTTCATCCTTTTTAGCTTTTGGAGGAGAAAGAATTGTAATATCATCATCAGAAGATGGAGCAACAGGTGCTTTAAATTTTGACTTTTTAACAGGAATTGTTTCTTTAACATTTGTAATATTTAAAGCAATTAATTTTTGTTCTTGTCTAAGCTTCATTTGCTCAGAATTTGTTGCAAGACTTTGAGCTAACTTGTTAGCTTTTGGAGGTGGAAGAATTTGTACAAAATCATTATTAGATGGAATAACAGGTGTTACATTTACATTTGTCAAAATATGTAAATTTCTAATGACATTATTTTTAAATGCTACCATATTTAAATTTCGATCTAACATTTGACCATGACCGTACATTAAAAATCTGTAAACAAAAAGTATGCAAAAGTAACCACAATCAATGACATTACCAAGTGGTTGAAGATTATGTGTACAAAAGAAAAAATGTGGTTCAAAATTTGTAATAACAGGGCCTACAGTATTAATTGCATTTATTATTATCCTTTTTGCATGTGGTTGTATACTTTGAATCGTTTCACGTCCATATGGATCAATGTAAAGCACATGATTAATACTGCGGATATATATTGCAATTACCCAATGACCAACACTATCTTCCATTTGCTTATTTGTCATTGTGTCATTAGGATAAATTATAACAGGAATTATTAAATATTCCCAATCATTACGATATGGTTTGCCTCTAATATGATCCCTCGCTTTAACACGCCCATCTCGATTTCGGGCTGAATAATGTGCAGCTCCAAAGAGACTGTGAATAAAAATTGCATTTTTATCACTTATTGCAACTAAGAATGCAAGAATCAACGAAAGGCAATCACCATATAGTTGTGAATTTGCTCTTTGATTCCTAAGGAAAGGGATATCAAGATTATATACTAATTCTCGTTTTTGTTCATCAGACAAAATTGAGGCATCCATTTATTAAAGTTCAGCAATAACAATCAGTTTCAACAAAAAAGGGGAAAATAAAAAGAAATAAAAGATAAAAGAAAGAAAAAATGATAAAAAGATAAAGAAAAGATTAAATAAGAAAAAGAAGGTGGAATTTTTTGTATTTTTTTGGTTTTTAAGGGGGAAATAAGAAAAGAGAGAAAAGAAAAGAAAGAAAAAACGACACGAACGCGAGAGTTACCGTAATCTCGTATTGCTACAAAATTACAGTTGATGAAAAACTCAAGATTTTGATGTGATAGCAGAATCTGAAAATGAATTAAATTAGTAAGCTTTATTTAAAACAATATAAAATGCACAAAAAGCACGCAAAGCACGATAGAAAATAGAGAAAGAAAAAATAGAAGCAGATGAAAAAAAGAAGACAAAAAAGAAGGGATGAAACTGATTGCTAAAATTGAACATAATAAATAGACAGAAACAATAATAACATCGGTTTTATAAAGCTAACCGGAAACTCTGGAGTTTAGATAGTGGCTTTCTATAAAACCGAACATATCAAGGCTTTTCTTCCGATTACCTCTTGCCAACAATATGGCGAATCTTATAAATAAAATAATAAACTGATTGCTAAAATTAATAAAACTTTATATATTACTATCAGACGTTTCGGCCCTTATTCTAGACGTCTTTTCTTTAGATAGTTATACATCATTTCATATTTCTAAACTAACTGGTGGGCCCAAGCCGTGTAACACGGTCGTCAGTAGAGTGCCAGTTAGTACAGTCACAAAAAATCAAATGGATGATAAAAACAAATGGAGTTTAGATGTGGTTTTCTATAAAACCAAACACCAAGGCTCTTCCTTTGCCTGACAAATCATAAACATAGAATAACTCTTATAAAAGTTCGACATATACTCAGTATAACAGAACAACAAAAGATTAACTACGATCGGTTTTATAAAGATAACTGAAAAAACTTCTTGGAGTTTAGATAGATGGTTTTCTGTAAAACCAAACATATCAAGGCCTCTCTTCCAATTACCTCTTGCCAATATGGCGAATCTCATAAATCAAAAAATGCTTAACAACAAAACATTTTATTCAAAAAAGCAAAATTTTTCTCAAAATCAAATTACATAAAAAAATGATAAAATTCAAGAGAGAAAAAGTTTGCATCTTAAAATAAAACATAGTCCTAACAAAAAATTCTACACTATAACGGTATTATAAAGCTACCGAAAAAACTTCTTGGAGTTTAGATAGCTGGTTTTCTGTAAAACCAAACATATCAAGGCCTCTCTTCCGATTACCTCTTGCCAATATGGCGAATCTCATAAATCAAAAAATGCTTAACAACAAAACATTTTATTCAAAAAAGCAAAATTTTTCTCAAAATCAAATTACATAAAAAAATGATAAAATTCAAGAGAGAAAAAGTTTGCATCTTAAAATAAAACATAGTCCTAACAAAAAATTCTGCACTATATCGGTTTTTATAAAGCTAACCGAAAAAGCTTCTTGGAGTTTAGGTTGAATGGTTTTAAAAAACCAAACACATCAAGGCCAACTTTCCGAAATGCCTCTTGCCAATACGGCGAATCTCATAAATAAAATATGCTTAACAACAAAACATTTTGCTAATAAATGCAAAGTTTTTCTTCAAAGCTTTTAGCATTTTTCTTCATTGTTAAAAAATGTGAAAAAAAGCAAGTTAAGCGATTCTATATTGGTTTTCACATTATCGCTAAGCCAGAATCGTTAACGAACAATTTTTCACATTTTTATACAACGACAAAAATGCTAAACTCAAGGAACAAAAATTTTTGCTTTTTAATAGCAAAACAAAGCCCTAACAAACTAACAAAAAGTAACAATAAAATCGAAAACCCACCTCTGTAATCATGTTGGTGTCCATCCCCTAGTACTTATGGGGGTATCCTACGTCAAAGTAATGGCGACGTTTTTGATGAGAATCCAACCTTCCTCCTTTTAATCAAAAGGCTAATCCCCTGTATTTAGTGGGGGCACTTTACGTCTAAGTAATGGCGACGTCTTCGTCACTTCGACGGATCATAACAATCTAAAAATGAAACATTAATAAGCAGAAACTAAACAATAAACTTGTCCAATCCATCCTATCCATAAATATCCATCAATCCATATACAAAATAATTAACAGCATTAATAATAGCATCCAACTTTATTTATCAAACACGCATTGATTTTTAAAGGCATGATACGGTTGCCAACCACGCAATGCATGAATGATAAAAAAGTGGTAAGCATTAATAGTATTACAGTAAAGAAAATCACTATCAAACATAAAATAGCAATTAGTCGATAACAATTATTTGAATTTGAAAAAAATTTTTAGTGGCTTCCCTAGAATTCGTTCTAAGAAATTTGAATAACCAAGCTGCTTTAAAAAAATTGTTTTTGTGAATGCTATAAGTAAACACATTTGCTATTTTCTTGTGTTTCACTCATCCATTTGTTATCATTCCTTATCACTTTATCTTTTCAACTATCAGTAATATCAATAATATAAAAAAGATTAACAACGCAAAACAATTTTTTGCTACTAAAAACTCATATTTCCACAAACATTTACATTTTTCTCTTGTTTTACAAAACCAAATTACATAAATTTTATATCACGTGATAGCCCTTCTTTTTCTGTTATCATTTTTATCATTTCTTATCACTTTATCAGTTATCATATCACTGATATAAAAAGATAAACAAAAAAGAACAATGCATTTTTGCAAAAAAAGAGCAATTTTATTTTCACGTTTTACAGTTTTTAAAATTTGACCATGTTCCACTCAACCAAATTTCACAAATTTGATATCACTGGATAGCCCGTTTTCTGCTGATATGTTTTCCGTCGTTACATATCACACTTTCTCTTATCATATCAGTGTAAAAAAAAGGGGAAACAAAAAAATGCATTTCCTTTACCATTTTTTGTGCAAAAAAAGATTTATGCCCTCGTTTGTTTTTTGGCGGCATAAAACGACTGAGATAAAAGGAAAATCGATATTTGAGATTCAGATGGCTGTATCTTTTTTAGAAGCCAGATAACCTATTTTTTTTATAATTTTTCTGGATTCAGCATGGTCGACTTGGTCTACATGCAAATTTATAGAAAAAAATTACCGCTGCATATTTTTAAATACTTTTTTTTAGTTCAAGGTAGTTTTTATACAAGTAGTTAACTAGTGGACCCGTGCTTATCAGTATATCACAAAAAAAATTTGCATATTTTTTTATCAGTAAATCGCTTCTGCGGTAACCCGTTGGGTCACCGCTTGCAGCGATTAACATCTGGTCCTAGCCCTTCGGGTTTTGGGGCTTTTAAATGCTTGCACATTTTTTTGCTTGCTCTTTCTTTTCACTTCTATTTGTGCAAATGAAGAGATGAATGAAAGCAGTGGTTTGGCACTTTCTTTCTTTAAAAGAGAGAACAAAACAAAAAAAGAGACAGCAGAGACATGAAAGACAAATACATATTTTTTAAGAAAGAAGAAATACAAAAATTGTAGTTTTGCTTTAACATTTTTTTTGCTAAAATAGTTACTGTAATTAATAATAACTTAACAAATATTTTTATCAGTTTCGGAATTGGCCTACTTTTGATTTATCACAAAAGCGTTTCTCCTCCTCTACCACGTGACGGTTTCCGAAAATTAGAGAAGTTATATTTTTTTTAATTTTTTAATTTATTTTGAAAATGGATTTAAAAAATAGCATATATATGAGATGAAGTTAAAAAAAAATTTCTATTTTGTTCAATTAAGCAATTGTGGAAAAACAATATTTTTTACTGTATTTGTATTTTCAACATGTGTAATAATTTTAAGTGACTTTTTACTTCTTACTCGAGACATAGCTGTATAAAGTTGTCCATGGGAAAAGCAATCACCTCCGCCTCTTCCGCTAAAATAAAGTCCAACACGCTCTAAAGTTTGACCTTGTGCTTTATTAATTGTCATCGAAAATGCAAGTTTAACAGGAAATTGGCAGCGAGAAAAATGAATTCCTGGTTCAGATGGTGTATTACCGTATTCAAATTTACATCGAGGCAAATAAATTTCATTTTCACTACCCGATCGTGAACCTGATAAAACTTTGCATTTAATATATTCATCATAAATATCAGTGACTTGCATTCTTGTTCCATTGCAAAGTCCTGTACTAACAGAAATATTTTTAATAAGCATAACAATTGCTCCTTTTTTCAAATTTAATTCATGTGGAGGCATGCCTGCAGTTTCAATGCCTTCCATTTTTTCAACACTGTATTCATTTATATCATGCTCAAGTTCATTTAAATGTTGATCCCCTAATGGAGTATTACGACTTAAAAAAGTTTTTTGTTTACTTCCTCGTAAATTATCTAAAATTCTTTGATTCATATTTCTTACAGTCTCATTCCTTGGACTTAAAATAGCACTTCCACATAATTCTTGTGCGTATTTTTCTGGCTCTTGTAACCATTTTGGTTCATAGCAGAAATTCATTAATGCAAGTCCATTGGGTGCAAGATATTCAGGATCAATTTGAATATAATTTGTCCCTTTAACATATTTATTGTAATTTACAGTATCACCATTTCCAATAAAATTTAATTCTTCGATGAAATCAAGTTCATCTGGATTTACTCGCATATTTTGTTTTAGTTCAAGCTGAACACATTGATCATATTGATCCCAATTTTTAATGGATGCATCAATGATAGCTTCATCAGATCCTCCTGGAACTACAGGTGTTAATTGTTTCCAATCACCACCAATTAAAACTAAAGCTCCACCAAAAAGTTCTTTGCTATCTTTCATATCTTGCATTGTTTTATCGATATATTGTAAAACATTTTTATGAAGCATACTGCATTCATCAAGAATTATTAAATCTGTATTTTGCAGTTGTTCCCCTCTTGTTGTTTCAGCTCTTATTCTTACAGGTGTTTCAGCATCCATAGATTTTGGAATACAAAAAGCACTATGTGCTGTTTGACCACCATTCAACAGAGTTGCTGCAATTCCTGTGGATGCTGAAACCGTAGGTTTATAACCATATGCTTTGCAATAAGTGATAAGGAAATTATAAAAAAAAGACTTCCCCACTCCACCACTTCCTATAAGCGAGAAGAATCCTCCTTTTTTGCTTATAAGTGCTTTTTCAATTTTTAAAAATGCTTCTCTTTGATCATCATTTAATCCATTTTTTTTTATATGCTCAACATATTCTTTAATGTCAACAACTTTTTTGTCAATTTTATATTCAGATTCGACAAAATTGTAATCTTCTTCAAATTCTTTTGAAGCACAATCTTTTTCAAAACCTTCTGGAACACTAAATCCAAGTGTACGACAACTTGTACCCATTGTTTGAAAAACAAATTCCAAATATCTTAATGCTCTTTGTGTTCTTCGATCTCGATTTTTTTTGGGATCTTGTCCAGGAGAATCAAAAATATCATCCAAAAAAGCATCCAAAAATTGATCAGGTGTACCTGGTCTATTATATGCAATTACCATAGCAAAGAAAAATCTTTTTTGCTTCACATTTCGCATTTCAATGAATGCTTCTCGAATTGTTTTTTTGTGAATTTCATCACTTTCCCAATACCCATATGTTTGTGCTGCTTCCAAAAAAGTTTTGCATTGTACATCACCAACTTTTTTCAAATCTTGAAAACTTGTTGGGCCTTTAACTTTCATAAGAAGCATTCGAAGTGCATAAAGTTCAGAATTATTTGGAGGTACATGATGAACTCGAACAAAAAATTTCTTTGGCTTTAACTTTCTTTTTATCCATTCACCATTTTTGTATCTGTAATGAAGGGGAATTTCACGATATGTATATTGTTGAGCTTCTTTATCTTTTGCACATAATTTAAAATATGCAATTAGCTGACTTTTATCATCTTTTGCAGCTGCAGTTGTTTCAAATCCGGGTTGAAAAACTTTTGTATTTTCCCCTTCTAAATGGATTTGAAGACATTCAACAATATGTGACTGCTTTATAATCCAGCAATTTGCGGCTCTCATCCAAGCTTCACAACCTGTCATTACTCGGGCAGTTATATGCCTTTTCCCTTCATCGAATTCATATTCTTCTTCACCGGTTTCTTCATTTATTTTAACTTTTTGTAATGTTGCACATAAAACATCACCCATTTTTGTCACATATTTGCATGTATACTTTGGACTTCCTGTTTGTCCAATTGTACATTCAACATTGATATGACAATCATATTTAAGTAACAAAAATTTATTATGTGGAACTACAACACTATCATCAACAATTACATCTGGTCGTCCTTTAACTTTTTTTGTTGCTGTAAAACCAAAAAGATGTTTAGTTTCTTCTGTAATTTCAACACCATTTGGTGGAGGTTCAAGTCTTTTATATTGTACATGAGTTAATTGTTCATCATAATCTTTTCTTAACTCATCATGAAATGGAAGCTCTTCTTCCCATTCATCATCCACTTTTGCATCAAAATTTTCATTTTTTATTTCACCTACTTCTTCCATAAAACCCATAAATTCATAATTATCATCAAATTGCAGATTTTCCTTTTTTATGGGTGATGATGAATTTGCAACTTTTTCATTTTCAGAAAGATTTTCATCTAAAGCACTTTTTGGCTTTAAACGTTGATAATCCGGTGGCTTATGTGTATGAAGAATTGTGGTTACAGAAAAAGGTTTTGAGTAACCTTTTGTACACCGTCCATTTACATGGCATGCGGAATTTGCATTGCAAATATGAAGCATGTGCTTCATTACCATTTTATAATATTCCCGTTGTTGTTCAGCTTCATCAGATGTATCATCATCATCTGGCCACTCAGGGAGGCGAGCTGATATATAATTATCAACATCTTCTGCAGAAATCTCATTTTCCATGATTAAAAGCACATGCAAATGTGGCATTCCACGTTTTTGAAATTCCATCACAACATGATAAGCTTGTACTTTGCCAAAAATATGTCTCTTAAATAAATCATCCAAAAATTCTTGGGCTTTTGTTAAAAAAACTCGACATTTTAAATCCGATCTTGTTGTTTCACCTGGTAATGTATTATTTACAATTTCAGGCCATTTTGGATTTCCTGTAAAAGTAACAAAATATGAAGGCAATTTTGTATTATCGATAATTGTCATGATATCAGCATAAGCATTTTGCATATATTTTCTACCACCTTTAAAATGTGATGGAATTGTAAACAATGTGCCCAATTTTTTATTATTCAACCATTTTTTTTCGATATATTTTTTTAATTCATTGCTGGTGGTGCAACGATTTTTCATTTTTTCAACTTTTTGTCTTGCAACATCCAACTGTGATCTTTCGGCCCGACATACCATATCAATAAGCCACGCATCAGCAATTGGACCCTTGCTCCAAAGCCAATGTGGTTTTTGAAATCCTTTTGGATGTTTTTGGTACAAATAAAAACGGGTAACTTGTTTTCTTGATGCAAATTTGCGACCATTTGGTTTTGCTTTCTTTTTTTTTGAAGGAATAATATCCTCATCTTCAAGGATATCCTCATCGACATAATCATCATCGTCATCACCATTAATATGGCGTTCAACTTCGTTATCTGATACATCAGTATCATCTTCCATTATATTTTTCTTTTTAGGCTTTTTATCTTTAAGTTCATTTTCAGAACTTTTTAACATCATGCCACTGTGATAAATTTGATTTCCATGTGGAAAAAGTACAGGATAACATAAAGGATCA